>JAPKLX010000002.1:5622399-5784499 GCA_026898415.1 Leonotis leonurus | reverse complement strand
TGAGCGCTTTTTTTTCGCTCATACATGACGCTTATTTAACGTCATCTTAAGTATTAATAGATGACATTTTATATGTAAATACCGTCATCTATACTATATGATAGATGACATTTTTGTCGAAGTTATAACGATAAATGGTCATATATACTACATTATAGATGACATTTTTTGTGTAAACCGTTATCTTAATGTTCATAGATGACGTTTTTTAATTTTACTGTCATCTATGAAATATTATAGATGATGCTTTTATGTTTAAACTGTCATGCTTGAGATATACCATAGATGACATTTTTTCAGAAACCGTCATCTATTCTATGGTCCATAATATGTAAATTATTTTTTGTATTTTCATATAAACCTGTTTATATATTTGAAATATAAATAAACTAATATTGTGTAAATAATAAAATACATAAACTTTACTAGAAATATCATATCATTAACCAAAAACAATCAACTAACATCCGATACAAATCATAAAAGTCGAGATTAAGCAAATCTAGCTACGTATTCATCATCATATATATAAGTCATCGATCAAATCCAACCAACATGTTTGCAAATTCATCAAATGTCTAACACATGAATTCATAATCAGACACATTACTCGGAACTACTTCGCCTTCATCATCAGGATGCCATCCTTTCCTCCACTACCTTCTTCACTCAAAAACACTCGTTCACTGGCCTAGCATTTCCACAAGTTAGCAATCACAAAAACTCAATTTCACAGTAGCAGATTATGCCCAGATTAATAGCAGCAAAATCACAGATATAGCGTGCTCAGATTATGCCCAGATTATGTCCAGAACAAGCTCAGATCGATGCACAGAAATCAGTCCCAAATTATAGCAGAGATTAGTTAAGAATCAAGCTAAAATTTCAGAAGAAGATTCAAGCAAAAATCAGTAATTAAGAGCAGATTTTCAGCAATTAAATCCAGCAATTAAGAGTAGACTTTTTGAGCAATTAAGTGTAGAGTTTCCAGATTTCCAGATTTTCAGATTTTCAACCGTTTATCCGATTTTCAACAATTAAGGTCAAGCAATTAAGAGCAGATTTCCAACATATCCTATGCTATTCTCCTGCAAAGGATCGATGATGATTTCAGAGATGTTATACTCATACAATACCGAATCAAAAGGCAGAAAGTAAATCTGAACATAGCAATTCGATTTAGATGCACAGAGACCAGTTTCAAACAGTGAAATTCAGATTGCAGCAATTCGATTTAAGTAACGAAGCACATTTGTTCAGATTGCAGCAAATTTGTTCTGATGCACAAAGACCAGGTTGCACATTTTCTTACCTCATATATTTTCAAGCACGCAATTGGCCCATTCCCCACGAACCTCATCAATTTGACTATTAGAATATTGTCCTTTTTGAAACTGAAGATAAAAAAATTGTCAATTTATGGTTTACTAATAAGTATTATATAATAAAATTAAACCATATATTTTCTTACCAATGAGCTAATAGACGTGGACTGATCATTTTCCAATCCTTCTACGATGTCTTTCATAAATCTTATCACGTAATACCCACACTGGCTGTCATCAGGCTGAAGAGGACCCTATATTTAACAATAATTACAATGTTAATATAAATAACAAGTTACTTATAATATAAAAATTGATGAATGCAATAAAAGTCACACCTTTATAATTTCCCATAATGTTGTCTTCTTGAATGTCTTCTTCGTAGTTGCAATGAAACTTCTCAACGCACTTCAAAGGAAAGTAATAAGAAACAAAAATGATTAACATATATTCTCAAAAGCATAAAAATAAAAAGGAAAAAAAAGTAACTTAGCATACAAAGAGAGATATAACTATTATATATATAATGAGAGTGCATTAAGGTGCGAGGAAGGTTAAAGAAATTTATAAGCTTACGTATCAACCACACTCTTCCAAGTAAAATCGCGATTCCGGTGAGCAATCGGGTCCATCAGGTAGACACGCTCTTTGTGAGGATCAATGATTGTTAGAATCCAATGTTCACTATGCATATGAGAGTTAAATTAACATTCTTGTAATTCAAAGAAAATAGTAATGAATTTTGTTCACTTACCCCACATTACAAGGCACCAAAACTAATTGATTTGAGTTTGCAACAAGTAACCTTTCTGTTAAATGACGTGCCCTAACTTCACTTGTTATGTGTGATCCATATGATATGGTAAATGGATTGACGAATAGAAATCTATCATTCCTCATATTTCTACACAAGTGCCTAAAAAAGATAATATCATATCAAAAATGCAAAATATTAACTTATTGAAAATATTGATGATTGAGTTTTGTCATTCTTACTATATATAGACCAAAATGCAATTTCCAGTGATTGCTTTCAACTTACAAAACGGAACTACATCGTGATGTAAAATTCAAATGTCAATGTCTGCACCAAACACACCATTTTGGAATGATATTTTGATTCCCTTTCCCTGATATGAGGTCTCCATCACACGGTATAAAGCTCTAAGTGAAGGAGGTAACGATGTAAAACAAGCTATCAAATCATCCTCGACTTCTTTGTTAGCTTTCTTCTTAGCAAGTGTCTAATTAATCATAATATATTAGAGAATGCAACAAAAAATATAATCAAATATTAAAAGAACATTTAAATTGAATGTGCTGCAATAATTTAATAATATCAAAATTTTATCCCAATAAGTATTGGAAGACGGTTTGAAGACAAATCCAGAGTATTTAGATTAAAAAAAAGACTAGAAATTTTTTATGATATATATATGAATAAATTAGACTTTGAAGTCAAAATCAGAAACAATGCAGCAGCTTCTTGTAGGGCACAATCAGCACGTCCCATACTAGACTGTAATAAAGTTTCTTGAATTATGCATTAATGTTCGACGTAATGCAGCAAATCATTAGAAGTATAGTGGGATAGATCATTGCACTATAACTTGACAGTCCTGAGAAATGTGCACCAAAGTTATGTTTAATTAGAGTGCATTTTGAATGGTTCAAATATATTTACCGGAGAGTTTCCTCTTAAGGAGATGGAATAAGACGAAAACGGAGAGGGCAGCAGTGAAGGACGTTGACAGTGCCTGGATAAATGCAGACTGGTAAGAACACCGTTATATCAAAACGCACCGCTTATTATTTACAAATTTACAATTGGAAGCAAAGCTTACCAGTCCCTTTGCTCCAAGATTGAATCTTGAAACTGAAAGCCAGTCCAAAATGGCATTCAAAGCAACGACACTTGCACTAACTAGAAAAGGACGATTTCCATCTCCTAGAGCGTAGAAAACTGCCACTAGCAAGTCTTTAGCAATGAAGAAAGGTGTACCAAGAGAATCTGTGTTACATAGCTGTATCAGAATTTTCGGATGAGAAGAAAGATTGCTAATTCTAAGTTGCAAGTTCAAGTTTAATCTTCTCAGCACAATAATAAGAATCTGAACTAAGACCAACATGGAGAAAAGATGCCAATCTCTCTCAGAACCACATCATGTTCTACTTTAACAATGATATTGCATTACCATGGTAAGAATTTACCATGTTTCCTTGAAGAACAAATCTTCATTTTAGTAGAAAAGGATATTGCATTACATGGTAAGAATTTAGTTTATAAGAACTTTGCGCGTAAAATAACTAGTTGAGTCTAAATAAAATCAGAAAAAGTTACACTCGTAATAGTAGAAAAGCTTTTAAGAAAGTACTTAGATGAAACCACAAGTGTGTACTCAGACATTTATAAATTACTTATGCTCAGCATAAGTAACTAATCCAAGGGCTTAACCTTTGACTTTGGTGAGCTGGTGTCATCAGACATGTGGCCACCCAGAGGATTATTTCCTTTTAGGCCATCTCCGGCATTTGATTGATCACTGTTTCCTGCAGAGACAACTCTCCAAGTCAAACGAATGTTTCTGCAACAGCAGATTTATAAGCATATGCAGCAGAATTCTCACTATAATGATTGATGCCACAAATGACATTCCCGGTTAGAAATTAAAACCAGGTGACAAGAGCAAGAACATAGTATTTAATTTTGATGCTTCAAGAGTGACAAAAGCAGAGAAAAGAAGGAAGCACATATCAACATGTCTATGGTCCCACAGCGAATATACTAAATAAGCAAGATGAAGAATTTTGAAAATGTATCAGCAGCACTAGTGATTCAGGTGACAACGCGCTATATCATCATAAAACTATCACGTACAGGTGACAACGCGCTATATCTATCAGGTGACAAACAGCACGTTGCTCGATAGTATTTATAATCGTTATGTTCTTTTATGATGTTAGTGTGCCTCGTTAAGTATCATCTAATTAAACTAATCATCTAACAAGCATACGAAATCAATCAAATTAGTCTGTTCAGTTAGAACAAATTGATGAAGAAAACTTAATATTAAGACCAAATCCATCAAACTCCTTGCAAGAAAACCATGTACTTCAATGGAAAGAAGCATGGGAATAAAATATTGCACAAAGAAAGCAAATTCAAATGATCAGCAACCATGTAAGCTACTGGTTCCATTTTATATCTTCCTTTTCAATCACTACACCTTTTGAAAATAGAGTTTCAAGATTCTTTCAAGACTACCAAGTAAACAAGAGACGGCTCAAAAGGAAACGGCTCATTGTTTTGGATACTACTAGAAAAGGAAAAGGGATCAATGACAACATTTTCCTACTTGAGATACACGAGGATGCAACATACACAAGTAAGTGGTAATAGTGATGTATGTAGCTTATGTGGATACACATGTTAAAGTTGATTGCTTTCAAATTGCCAAACTATAAAGCTACAACACATACTAAAGCATGAGCTTTATTAAAGGTCAACTCTCCACTTTCAAACCTTGACTCTTACATAAGCGATAAGCCCATCTCTTTTCATCCCAAATACAGAAATAGTAAATGGCAGCTTAACAATTCATACAGAAATCAAAGCTAGAAAAACTATTCAATAAAGAAAATGTATGGCATAGCAAGTGCATCTATTAACACAATATAAAATTCCAAACCTAAATATTCAAAAACTCGTTCTTTACTCTTTATTCTCTATACTTAATTGCAATAATCCATCATTTTTATAGCTCCATAACTGAAACTGTGGGGAAAATACAATCAGACGCGTTCTAAACATGAATTTATTTGTAAAATCCAACAAAAAGAATTAAAAAAAAATTAAATAATTGAGGCAGAGTGCAGAACTAACCAAATTCTTTAAAGGGAAAGAAACATGATCTGGATGGTCCATGGAGAAGAAACCATGGTGGGAGTCGGAGCCTTGAAAGTGGTGAACTTTTTTATCGTCTTCATGAGATGCGAAAAGTTCGTGAAGCGCTAATTCAGATTTTGGGGGAAGTAGCGGGAAAAAGTAGGCGTCGATTTTGGGGGGAAGAAATTGGGGCAAGCAAGTTGGGTTGAATTCAATTTGGGAATTAGATGACACTCTATACATCACACTTTAATTTAAAATGTTATCTAATAGTATTGATATAGATGACACTTTAATTAGTATTGTTATCTATAACTAAGTATAACTATACATGACACTCTATACATGACAATTACTTTAAACTGTCATCTAATATATTAGTATACATGACACTTTAATTTGTATTGTTATCTATAAATAAAAATTACACTACATACATTACGGTATTTTCAATTACTGTCATGTTTACGAAAAACACGCACATACATGACGGTATATAAAAAAAACCGTCATGTATGTAGTGTAATCTATGTATAAAATTCTTGCAGTGAAACTCAATCTACAAGATGAGGTTACTATATCAGATCTCATAAAATCCATATTTTAAAAGTAAAATTCATTTATGGGCCTTACACGCAATTAACTTTTTTCTCTCAAAAGTTATATTAATATCAATAGTTTATTAAAGTATGATAAAATATTCTTTAAAAAAAACTATGATAATTGATAACGATACAGTAATAAATTTATTATCACCCTCCAATTTATCTGAAAATTTGCACAAATTGTGTCTAGTTTCATTCTGGAATAACTTAGAATGTTTCAGGTCATTATTTACATCGCACATTAAAAATAAATCTACTGTACTAATGATTGTGATACTTTGATTTTCATGTTAAATTGTTTCGAGAGAAAAAACAGAATCATCCAAGTTGTGAGGTATTTATGTAATATTTGAAAACTATAAGGACCCATATGCAATTACAAGCAAATAAAATAGCACTATTTTGAATTTTTAGTTCGTGCTAGGGATAAATTTTTCCAATAAAATAAGGATTAAAATATAATGATCATTTAAATTCTTTCTATTTTAATATATTATTTATATTTAAATTATAATTTAATCATTTTCCTTCTCCATCTCACTTCAAGGATGAATAATATTATTTATGCTGTAGGTCTTGTTTGGTAGACAAAACATCGTAGGATAAAATTAAATTATCTTATCAAACCATGTTTTGGATAGCAAATGTGATGAAACTATTGATCTGCTATTAAAGAGTGAGCCGTATCAAAATTACTATTTTACCTTATATTTTAATCACAAGAAAATAATGAGATTAAAATAATCTTAATAAACTATACAAATTTTGACTATTAAACAAAACCTAAATAATATTAAAGAAATAGTGAAATTTTAATTTGCATAGGAAGAAAAAATGGAAAAAAGATTATAATTTTGATTATAATTTAAACCCAGATATAAATTTATGCCCCCAGCCTAAAAAGAGAAGAAAGCGAAAAAGAAAAAAGCACTTTACATTTAGTACTCGAAACACACAGAGAACGCAAGAAGAGCGAGCGAGCCCAACCCAAGAGGTACAAATCTCCGTTTTCAAGAAGCTTCAATTTGCTTCATTCCATGTTGTTGTGAAAACCTAAATTTTATCTCTTCTCTCTAATTCATGTGTTCTTTCGATATTCCATCCCCTTATTGATGTTCAGCTATATTTTTTATTATTTTGGCATCGCTAAAACTTCGAGGTAAAATATGGCATTTATCTTTAATCTCAAAACTTGGTGGTCATCTTTTGCTAGCCCTGCATGTGTAGCGGTTTTTTTATACTGAATTTTTCCTCTTTTATTGATTGGTTTATGAGAATTGAGCTTAAAATAGGGTTCTGCTATTCAGTTATCAACAGCTCTGGTTTTTAATTCGTGATTTTGTTCAATTCTTAATACTGTTCTGCATGTCGCAGGAAGCTGCCGATTTGCAGGGTTGGAATTGTACAGACGTGGTTTGTTTTCTAAAATCTGATGTAGTTGAATCTGATGGTGTTAAATCTACAGTAATAACTGGGGTTTTTTGTACAGCGATGGAAATGCATGCTTTTGTTTGTTCAGAGCAATTAAGTCACTGAGTTGAGTTGCGCGGGAGAGCCTCTGTATTTAAGTGAAACACTCATTTTTTGAGTTGATCGTCAAAGGTATTGTGTTTAGGAGTGTTGTTCTTGTGGTTAAATGGAGCATGATTTGGGTTCTAATTCAAATGGTCATCCTGGGTCAATTGATAAGTCTAGGGTTTTAGACGTGAGGCCATTGAGAACCCTTGCCCCAATCTTCCCAAACCCACCTGGGATGTCTTCACTTGTAACCCCACAACCCATGCCCTTTACATGTGTCCCACCCTCTGGCCCATTTCCGCCTGGAGTTCAGCCATTTTTCCCTTTTCTTGCTAGCGGCACCCAGCAAGCCGTGCCGGGTGCACAAAATCAACCGGGTAACTTTGAGTTTGATAGCAGCAGCATGCCTGCTGATCCTGTCCCTTTGAATTCATTTAGGACCCCTGCACCCCATGAAAATGGGGGTAGCAGTCAGCAGAAGAGAGCACGTGGAAGGCCGCGTAAAGTGATAGAGATTGATGAGTATAGTGACTCGCCTAAGCAAAGTGATCAGTATGGTAATGGATTTAGCATGCATGATGGTGATGGAGATGGTGCCAGTAATTCAAGGAAGAGAAGGGGTCGGGCAAGGAAAGGAGCCATGAGTGGTGAAGAGTACGACTTTGACTCGGTAGTTGACAGCTTCATGTCATCGTTTAAGCTCAAGAATTTTGATGAGTTTAGAAGTTTGAATAGTGAAAAGGACATTGCTAGAACCATACTCTTGGTCTTTGATTTGATAAGGCGACAGGTTTCCCAACTTGAAGAAGCAAAGGACTCGTCTCCTGGGGCTGCTAGACGTCCAGATTTGAAAACTGGCGCTTTTTTGATGAACAAAGGAGTCAGAGCAAATCACCCAAAGAGGATGGGGTACATTCCTGGGGTTGAAGTTGGCGATATCTTTTTCTTTAGAATGGAGATGTGCATTTTGGGGATACATTCTCCAAGTATGGCTGGTATAGATTATATGACCATGAAACTTACCGTGGATGAAGAACCTATGGCTATCAGCATTGTCTCATCCGGAGGATATGATGATAATGGAGATGATACAGATGTGTTGGTCTACACTGGTCAGGGCGGATTAGCAGGTAAAGATGGAGTAGTGTCTGACCAGAAGTTGGAACGCGGAAATCTTGCTCTTGAGAAGAGTCTTCATCGTGGCAATGATATAAGAGTTGTTAGAGGTCTAAAAGATTCTGTTGGTCTAGGTAAGATCTACGTTTATGATGGTTTGTATAAAGTCATGGAGTCGTGGGCCGAAAAAAACAAATCTGACTGCACTGTTTTTAAGTATAAGCTGGTGAGGGTACCTGGGCAGGCCGAGGCTTTTTCCTTGTGGAAATCTATTCAGCAGTGGAAGGATAAATCTGGTACCCGGCCTGGAGTTATCCTTCCTGATCTAACTTCAGGTGCTGAAACACAACCTGTCACTCTTGTGAATGATGTTGATGGTGAAAAGGGACCGGCCCATTTCACTTATATCTCTAGTCTCAAATACGTGAAACCTTTTCCTGCTTCTAGGCCTTCCCCGGGTTGTCGTTGCTTGGGTGGATGTCAACCAGGTGATAACAATTGCCCTTGCAATCAGAAAAACAAAGGCCTTCTCCCTTATTCTTCAATCGGGGTTTTACTGACTAACAAATCTTTGATACACGAATGCGGACAGGCGTGTTCTTGTCCCCCAAACTGTCGGAATCGAATCTCTCAGGCAGGTCTGAAGGTACACCTGGAAGTTTTTAAGACGAAGGACAGAGGCTGGGGGCTTAGGTCTTGGGATCCTATTCGAGCTGGTGGTTTTATCTGTGAGTATGCAGGGGATGCTGTTAAGGAGCTTACGGCAAATGGTTTTGGAAATGATAATGATGCTGATTATGTGTTTGATGCTACGCGATACTATGAGCCATTAGAAGCTGTACACGATGATTCAGCTGGTTTTGCAAAATCTCATCACCCCCTTTTTGTGGATGCAAAGCACAATGGAAACGTTGCCCGCTTCATGAATCATAGTTGTTCGCCAAATGTGATATGGCATCCGGTGTTACGTGA
The DNA here is from genome assembly GCA_026898415.1 of Leonotis leonurus. Taxonomy (NCBI): domain Eukaryota; kingdom Viridiplantae; phylum Streptophyta; class Magnoliopsida; order Lamiales; family Lamiaceae; genus Leonotis; species Leonotis leonurus. The sequence goes on along the minus strand of JAPKLX010000002.1, from coordinate 5,775,077 downwards.
TGTTCACGATGACTCATATCTACATATTGCTTTCTTTGCTATCCGACATATTCCTCCCATGCAAGAGTTGATGTATGATTATGGGATTGTTCCGCCTGAGAAAGGAGGTGACAAAGCAAAGAAAAAGTGCTTGTGTGGATCTGCAAAGTGCAGGGGGTACTTCTATTAAGAACCATATATTGTAGCGGGTAAATTTTGTGGTGCTAGATCCCTGGGAAAGAAGGTTAGTCAATTTAATTTCTTTTTTATACATATGAATTATCTTAATCTATGCCTATTTAAATACTGCCATTTACTTCCCCACTTTGGTGTAATTGGTGTCTTGGTAAATAGTTTGTTAGGAGTGAAAAATCATGGCTAATTCAGTAATTTGCATTTTGAACTCTATCAAGGCTTAATTTCTAACTTCAAATTTTGAAAAAGGCACATGCTAATAATGTAATCAAGTCAAATATTTGTGTGTATTAACTTATATTTTCTCTGATCGTCTGATTTGGTATCATTCAATAGCACGTTCTATCTAAATAATTGCTTTTGCCTAGAGTAAGAGTCATTGGTTAGATCAAATTATATTTGTGATGCCACTCTCTAAATATATTCTAAACTATTCTGACTGGATTAATTCTCATGCTGCTGCACTCATCGTTTGTCAGTTCGTGGAAGATGATGGTAGTCTGGAGGACGCAGCAAAATCTGTGGAATTAGAAGTTGCAGGGATGCAATGAATCAGTTTCTTCTGTTTTTTGGTAAAAGGTAGCGATTGTTCTTATGGATGCAATCTTAGGTCATGAAATTTGTGCCTTATTATGCTAGCTCTTTAGTTCTGATTACCTTGTAGTTTGTCATCACTACCAACTCTCAGGGAGGATGGTGGATGTTTGAAACTCCTGCCCCTATATTAATTTGGAAAATATCTCCATGTTTGTGGATTATGAATCGAGGCTTGTGTTCTTGGTAATGTTTCAAGGAATGAATTTTGCATGTCTATTGCTGTTTTTTGGGAGCGGGGGTTGATTTTATAATGTATTTTACATATAGAAGTTGCATGAGTTTCAGTTGGAAAGTAATAAGATATATATAACCTGATTTAAGCCTTTTGGGCACGCCTATTACGAAAAAGATTTTTTGTGTGTAAAGTTTTTTATAAACGAATCATTATTATTAGGATACCTTAATATATTAAACGTGTAGATGGTGAGAGTATTGTTTTATTTTTTGAAACTGGTCATGACTTGTGCTACTTAACGTGTCTACGGCTGATGTAACAATGACACATCAACATATGAATGATCATAATGTTTGTATTTTTTATTATTATTTTGTATTGAATAATATTAAATTATATCATAATCAATATATACTAGTCAAAAGGTGAGAATTGATAAATTTTTTATTAAAAATTTAATATTTATCTACGAGACATGCTACATCATTCGCGGACATATTAATTTCACTTATCGCGAGTGGGTAAGGCTCGCGGGTAAGCATTTACGATGGAGTATATTGCTAATTTACTTTTCTTTCCGAAAGCATTGTTAAGTTTTGTAACACTATGACAAGAAGTGTACAAGTTTTTTTGTAATACTAGAAGTTTTCCGATTGAATTATATTAAATTTAAATTACAAGTTGCATCGCACAAGATTCAAATCCGAAATTTATTGCAATCCCTATTAATCTTCCACCAATTGGACAACTGTGCCATTTCATATAATCGAAATACTCTTTTAAGACACAACTTTACGAAAGGTTTAAGAAGGGAGAGAGCATGCAACACAATTAACACATCACTTGTTTATTGTTAAGACAGCGCAACATAGCTTCTATATTTTTAAATTTTATGCAAGTCGTATTACGTCCAATATATTACATATTAAATTATACTCCCTCCGTCCCACTATTTTCGTCCTCTTTCATTAAAATAATATACTCATCTCAATATAAAAGAGGACGGAAATAGTGGGATTGAGGGAGTATGTCGTAAGCGTTGAAAATATAATAATTAGGGTTGCGGGTAAAACATAAAATACAAAATCAAACATGAAACTAAATAAATAAGACATTCGTCACTAAGTTAATTTGCATGCATGCTCGCGCGAAAAATCCGCGTAAATTAGGAGGAAGACGAAAACCAAGCGTTGCAACTTCCAAGAATAGTGAAAGTCGTAAGAGAGCATAGAGAAATGGCGAGGAAATCATTTGAGTTGCAGAGCAGAGGGGGACAGTGGCTAATGGTGAGGGAAAAATAACCCAGAAAAAAAAAAGTGAATTAAAGAGGGGATCTTTTTTTTCATCCTCTCCATGCCTCCAACTGCTGGCCCTTCTGAGAAATCTTGATTTCTCTCACCCATTTTAGGGCAATTTTGTTTTCTTTGCAGAAATTATTTCATAGGGGGAAAAACTAGTACTTGAGCAGTTTTTCTCCAATGGGTGGGCAAAAATTTCCAGATTTTGCTCCACCCTCTAAATGCATGGATCGTCCCTCGGGGAAGAAAAGGCTTTATCAAGTTTGGAGGGGTCGCAACGTAATTATTTCCTTTCCCATTATCTCTTCTTTATTTTTTTGAATTTGTTTATCTTGAAAGGTCGGTGCTTTGCAACTTCATGGTGTAGTATGTTTCTTCATAGAAATTGTGGTGTGGGAGTTTCATGTAATGGGGTCATTTTCTATTTGGTCTTGTTGCCATGAAAATTCTGCCATTGCAATAAAGTAAGAGCTATTTTTTCTTTGAATTTTGTAGAAATTTTTGTGTGGAGGGAGATTGGTCTTTGGTCCTGATGCAGGTTCAGTGGTGTTATCGACGGTCCTAATAGGTGGGCCTGCATTAACATTCTGTATAAAAACGCTTTTAAGGATCTCAGAGCTTGATTTCTGGTATGGGCGAATTGTATTGAGCGTGGGATTTTTCCTCACATTCTTGGTGGGTAAATTAACTAAACCTAAGTTGCATTTCTCAAGTAAAGAGAATATAATAGGATGAGTATTAATTTTCTTACTCATTGTTGAATTGAATGATTTTGCAGGCTTTGACTTTTCTGTACATGACAGCTGCAAGAAACCCGGGCATAGTTCTTAGGAACAACCGGCCACCGGTTGACTGTGAAATACAGTCGATTAGGTCCATGGATTGGGCCAGCTGTGGAACTCCCTTGTTCAAGATTCCTAGAACCAAGGACGTTATTGTGAACGGCCACAAAGTTAGAGTCAAGTTTTGTGATACTTGCTTGTTATACCGTCCACCACGTGCTTCTCATTGCTCTATCTGCAACAACTGTGTCCAGAGGTTTGATCACCACTGTCCATGGGTGGGCCAGTGCATTGGAGTCGTAAGTTTTCGGATCGGATCGGATCCGATCCGATCTCTTTGGAATAGACATTCTTGATCTCTTTGGAATAGACACTCACATGACTTCGTTATATGATCTTGATGCAGCGAAACTACAGGACATTCTTCTTGTTCGTGACAACATCAACAGCCTTGTGCATATACGTGTTCACCTTTTCTTTGTTGAACATCCTCAAAATACCAGGTTCCATGTGGCAAAACATGTCAAATGATGCTGTATCCCTTACACTAATAGTTTACTGCTTCATTTCGGTGTGGTTTGTTGGTGGCCTCAGCCTCTTCCATTCCTATCTAATATCAACCAACCAGGTTACCTTCTTTAACAAACGCTGTTCTTGCTTCATACTAACATGGTTTATTTACATGCATGGTTCATATCTATTTGAACAGACAACGTACGAGAACTTCAGGTACCGTTATGATAAGAAGGAAAATCTTTATAACCGTGGAATAATAAATAACATCAAGGAAATACTATTCTCCAAGCCAGTAACTGCTCCGATCAATTTCCGGGAATGGGTGGACGAAGCAGATTTCTACATAGAATCCATATCTAGAAAATTTAGTGCAGACTTCATCAAGTCAAATGGAAAGATAGACTTAGAAGTCGGTGCCATTGGCAAGGATGGTAAGCCAATCCCGGGCTTTCTGCAGAATTTGGATTACAATGGAATGGATGAGGGCTGGAAAAAGGGCAAAGGAGGGAAAGTAATTCTTGATCCTTATTTCTATCCTTCTGAAGACGACAGGTATACAACCGCAGATAGTTTCACTGACGATGATCGCTCTGAGTTTAGCTCTCAGAGAACATCTTCTGCAGTATTTCGTAGATAAATAAGGTAACTCAACTCTGTCCTAAAACTAGCTAGTAAGTTAATTAGTTCTGCATGAATTTTCCACTGTCTGAACGTCTTTTTCTGCCTGCCCCTTTTGTGTAGCATGAAAGGTTGAGGATTGATGACACAGAAAAAGTTGCTTAAACCGCTTGTGAAAGAAGATTACTGAAAGAATGTGTATAGTTTAGTTTATCTTCTTTATCTTCTTTACCTCTCTTCATGCTGTGGCTGTATAGATTTTTCTTCTCTCTCCCCTTTTGGAACTTTCCTTTGTGATTTCTTTTATTTTATTAGGACATACTTTTGTATCTTGTCACAGCAGGAAATAGATGTATTCTGCGGTTTACAGTGTAACCGATTTGCTACAGAAGTTCCACATTAATATAGTGTGACAACACGTGCTAGCTTCGAATGAAAACAAATGCATGCTACGAATCACAAATTTTCACCCAAAAATGAAAATAAAACAGAAAAATTTTAAATCTCAATAATGAAAAATGAAAAATGAAAAATGAAGATCTACTGCGGAGAGAGCTAGACCACAAGAACTCTCAACCTCAGAAAGCCAAGAAAAGAACACGACATGCAATCAAGGTGGCCAATAAGAAAATGCCACGTGTCAAGATCCAATTTAGCTCGTAGATTTCATTGGATGAGATTAGATTCCATCGTTTTCCATTCAAATTATATAATCCCAACATCTTATCACACCATAATTCTGCACTTGAAATTTCTGTACAAAATGGCAGCAGAAATGGCTCTAGTAAAACCCATTTCCAAATTCAACACGTCCATCCCAAGATTCGGCACCTCAAAATGCCCAAAGACGAGATTTTTCACGGTGAGGATGTCGTCCACCGCCACCCCGCCGCCGCCGACTGCCGCCGGCAAGAAGAAAACTCAGAAGCAGGAGATAAAGGAGTCCCTTCTGACGCCGAGGTTCTACACGACGGATTTCGATGAAATGGAGCAGCTCTTCAACACTGAGATCAACAAGAACTTGAACATGGCGGAGTTCGAGGCGCTGGTGCAGGAGTTCAAGACTGACTTCAACCAGACACACTTCGTGAGGAATAAGGAATTCAAGGAGGCCGCTGACAAGCTTCAGGGACCCTTGAGGCAAATCTTTGTCGAATTCTTGGAGAGGTCTTGCACTGCTGAGTTCTCCGGTTTCCTTCTCTACAAGGAGCTTGGCCGAAGGCTTAAGGTATACTTGTGTGTCTCTGTGTTTCTTGAATTCATGATTTATTTGTGTGTCTCAATGCTGGAGCTAATTAATGCTTTATTCGAAGTCTTCTAGTTGATGACTCATTGTTGATTGCTTTTGCAGAAAACTAACCCTATGGTTGCTGAGATTTTCTCTCTGATGTCAAGAGACGAAGCTCGCCATGCAGGGTAAGCTCGATTGCTTTTTTGTTGCCCTAGAGGTGCCATGCCATGAATGCTGGAATTTATATTTCTTGAACTTCTTAACAGGTTTTTAAACAAAGGTTTGTCTGACTTCAATTTGGCTCTGGACTTGGGGTTCCTCACAAAGGCCAGAAAATACACTTTCTTCAAGCCTAAGTTCATTTTCTATGCAACATACTTGTCTGAGAAGATTGGATACTGGAGGTACATCACCATTTACAGGCACCTTAAGGAGAATCCCGAGTTCCAATGCTACCCGATTTTCAAGTACTTCGAGAACTGGTGCCAAGACGAGAATCGCCATGGTGATTTCTTCTCTGCGTTGATGAAGGCTCAGCCGCAGTTCCTCAATGACTGGAAAGCGAAGCTGTGGTCCCGCTTCTTCTGTCTCTCTGTAATCAATCAATTCCTAATACTTATGTATGATCATGTTTTAAAGATCTCAACTTTTCTTACATCTTTTGAGGATCCAATCTGCAGGTGTATGTGACAATGTACCTTAATGACTGCCAAAGAAGTGCTTTCTATGAAGGCATTGGTCTTGACACAAAGAAATTTGATATGCATGTCATCATTGAGGTAATACTCTTAGTTTACTTCCTCCCTACTTTCTTGTAGTAGTATTACAGTTTCATATTCTTGAATCTTGAATTTTTGTGCAGACAAATCGCACGACTGCAAGAATATTCCCTGCTGTGCTCGACGTTGAGAACCCAGAATTCAAGAGGAAATTGGACAGGATGGTGGAGATCAACACAAAACTACTTGCAATAGGGGACACTGATGATATACCCCTGGTGCAGAACCTTAAGAGGATTCCCCTCATTGCAGCTTTGGCTAATGAGTTACTGGCTGCATACCTCATGAAACCTATCGAATCTGGTTCAGTGGACTTCGCTGAGTTTGAACCAACACTTGTTTACTGATTCTTTCTTGGTTTATTTTATGGAGTTCTGAATTCATTTTCAAATCTGTAGAGTAGCTTATTATTGTATAATAGTGATGATACAAAGCAGAGGAAACATTGTATGAATCTGGCACTTAGCAGTTTTCATATACTAAGATTTGTTTATGTACAAACATAAACAGCAAATAATGACTATATAACTGAATCTTCAAACTATACAACTAGTGATGAACTACGAGTTCGTAATATCCAAAAAAGAAAGAAAAATTGTGCGTTCAATCTGCTTTTTCTGACACCTGTCTCGGCGAAGCTGCTGGCTTTTTAACAGCTGCACGCTCATCCTTTTTTGTTCCAAATAGTATTCCAGACAACCAAACGGCTACCATAGTGGCCTCAACTGGTGCAAGCCAATAAACAATTATATGCTCTTTGGTGATGTGTTGCTTATTTGCAAAAGCCCACCCCATTACCTGAAGGGAATAGCGAGATTTGACTTGAATCTTGATACCCTTCTCAAGAGAAAGATGTAAACTGCATCTAAGGGTAGTGAGGAGAAACGAAGAAAGGGAATACTTACAGATGCCGGATTCATGCATCCACCAGTTAGATCTGCACCAAGAATGTGGAGAGTAAGCTTCGAAAGGCTGGCAATCCAAGTTTTCATGAAGAAATCCTCTCTAGTGAGCCCAAGGGTGATTATCACGATAAGAAAGGCCAGAAGACCTTCCGTGAGTGCACCCTTTGCAATGTCAACTTTCAAGTGTTGCACGTGTCCTATTCCAGGAAATGTCGATAGGATGAGCCTCACACCATAAACTGACCCAACCACCTTTTGAAGAGACAGAAAAGAGTAGCAGATGCAAGAATATTAAGGTCTGACAAACAGATTAATCCATATATGAGAAGCAAAAGTGGGGTCAATCATGCGTGTATAGAGTACTCGAGTCGGTTCCATTAAAGTTTGATTACTGAGTGTTCTTTGTTTTAACCAGCTTCGACTGTAACACCATAGACATCATTTTCCTAATTGCAATAGGATGCCTTTAAAAGCAAATCATCGAAGGTTTCCCAAAGGGCATACATATTAATGAAGCAAAACTATCAGTCAACAGTTTTTCCTTGTTTTTAGAGGGCTTAATATTGCTACTATGCAGTTGACAGAAGTGCTTAAAAGATTCATTTTTACATCCAAGCACTTCATATAAAGTCATATAGGCCAAGCATTATTGGACCAATTCCTTCCCTAATAATTTTGCATATTTCTCAAACTCCCAGACGTTTCAAATCTTCATGCGCAAATGAATCTCTCTCTCTTTTATCTAGAAGTTTGGCTTCACTCCTGTATGAAAATGGCATACAGAGAGCTCAAAGATAGGAGAGAAGTTCAAGAAAAGGAACATCTTTTATGACCACATAAGTTATACGGTCTACCAGAAAAGAGTATATCAAAATCCATATGAGGAACCTTATTATTAATGCTAAGGAAAAAACCTTGACCTAAGGGGATCTCCTCAATTATATCTCTTATGTAGATAAAAACCAGCAGAAATATCATTTCCTTAGTCCCATGATGGCAGAAGTCCTAACATAGACTTTTGGTGTTGTGCTCATAGACAACAGAAACAATACACTAAACAGATACCCTTCTTAGTTCTTACTTATGAGTGGAGTAACTTCCACAACTGACAAGTAAAAGAAACGAAGGCATATCTAAGGGATAGGACTTCATCTTGACATAATTGACTACAAATCCAATTCCTGTTAGCAAATATGGAACATAATAGATATTTAAACAGCCTCTAAGATATTACACCAACACAGAGAACTAGAACTATGTCTAAGATATAGTTCTCTTTTTTTTTATCAAAATTTTGCAATCTCAGGCTATTATTTAACATCACTATATTGTTTATATCACATAAGACATCCAACATATTTGGTTTCTCAAAACGAGTTCACAATTCACATGATTCTACATTTACTGAATATCAATCACATTCCACTAACACAGTACACAAATGATGGGAGAGGGTATACAATCTGTGGAAGTAAGTGAATGTCACACTTACTAATCGATTCTCCATATCTATTCAGGCATGTTCTTAGAGTATTAGAAATCATGTTGAATGATCATCAAGCAAAAAAGAGAAAGACGGCCACCATTTGTGGTTTAACACATCGAAAATATATTATTTTCGCTATGAAATCCTGTTTCAAGTATGATAATGCACAAAATTGAACTGGAAAAAAGCACTAATAAGATCTAAAACCAATTACTAGCTCTATATACTATAACAAATCCAACATCAATCCAAAAATTCTCCATCCAAACATATCTAGCTCAAATATACCATACAAAGATTGCATTTTCCCACGAAATAGGTCAGACAAATTCACCTACAGAAAGGGGGAAGCAGCAAACCTGGGCTGGGATTCGGGCGCCGACGGTGAAAAGGAAATTCGAGAAATCTCCCGAAATGGCGGTGGCCAAAACGGTGAGTGGATTGTACGCGCCGCCGTCGGTGACCTTGCTCATGTACGCGAAGACGAACATGTTGAGAAGGGAGAGAACGCATCTCGCAATGTCTCCTTCCACCCGAAGAGCGGCTTCACCCAACACGCTCTGCACCAGAATCTTGATCAGCTCGTTCGAGAACACCCACATTAACGAAATCGCGAAATCCGCCGCCAGAAGCCGCCCCTCGCCCGCCATTGGGGAACAGAATCAGAGAGAGCATGCAACACGAAATGTGGATGAAGATTCAAGGTAAACGCCGCTTTGACTTTTGATGGAATCTCTGGCTTCGAATTTGGATGTAGAATGGCTTCTTGTGGCGATCATGATTTTGTATGACTACAGCATCACATATTGTTTCATGGTGATGAATGAATGATGATGTACATCTAGTACTATTATTTTGTCAAAATAATGATTAAAAAATTATTTTTAATTAGTGATAATGGGTAAAAATACCCAATTTTAAAAGGGTACATGTTAAAACTAACCAAAAGTTAATATAACATGTAAAAAATACCCACTTTTGCACAAAATCATACACGTGTCTAAGGTAAAGGGTTTTTTTTCTAAATAAGTTAGTTAAATGGTTATATGATCATCACAATACATATACATGTAATATGCGACAACCGGTGGTAAAAAGCAACGACCGGTGGTTAGCCAAGCCACCGGTCGGTGAGTTCCATCCATGAACCACCACCGGTTGTCACATATATATGATCAACACAATAAATATACATGTAATATGTCACAACCGGTGGCACGAGATGTCCAGAAAGCTACCACCGGTGGTTAGCCAAGCCACCGGTGGATGCTCCGTTGCCACCGGTTGTACAATAATCATACTCTACAGATTACATACAATCATAATATCTACATGTATTGGAGATTCTATTAAGCCACATTCATAGTTCATAAATTGGGGAAAAAAAATCAACATACACAGCATATTTTTCACGGTGATGTTCTTCCACCGGTGGTAGATGCATTATTTTTCAACAAGTTGGAATGAATTGTGGTGAGGATTACCTGTATATGTTGGGAAATTTCCTCATCGGAGTTTGCCATCGCAGCTTCGGAGGTGCTATGCAGAGGAGGGAGGCCCGCCGGTGGTTGTTCTTCACGGTGGTTGTCTTCCACCGGTGGTTGTCTTCGTGGGCGCTGGAGGTAGGGTGGTGAGTGGTGAATGCAGACTCAAGAGTAGAGGAATGGGGTGGTGGAGAGGGCGGTGGGAGCAGCGTGGAGGAGAGGAGAGTAACGGTGGAGGAGAGTAACCGGTGGAAAGAGGAAGAGGAAGAAGAGAGGTGAGAGAAATTGATAATTATTTCCTAATAATTCTCCAACAACCAATTCACAATAAAGTGGGTATTTGTTACATGATACTTTACATTTTGGTTATATTTAACATACATATTTTAAGTTTTGGGTATTTTTAATTTTCACCCTTTTAATTAATTACGCCAAACATCAGTAGTAATTTTATTTTATTTTATTTTTTCTAAAAACACTTTGTAATTATATTTCTATTTCAAGCGAACAGCGGAACTCTCTCCCTGTTGACGCTTTCGCTCGTAGGGTACGTTCATCTCTCTCTCTCTCTACACACACAGAGGATATGCTAGCTCGTGTATTTAATTGGACTAGTTATTCTGTTGTACCAATTTGTCATTCTTCCATTGTGAGCAGGTTTTATTAATCCAAAACGGTATCGGATTTCGGATCTATTTCATTTCTTTGTTCGAGGTACGGTTTAATTTCAGATTTGTGCCAACACGCAGATTTTGAGTGATTGAATTTCGTATTGAGCTTTGATTTTGTTTCTGTGGACATTCCATTCACTGGAAGGCGTTGTTTAGAGTGCTGAATTTCTCACGATTGTTGATCTGGAAAATGTATTTGGTGACGACTTATCTTATTTTTAGTTACTTTTATCTTTCTACTATTGATTTATTTCAGATCTTTTCTGGTTATTCCTCTTAATCTCTAGCGCGAATTCACATGTGTGATTTTATTTTTTTTGCTAAACTTTTGGGCCCGATATATATACAAACTAAGTGTGTGATCTTTGGAGATGAAGCTTTTATTATATTTTCAGTTAGCGATTCTGTAACCTTGAAGACATAACCTCTCAAGATAGTCATGATTATGAAAAATGAATGTTTTCACAGTTTGGAAAACATTCAGATAATGGCATGGTGATTTTTGTTACTAAGTGTGTGTGCATAATCTTTTTTCACGACTAAACTGGTATTGCATTGTGCATTTTGTGTACTGGATTCTTGTTTAGTTTCAGTTTCTGAGTGTAAAGTAAACTAGTGATTAATCATCTCTTGCGAGCATTATGAACCAATGTTTTACTTGATGTAGACGTCTGTGTTGTTTATGTGAGCCTGACCCCTGATGCATTAGCTGTTTATAGATCAGTAGGGCTTATTAATTTCTATATGTCATCCCAAAGGAATCCCATGACCTCACTTTTGAGTTTTGATGAGCATTCTTGGAGGCGGATCTTTGGTATCCAAAAGGGGAGGGTAGTGAGGTTAATGCTCAAGGCAATATGTCTCGGGTTCGAATGCTCCGTGACGCGGCTATGTAATTTAATGTTAATGTAAACCAATTCTTTTTTTTTCTTTCAAAAGGGGAGGAACAAAGTAAGGCAAGACAATAAAGACCTTTCCATCTAGGGTAGATTATGTACAATGGCAATGTAATGAGTTGGGGTGGGTTTCCGCATCCCCTATCCCCACATAATTGAGGATCAGAACATGGTGGGCTTTGGTGGTTTTTTAAATATGTTAAATTAATAAATTTATGTTTATCAATAGATATAATACGTGAACCAAGTTTTATATTTATCTTCTAATTTAGTTTTGCAAATCTAATACTAATTTCACATGCATATTGATATAATACTAAACATAACCGCAATCATATATGTTTAAATCTATTTAATTAAAATAATATGGTCTAGGATTGGTTCGGAGATGGAACAATGTGTTCCCTCCCTGGTTGGGTTTGGATTACCTTGCCATCCCTAAATATACATGCCACTATTTGTTTGATTTTTTCTTGCTATCGAAAATGCTTCTGTTTGATGTAACCAATTGTGATCAAACTGTTGGAGTACAGGACTCGTGCTTGATGACAGTAAGTTTTGTTTTTATGAGATCTCAGCAGTTCTTATAGTTAGTCATGGCTAGCAGTTGAAGTTAATAAACTTGCAGCTGCATCCCTGATTTGATGGGTGTTTAATCGCAGCTAGAAGGAAATGGCTGGCCCTAGGCTCGCTCATGCTACTTTGAAAGGACCAAGTGTGATCAAGGAGATTATAATCGGAACTGCACTTGGCATTGTAGCAGGAGGTGTGTGGAAGATGCACCACTGGAACGAGCAGCGAAGAGTTAGATCGTTCTATGACATGTTGGACAAAGGTGAAATCACCGTCATTGCTGCTGAAGAATAAATGTTCTGATATTGGTTCTATGGTGATTGGCATCCGCATCCATCGGCTCATGAATTGAACATGAGCTCTTTTTGTTTCAGACCTTATTGAAATAAGTTGTACGGGATTTACTGAACCACCTCACCACTTGCTGCAAATCCGAATCCTTTAAGGTTTTTGTTCTGTTACTTGTCTGAATTTTTTTATTCATGATTAAACTCCACCGGAGAGTTGCAGTAATGCAATAATGTGATTTGCGAGTTGATGTATGGAAGGTTGGCGTTATTGTGGAAATCCTTTAGTAACCTTTTGATGCATATTATGTTTTCTTTCTGCATTTTGTAAACAAAGAAACCTCTACTGGAAAAGTATAAGAACCAAAAGCCACAAATACGTGCATATAAATAAATCCAATATAAGTTCCGCAGCCCTTTTGATGTGGACTGGTTTTGGGAGGTTATGCAATTCTATCAAATCATTTAATATGGTCCATCTACTTTCAAATAATAATGTCTTTTATTGCCTTGCATAAAAAAGAGAATGTATATATGAAATTATTGTGGCATTAACACCTGCCGAATATCTAAATGTGAGCCACTCATTTGCTTGTATGGCTCCATGCCCAGACATTAACAATATCATTGATAATTATACGAAATATATAGGTGGACATGACAAAGATCGTATGCTATGTGATTAGCAAATAGTTCAATCATATTAGTGCACCACTAATTAATCATATGAACAAGGATAAAATTGGGTTGAGGATTCCCAATGTCGAGAAATTCCATGCCAACCATATCTTCTGATAGATATGCATAATCATTATAATTGGAATCTATTCCCAAACTCTATCATTATAGACAAATCAGTCAAAAATATTTGGTTCAATTATATTATTATATAGTCTATGATTTGCATTATTAAATTTGAATATTGATTTTAGAAACCATCAATAATTAAAAGTGTCTATTCGGGTCAGGTCGGGTACTTTATCCGAAAATTTCGGGTACATGAATCCGAAAACTCTAAATTTTTAATACCCGAACCCGACTCAGGTATTTCGGATAGAGAACTCAGGTACCCAAAATTACCCGATTTAATTTAAATTATTCATATTTTCGGATATTTATCGAATATTATAGGATATTTTTGTAAAAATTTGGATATTTCAAGTATTAAAATGTTTTAATTTATAAAATTAAAATATAATACTTCCTCCGTCCACGATTGTTTGTTACGTTTTGACCCGGCACGTATTTTAATGTAGTGCTTTGACTTTAGGTGAAAGAGTGTAGTTAATGGAGTTTGGGTCTCACTTATTTAATTGAAGTGTGTGTGATATAAATGGAAAGTTTAAAATGTAACAAACATTGGTGGACGGCCCAAAATGGCAAAATGTAACAAACATTGGTGGACGGAGGGAGTATTATATAATTAGTAAATATAAATAAAAAATTCGGGTTTCGAGTAATACTCGAACCTGAAAATCCTAGAATATGAATACCTGATCCGAAAACTTAAAAATAGGGTATTCAGGTACCCAAATCCGATTGGGTATCGGATATTACCCGAAACCCGAATAGACATCCCTATCAACAATCAATGTATGACAATTTTAACATATATTTTGGACGTGGCATGTATTTTCAAAATAAAAATTGTCTCAAAGTGAAATCAAATTATATTACACTCCACTTCTCCATTAATTTATACTCATTTAGTTAATAAAATAATCTTTAACATACATCTTGGACGCGCATGACATTGATTTTTGTATATATCGTTTTTAATCCTCAACAATTAGTGGAAAACATAAATTTGGTGAAGAGAATCATTAGTTGAGTCATGACTCTTGAGTTATCTAATTTTCTTTTTCTTTTGAAACAATGCTGTATAATTTGCTAATCAACTAGCTGGACTGGAAATGAGCTGTGTGTTTAATGCTTGTCTAATTCAAAAAGAAAAAAAAGAAAAAATCATTGAATTTATTAAAATAATTAGTTATAAAAGATTGCTATGTACCTGTGTAGCTTTTATTAAAATAAAGCCTCGTTCCGTGCAGAAAATAATCTTCATAACATAAATATATATGTATATATTTTTTTTTACATCTAATTTATAGTAATCAAATTTTCAATATAAAAAACAATAAATAAAGAAAATTCCATCAATAGTATAATCTGGACTCAGCTGCCTTCTTTTCTGGCAAGTAATTTGATTTTTGGACTTATATATCTTCAATTAAATATGTGTAATTTTTATAACCAGCAGTACGAAAAGATTAGGTGTAACGGCTGTTTTTTTTGAAATATAGTCCTCCGTCCCACTAAACTTGACACATTTTTTTTCGGCCCGGTTATTAAAGAGAGTTTATAAAGTAATGTAAGAGTGATAAAGGTAGTACGGTCCACACATTTTTAAAGATATAAACTATTTTTGAAATGTGTCAAGCTTAATACATCCCAATAAAGAAAGTGTGTCAAGCTTAGTGAGAGAGATTATTAAATTTTAAAATTCAAATCATAAAAGATTTAAACTCAAAAATATTTTGGTCCCGTTTCGGAGCTTCGAAACTATTCGGTACTATTCAGATTTTTTTTGCGGGACTTAAATTTTTTTCAATTTCAAATTCGGAAGTCCCATTCCGATAGAAACCCGGACCATGACCAAAATTTTAATTTTTTGAGATCCAGACTTTGGAATCGAGATCGAAGCTCCCAATCCCGTCCTGATTCTCGCTAAAAACACTCCAAGGTCTATTTGTAGGCAGCACGGAAAATATTAGCACCTTCAAATTGGACAAATATTTAATTTATCAACACCAATAAACTATAATGGTATTGAAGAAAATAATAACTTCAACGACCAAGATGGAAGATCAAGTATTAAATATAGGAAATTAATTATTATATTTGTATCCAAATAATTCACAATACTGCACACACATAAAACGTTAATGTATAGAGTTAGAGGTGTTTAAAGAAATTAATTCAGATTTACATTGTAATAGTTAGTTTTATAAATTATACTAATACAGTTTCGTTTTTTATATCTTAATTCAATAATATCTCTTATATGGAGTATAGAATTGTTGTTTATAATTTATAAATCTAAATTTAAAATTGTAAATTTATGTAAAATATATATTTTTGACAATACGAAATAAGAATCGATAATTTTTGAACGAGAACCAATGATTTGGAACTAAAACCAATATAGTTACAAATATATAAATATTAAATATGAGCTTGAATCCAAATATGTATATATGTTTTATACTTTAAATGGAGCCTAAGATAGTTGGCAAAAAAATCACCTCTAGTTATCTCTTTTTATGATGTCTAGTGGTGAATCAGGAAGTAATCAAACATCTATGATACTCCATATTACTGGTTTGTTTAGTCGAATGTTGTCATTTATCTGCTGATTAGATTGATATCTTCTATTGTGTAGAAATCAAATAGTGGCCTAGGGCTACGGTCCGATCCAAAAGTTCACGGTTTGTAATTGAAACCATTAAGGTTAATTCGATTTTGAATTGTGGGTTCTAGTTTTAAACTAGGGTTATTTATTTAAAAAATGTATATTTTACATGAAAATGTAAGTTCAAATATAATTGTATGAGTCATAAAGACTAGTTCTATATAATACAAGAAATAAAATTAAATTAGGAATATAAAAACTTGTAAAAATAAATGTTGAAGGGTTGTGCAGATTCACAGTTCTAAATATTTGTACCTGTAACTAAAATTAAAAAGGTTTCCTACACTGTTATGGTTGGTGTGTAAATGTATATGCCAAAACTAAATTCCACTATTTTTTTTTTCAAATTTTACTTTATCCAAATTTAATATTTTTGCAAAAATGATTTTTATTAAATAGGAAAGTCAAAGTACAAAATTCGAAAGGCTGCAGTATTGAGTATTGTTGTAACGGTACAATCTAAGGAGAGGCCACAGTCGGTCAGTATGTGTTGGAGTGCCGTTATCAATATATACTCAACTCCTATTCTTAATCCTTAGGCTAGACTTGATTCCAATTTATCAAAATCAATCTCTCTCCCCCTCTCTCTCTTCTTGTACTTGCTAAAAAATCAATTGCACAATTATAAGGCAGAGATCTCTATCTCAAAACCTTTTTGTGGCATTTGCCAAGTTTGAAAATATATCTGTCTCGCATTCTAATTCCGTTGCCATTTATTCTCTGTCCTCTCCCCCTCTCTCTTGTGAAGGTATTATTATGTTAACCCCTTTTAAGTTCTGCATTTCGGCGCTGTTTTGAGTTCTTGGTTTCTTGTGATATCATCACGTTTTTGGGGCTACTTGAAATCATATTGGAGCTGGGCTTCTTGATTCTCTGTCAAGATTCTATTTTTACGGGTTATCCTTGATTTCTTTTTCTCTTTCTTTTTGTGATTATTCCGATTTAATTTTGACCGTTGTACGCGACTTCTTCAGTAATTCGATTTAGGGTTTATCCTTTGCTTCCTTTGATAGTTTTGAGTCCGATCCGGAAAATGTGGTCTTTTTCAGTGTTCACATATGTAAAGTGCTTTGCTTTCTTGCGAGGGTAATTAATGCTTCTGACACACTGAATTTCTTTTGCACGATCTTTCCTCCTCAAACCAAATTTCTATTTATTTTTATGATAAAATTGTGTAATTCACCTTCTCAGAAAGATGTATGACTGAAATTGTTATTTTTTTTACCAAATATGTGAAGGGGAATTCGAATGCTTATGATTCAGGAAAATTCTGTGCGCTAGGTGACAGTGACAATTTGAACATTATCACTATAAATTCTTATCATTGATGTCATATATGTTGATATTTTCCATTGATATTGACTACTACGTTAATAAATTGGTCATTTTGTAAAATTTCGTCATACACTCCAATTTGCTTCCTTCTCTAAGATTACATTTTAAGGTAAATTGCCTCCATCAAAACATTGGTTTTATTTCATTACTGAAGTTTTGCTGTGGGTAAATCGGAGATAAATCTAGCTGACACGATTCTTGGTATTGCTAAATCTGTTCCTTGTTAGGGCAATTGTTGCTAGAAATCATTAGAACTTGTTTTTGAAGATACTAGATTGCACTGCTTTATCTCTTTATCTCTTTATCTCCGTGGATACGCCAAGATTATAGCTGAACTAACTTGAGCACATTAACTTTTTAATTAGGATGCTGACCTAGAATTTCCCTGGCCATCCCAATTTATGGACTTTACTGCAGTATTTGTATGATGGTTTAGTGTGCACAGCTATCAACTTTGAAACTTGGTTATTCCAAGATTTGTATTCAACTGTGTTTTAGTTCTAAAGCTCCTTTGTTTTGGTCCCATAGTCGTCCTCTGTTATTACAAGTGATAACTGATGAAAATGCATATGGCATGAGTAATTTAGTCACTGTCTACCAGCTCAAAAAAGGCAGGAACTTTATGCATTTGTGAGGTTGCATCCTGTTTATAAGAATGTTTGTATCTTATCTTTCTACTTCTGTACTTTTATCCTGAATCTTTCTAAAATGTGAAAATGATATTGATTTCATATCAGTACATTATTTAAGTGGTGTGAATTGCTATTTTTTATTTTTGTAGGATCCTGTTTGGATTAATTGCCCCAAACTCGTATCACACTGAAATTTTGCTAAGCAGCTGCTGAGAGTACACCTTTTCCCATAGAGAAGTTATAAGAGTTTACGCTCTCACGCGACCTGCAATGGTAATGAAATGTTCATTTTCTATTAGCCTCTTCATGTTTCCTTGTTCATCCGCAAAAGTATTGCTTAGGTTAATAGTGTATCTGAGTCATTAGTATTACTGCTCTTCAAAAGTTCAAGGCAACATGTAAATGGTAACTGCTTTCTCATGGATTTCATCTTGTAGTCTAATTTTCATTGCCCTTTTATTAGGCGACAAATGAGAACCTCCCTCCAAATGTCATTAAACAACTGGCAAAGGAACTTAAGAATCTAAATGAAACCCCTCCTGAAGGCATTAAAGTTGGTGTAAATGATGATAACTTTTCAGATATATTTGCTGATATCGAAGGCCCAGGTACTTCTTTTAAACTTGAGCAATTTCTAACTACATGGGCCTTTTTTGATTGATCGATTATGTGTAATCTTGCAGCTGGAACGCCATATGAAAATGGCATTTTCCGGATGAAGTTGAAATTGTCACATGATTTCCCACACTCTCCTCCAAAAGGTTTGTGCTCCTACACTTATATACGGATTTGTGATCAAACTTCTTCTGGTCACTTTGGTACTAAATCCTTATAGATCAGAAATCTTGCATCTGTAAATTGACCTGCCTTAGCTTTAGCCTTCAATCACATTCTGTTCAGGAACTATCTGGTTCGTGAGCATGGTTGTGGAATTTAATGTATGATAACTGCTTCTTGCTCTAACTGTTGCCTAATAATTTCTTTTCATCAACAGACAATTTCGGATTAAATTCTAAAAATGATATTAGGGGTTCATATTCCTGGTTGTTTTTAGTTGGGTATTTAAACGTTACAAGAAGGGTGTGTTTCCATTCTAATTCTTTATGCTACTGTCTTACTGTCGTCTGTCAGGCTATTTTTTGACCAAGATTTTTCATCCTAATATCTCATCCACCGGTGAGATCTGTGTTAATGCGTTGAAGAAAGACTGGAACCCAACACTTGGCTTACGTCATGTTTTAATTGTATGTCCCCTCAGTTTTATACATATGTATTTCAATTGTTAAGTATCGACTGTGAAACACACTTGCTTTGCTTTTGTTTCTAACCTGGTCTCCCATGAGCGAACAGGTGATCAGATGCTTACTGATCGAACCATTTCCAGAATCGGCTTTAAATGAGCAGGCTGGCAAGATGCTGCTAGAAAATTATGATGAGTATGCAAAACTTGCTAGGTTAGTCATACTTATACCATCTATTTTGGTACAAATGCTTGCTTTGCTGTCTCTTGATTCTACTGTAATTCTGCAACTGTGTAATTAGGCATCTATGCATCCTTCTATACTACTGCACAATTAACTTCATTTTTATTAATTGTTGAACAAACAGTTGATGATTCAGTTTCCTTAAGGATATCCTTCTATACTACTGCACAATTAACTTCATTTTTATTAATTGTTGAACAAACAGTTGATGATTCAGTTTCCTTAAGGATATATTAATCACTCTAATTTATGTTCTGATGATGAAATATGTGAAACATCAGGATTTACACCGGAATCCATGCCGTGAAGGCAAAGTCAAAACTGAAATCTGGAGCAATCCCCGACTCCACGGCCGCCTTGAACACCTCATCAAAGTGTGTTGATCAAAAGAGTGTCATACCCGGGCAGTTACCCTCCCCGTTGGCCCCAAAACCGGAGAATGGGCAAGATCACCCGACAACAATGCCGGGAACGGGTGAGAGCGGGTCGAAAGCAGCACCTGTGACGCTGAAGAAGGAGACGGGGCCGACTAGGGTTCTTCCTGTGGACAAGAAGAAGATAGATGCTAGAAAGAAGAGCTTGAAGCGATTATGAAACCACCTCCTACCTACCCTTTGTTCTGTTTCTATTGGCAATGGATGAAGTATCAATATGTTCTTCTTGTAATATGGAGCCTTGGATAATATAACTCCCTCTTTCTTCCTTCTCTATTCTTTTTTGCTCCTATTTTTTTTTTAGAATCTGCAAAATGAGCATCTATCCAATTTATGAATAATATAATTTAGAAATACATGGGAAATATTATCATGTTTTGAGTGCTTCTGAGTTTTGTGCTTTTAGTTTGATAGTAGAGATTCTTTTAACTTGATAAATCAACTTTAATCTTGAAATCTTCTAATATTTGAGTTATTAAACATCAAATTTAATCATCTTTACATAATAGAATTTGATAAATCAGTGACAACTTAATTAATTTTTTCAATAATATAGAAAAAATTGTCCAATTCGTAAGTGTAAACAATCACTTGTTTAGATTATAATTTTAGACTCTTGATCGTACTTTAAGGCTGTTAATATAATTTTGTGACTATATATACATACATATTCATGAAAAAAATGAAGTACGTGAACCATTTAATTTTTGCCCCAAAGAAATTCACTTTGGAGAAAAACTATCTACCATCATTCAATGCATAATTAATTTTTGTGGAAAAGAGTTCCAGGTTAACTGAAACTATTTTAAACTTTTAATATTAGGACCATGTTTGGTAGATAAGATATGATAGGATAAAATAAAATTATTTTATTAAATCATGTGTTTGGTAGCAAATGTGATAAACACGTCGGCCCGGTATTAAACATTAAGTCCGTGTTAAAATCACTAATTTACCTTACATTTTAATCCTAAGGAGGTGGTGAGATTAAAATAATCTTGATACACCATATAAATTTAATCTTATCATGATATATCCTATCATGACTACCAAACATGGCCTAAATATATAGCTAGTGATTATATAGCCCGCCTACAAAATATTCTTTAAGGCCATGTTTGGTAGTTATGATAGGATATAGCATGATAAGATTAAATTTATATGGTGTATCAAGATTATTTTAATCTCACCATCTCCTTAGGATTAAAATGTAAGGTAAATTATTGATTTTGACACGGGATCATGTTTAATACCGGGCCGACGTGTTTATCATTGCTACCAAACACATGATTTAGGCTATGTTTGGTATCCAAGATACGATAGTCATCTTAGGATAATTACACTACACTGTAGTGTAATTATCCTAAGGTCATGTTTGGTAGATAAGATATAATAGGATAAGATTAAATTATCTTATTAAATCATGTGTTTGGTAGCAAATGTGATAAACACGTCGGCCCGGTATTAAACATTGAGCCCATGTCAAAATCACTAATTTACCTTACATTTTAATCCTAAGGAGGTGGTGAGATTAAATAATCTTAATACACCATATAAATTTAATCTTATCATGCTATATCCTATCATGACTAACAAACATGGCCTAAGATGACTATCGTATCTTGAATACCAAACATACCCTAATAAGATAATTTAATCTTATTCTATCATATCTTATCTACCAAACATAACCTAAAAATATTCTTAAAAATTAATTAATGAAAGAAGGAAAAATAACAATAATAATAGTGAAAGAGAAACTATTTACATAATCCTTATATGCTCGCGCGCAAACACACGTACACATATATACGAAAGAGTTTGGCATATATTTTAAGAAAAAAATGAAAAATATATTTTTTGGTGAATAAGAGTATTTATTTTTAAAATCAAAACGAGTACTCATCATCGTAGACGGCTGAAATAGCTGAAAAAAATTACACTTTTTATTGTATGGCTCTCATATTCTTAGAGGAATAATTTTCCCTACGATTATCTTTAAAATTATTTGATTTGACAATAACCTAAAATGTGAGTTACACGTAATTAAATGTATTAACTTGTGAATAACCTAGACGAAATGTCTGGAATATATAATGTGAGAAACAGTAGAAATTTATATAATTATATATTCAAAAGAATAGTATTTTAAATTTAAATTTTGTACTTTTGGTTATATATAACTAATAACTATGTTTTTGTGTACTTTGTTCAATATTTGTAATGACAATTTAGCTGAAGTGTAAAGACTTATATAGTGATTTTGTTTAAATGAAAAGCTTTTATTTCGATCATTTAATTAATCTTATTTGGCAATTTATTAATTATATATAGAATCCAAATTTTCAATTCTGCTCACCGTTAAATTCAAATCAACACATTTTTTTAATAGTGATGTCAAAAATTACAAATTTTGAAAATATTAGGATTAATAAAACTCATGAAATTAGAGATAAAAAAAATTGATTTCAAAAAACTAAGTCGAATTAAAATTTAAAATTTAATTCAATTCAATTTTAGACATAATTATATCGAAAATAGTGAAATTTAAATTATTTTATTAATATTATACTCTATTAGGTGTTTTTATATTGACTTATTTTATTATTATAATAGATTGATAAGTTAAATAAAAAGTTAGTCAATGCAAAAGGACCAGATGGAAGGAGTATATATTACTCCTCCATCCCATTCGACTTGGCCTGTTTTATGAATCTATTAAAATAATTAAACAGGTCAAGTCGAATGGGACGGAAGGAGTACAAGATAAGATTATTTTCTTTTCTTTTAATCATATTTAATTTTTAATCATATTTAATTTATGTTCAAAATTAGAAACAAATTAAACGTAATATTTTATTTAATTTTTAATTAATTATTGTTTTGTAGTTTATGAAAAAGAGAATTAAAAGATTGAACAAATTAATTCTTTTTCATTATTTCTTAGTGCTAGAAATCTATAGAAATTATATGAATGATTATAGTTTAATAATTTTGTATTTTTTAAAAAAATGAACAAATTTAGTCAATATTCAGATAAACCTATCTAAACAGAACAGAAGTAAAATTTGGTTAATTTGATTTTGTTAAATTATTTTTATAATATTAAATTTAATTTAATTTAGTTCAACTTTAAGTCATCACAAATATAATATACTCCCTCCGTCTACTATTGTTTGTTACGTTTTGACTCGGCACATGTTTTAATATAGTGCTTTGACTTTAGATGAAAGAGTGTAGTTAGTGGAGTTTGGGTCCCACTTGTTATTTTTTATTAAAGTGTGTGTGATATAAATGGAAAGTTTAAAATGTAACAAACATTGGTGGACGGCCCAAAATGACAAAGTGTAACAAATATTGGTGGACGGAGGGAGTACTTCATATGTCACGTTAAAAAAGGCCAGGGGTTCAACATAATTTAAGACAATAAAGTGTTGTGCTGATAATATTAAATTATAGCCTAATTAATCACCTTAGTTATTATATTTTTTATTTTTTATTTTTTATTGAATAATATTAAATTATAGTCTAATTAATCACCTTAGTCAAAAAGTGAGAATTAATAAATTTCTTTTTACAAATTTAATATTCACGTACGATGCATGTTGTGAAATATTTATAAAGGTTTAGATTCAGATTCCAAAACTCCCTGAAAGATGTATTAAGTCTAAAACTAAAATCTGGTCCTTAGTTTTGTTTTTGAACTCACTTGTTAAAAAGTTCAGTTTACAGGTACACGCAACCTGAATGACTCAAGACTGAAGTTCAAGACCAGTACTGAAGTTTTCTACAACTCAGTTATCAAACCAAAACTGAAGGACCATGTTGCTGAAAAGATATGGACTAAAGTTTTGAACTTGAAGTTATTTGAAGCATGGAAAAAAATTCTCTGAAGTATCCACTGAAGTAAAACTTGCTACTGAGTGATATGCTACTTCTACATGCATTACCACTTTTAAAAATATCTCAGTAGGTGAAGCAAGATCTTGTTGCAGACACCAAAAATGGTAAAAAGGACGACGAGTCCAACAAGAAGAAATTCAAATATTATAGACGAAACTCTCTCTCATAACGGATATATTTATGAGAGTGTCCTATAAATACCACACTGCTTCAAACGCTTCAAACACCGGTTACCAAGCATTCATACGCTCAATCGCTCTAAAGCCTTTCTTCTTCATGCAAGCCTTCAGTTTTGAGAACACTCAAGCTTTCTGTTAATCTATAGTGTGTCCTCTAGTAGCGATATTCAATATAACCAAAGAATAGATATAGCTTAGATTTAGTTCATAGCTAGTAGTGATCATACACTATTATTTATCTAACCTTCAAGGTTGATCACTGTAAGACACCTCTCCACTTAGTTAGAAACCCTCGACCCACATCGAGACTCGTGGATGTAGGAGTTTTTATCTCTGAACCACACAAATCAATTCTTGTGTCTTCTCCATTTACTTTCAGTATTTATTCTCTAACACTATAATGCATACATTGAATACTGATTAAATACAAACTTGAACATTAACATTAAGTTTTTCTGATAAACGAGTAAGCTTTCAAACCACCACTTCCGCACTGTTATACTTAAGATATTAGTCCATCAGTCAAACACTAAGTGTAGACTGAATGATTGCTATCTAAAGTTACAACTCTTTACTGAAGCTACCTCCCTCCCTTCAGATTTGAGAAGCTCACTAAAAACTCTTTAATTTGAAAAGTTTTAACTGAGTGTATTCTCCCCTCCTATACACTCAGTACATTCGTTTCGGGACTAACAATGCATATCACATACTACGCATGCATATTAACCCCTCCCACTGTGGGTGGGTGAACATTTTCGAAATTTTAAAATGCAAATTGATCTTGTACTAAATCTGGATCTCAAAAATAAAATCATATCCCAAATTTAAGTTTAAATTAAGTCCAAATCCGACTTGAATCGGTCGGGACCGAAATATAAACGATCCATACATCCTTAAAAAATAGATCTGAACCACTGAATTTGAACCAGATCTTGAATCCACTATTATCCATACTATTTCCATCTTTTATTTAGGGAGCGTTTACTAAGTGGGATAAGTATGAATAAACTTAGATAGATAAAAATAGTATAGATTAGTATAATATTTACTAATTAGGATTATACTCGTTTACTAAGTGGGATAAGTATTTAATATAATATTTACTAATTATAAAAACGAGTTTACCACCAAAATTCCGCATTTCAAAATCTTTAATTACTCGTTCCGGGACCAACACAAATTGCCGTATAATTGATAAACAAGAGGGTAATCTAGTTTCTTATCACACTTTAATTCAATGCTAGACTTTTATACTAACTACTTCTATAATAAACTAAAAAAATAACTATTAATATAAAAATAATAAATTCTATAGTGATATTTTTATCTAAAAATGTCCTTTATTAATCAATTTCGTCAGCTATCAATCCTATTATTTTAAAAATTATTTATGATACTTAATCTAAAATATAATCATATTTTAGTTTTTATTTTATTAACTAATTGTTTGAATTTATTATTTGTAAATAACTATTACATTATTTCCCCATAATTCAACGCTTGCAGACATGACATCTAATATTTATTTATTCGTTGACAAAAGGGTCACAAAACTACTATAAATAGGGCTCATTCTCATACACTGAAATACCACAAACAAAAATCATAACAAAATAAAAAGAAAGAAAAAAACACAGAAACACCAAACCCTAGAAATGGCTCCCTCCTTCATTGTGATGACTGCAGTCCTCCTCTTTGCGGCGGCAACACCTCATGTGGCCTACACCCAAGCAACCGTGACGGGTCAACTTTGCTGCACCTCCACCGGAAACTGCCCCGGCGGACCGGGCATTCCGGGGCAGACGGTTAGCCTCAACTGCACCAACCTTCTGGGCACCACCATGACGGTGGGTCAGGCCACCACCAACGCCAACGGATTCTTTGGTATTAATGTTACTAACACCATATTTAATTTGTTAGCCTCCTTCCTCACCGGAGACTTACCGTGTAACGCTGTAGTTGAGCTTCCGCTCAACGAAACAACGTGCCCAGCCCTAAGCACTGTCCACGGCACTCTCGACGGCGCCGTCACATCTCTTTTCGAAGTACTGTCGTTCGTCACCAACACTGTGTGATTGACTGCTGATGATTCATGGAATATATATATATACACTAAATAAGAATAATACTCTTCTCCACTTCAAGTCGTGTTTATATCTGTGTGTGATGTGTGTATGTAATAGTTACGATATGAATAAGCATGCATGCGTATATGCATCGTACTGTAATTTTCAATATGTATACCTATATATATATATTCCAATGAAATAAATTGTGGTGAAGTGATATTATATAAGTTCCTTGATTTGTTAAATGTTTGGCTTTGTTTCCTTTTTGGGACGAGGACGAATAATTTGCAATTTTCTTTAAACTGTATGAATTGTTAATTATGCATGTTTTGAGCCCAAAGTAAAATTAGCATTATTATCCTATAATTATGAATAATGATACTCTTTAATTTTAATTTTAATATTACCTATATTTAATTAATTATTCGCCTAAATTAATTACTCTGTTCAATCATTATTAAATATTTACATTTACATTTGTTAGAAATTAAATATAATATTGGGAAAATAAATTAATAAAGTGTGAGTATTGATTCTCTCTCTCTCTCTCTATATATATAGCCTGCTTCAATTAAGATGGATTTGCTCATGAAATTTTGGTGGTCCTTGATGCATGCATGTCTCATATTCAACTAGAATCATGTTGTTTCTCATAGATAGGTCTTTAATTTTGCTTTGTAGCCCATAGTTTTCTTATTAGTAGTATATTATTGTGATCTAGCTAATTATATGTCTGTTCAGTTTAGTGATCTGATGATCATGTTATTGAGCCTTAGCACTTAAAACATTCTACTTAATTAGTGGTAAGTAAGTCTCTCAACACTATCTAAAATCATCATCTTCTCTAGAGATTTGAAACAGTACTGCTTATAAAAGAATATTTCTGGAATCATCCATCAATTAATTCCTAATGCTATGAATGTTTCTTTCTCCTAGTTATTCCCTTTTTCAATGCCAGTTTTCTAGCTAGACTTCAATTTTAATTTATCTTTATTAGTGGATATATGAAAGAGAAGAAACATGATCGAGTAGTAAAGATAATTACTAGAGAGATCAGGTGAAAGAGTTGAGGGTTGACTTTAATTAATTTTTGAACCATTATGCATGGCCTTCAATTGATCGTACTTCTTGCCTCTTAGCTTAATTATTCCCTTCTTTCTTGCTAAAGTCTCGACACTAAAAGCTTTGTAAAGTCATCGAACTTCTTTGAAAGTGGTGCATAATTGCTTTATTAGTTCATACTTGATCGTACTTCTTGCCTCTTAGCTTTAATTATTTGGTGTTGGATTTCTTCATATATTGAACTAGCTAATAGCTATTATATATTTTGTAGGCAAATTATGTACCAACTCTCGAGGAGTACTCTTTCTCTTTGAGATGAACTCTTTTTTATTGTATTTAATTTGTCTTTCTTTAGAATCTTGATTGCATTGCAATTCTGAATAACGTCCCTTCAGTTTAGATTAGAATATAATATAAAAAAAAATCACTCACCACTCAAAAATAAAAGCTGTAGGTTAGTTGTAC
Organism: Leonotis leonurus; assembly: GCA_026898415.1. Classification (NCBI taxonomy): domain Eukaryota; kingdom Viridiplantae; phylum Streptophyta; class Magnoliopsida; order Lamiales; family Lamiaceae; genus Leonotis; species Leonotis leonurus. The sequence goes on along the minus strand of JAPKLX010000002.1, from coordinate 5,747,570 downwards.
TACTATTTAAATTGATCGATGCATAAATTGGTGATTTACAATAACTCGATCGTTAATTCAAAAAATTCACTCATTTAATGTTTTCCCTTTGCCGATTTTATATACTCCTTCGATTCCTTAAAAACATGCACATTATTTTGGTCTGTTTCTTATGAATATGCACCTTTGATTTTTGGATATTTATTACTTTTTTGTGGTCCAATCTCCACTACCATTCAAATCAACTACTCCTTCCGTCCCCTAATAAGTGTCCTCAAACACCAAAATTCAATTATCAAGAAAACAAACTAAATTACACTCTTTACCCCTAATTATTGCATTGAAAATATAAAAAGTAAAAATATTCAAATGATTACAAGGGCAAAATAGGAACTTTAATACTATTTTACTCTTGAAAATTGAAATGTGACACTTATTAGGAGACAAATTTTTTCCCCTTATGGGACACTTATTAGGGGACGGAGGGAGTATATTTTAATATTTAATAACACATTTTTGTGGGTCTCAATTTCCACTACCATTCAAATTAATTATATTTTAACAATTAATAATATTTTTACCACTTAAGTCAACTACATTTTGTTAAAACTCGCGCCGAATCAAACTGTGCATGTCTTTAAGGAACAGATAGAGTATGTAATATGAACTGAAGGGTTCACTATACATGAATGATTGAATGATATGTTGATTATAATAATTTCATAAATGGAGTGTGTGTATATATATAATAAATATCCAACAAAATTAAATAATGTGTGGTTCGTAAATAAAATTTCCAACATATATAGTCTCGAAATGAATTGAAAACTTACAATAAACTTAAATGTCTATGTTATTCGTTCATGTCGATCAAGCTTTTACCATATGAATAGTGTATATATAAGACTAGCTTGTTCAAATCTAAGCTTTTGATAAGATATATTACTATAAAAAAATTAATAACTCTAAATTTAGAAATACTTGAGAATTGAATTAATGCTATCATGATTTGAATGCTTTTAGTTTGAGATATTTCTTGTTTTGATTTCTCCTAAGTTCTTGATCTCCCTTCTATTTGTCTTTGTAGAGGTTCATCTCTATTTTCATAGTTCTTATACTTGAAATAGCAGTTTGAATTTTGAACTGTCTTTGAGTATTGAATTATTTATGTTGGACTCTTCATCTGCGTCCTTTTTCGTAATTTTATTTTTAGGCAAGTTTATGCAACTCTGCATTTCATCCAAAATATATTAATTATAAGATGAACTCCTTTGTAGTTGTGGTCCTTTAGTGCAACTTTTCTATTTCAAGATCTCATATTCAAGCTTTCAAGATATATAGCATGTATCTTGAATTCTTTTAATCTTGAAAATTCTTTAATGTTATGACTTTATTAGACATTAACTTTAAGGATCCTTACTTTACATAATAGAATTTGAGAACTTAGTCAAAACTTTATTAAATTTGTCAATATTATTAAAAAAAATTGTCCAGCAACCACTAGTTTTGATTATTTTAGACTTCTTTGCACCAAAACGTACTTTAAGGGTGAATTTATTAACCTCTATATATAAGTCTATTGACATGTTTGAACTTTATTCATGAAAATAATTGTTGTCGAACAATAAATCTAAATGACTACATGCATGACCGGTTACAATAAATGTACAAAAGGTAAATTTCATTTCTATTTAGGGTGGTTTGGTATATGAAATAAGAGCAAGATAGCTAAGGTATCCGTGGTTGTTTGGTAGTCTTGATACATAAATTGTCGAGTGAATTCGTCCATACCATTGGTAAACTTTGGAAGACCCCGACTGACCCTGAAAGGAAATAAATGGAAAAAATAGCATGTCGTATCAATGGAAAGTTTTGAGGGTATTTCATTCTTCTTGGATTGGTATAAAACCTTCTTCGAATTCTTGAAACTGAACAAAATAAAGTTGGGTTGAATGAATAAATGGATAGGGGGCCAGCGGCTTCAATTAATTATTAGAAAGAAAAAGCAACCGGCTTCTGTTCTTAATTTGAACAATTTCCCGATCTAATTAGACGTTAAACAAAATTACCACCCGTCTTTAAACGAAAGCCCTGTTGTATTATAGCAAATGTGAAAACCCCAAAAATACAACTGCTTGATTATACAGTACACTAAATATTAAATTTTGAAGACGGAATTACCCTCTACCATTTCTTCTACCTAGCCATAAAAACACATTGCATTTCCATGAATATGAAGTTGCAGTCTGCAAATTATAGTATAAAAGTCATCTTCTCTCTTAATCATTTCAATTTTCTTTTCTATAAACCAACATCCTTGAAATCGACGATCTAGCTCATTTTGCTATTGAATAACACAAGAAGAAGCATTTTTTTCTCATTTCTTCCATTTTGCCATGGTTTTCGTAGTGATCCTCTGCGTAGTTTCTTTGCTTTGGACAATTATTAATCTAACACCAATACTTTCCATTTTGTTCTTTGTTGCCAGATTTTAAAAATTGCAGACATCTAGGGTTTAGATTCGTAATTTGCTAGAACTAAAATTGGCCACTTACTTCACGTCGACCACACTTGATTCGTGATTCTTGCTGCCTATTAGAACAGATAATACTCCCATCGTATTGAAAAATAATAAGGTTATAATAGTGATTTACTATTTAATCTAGGTTTTAAACTAGGTTACCAAAACACCCATATTATATTATCTTTCTTTATTGTACCATCTGTGGGATGTTCTGGAGTAGGAAAACGGGAAAGAACTTGTTGGGAAATATTTATTAAGTGTTTTAATTCAGATTCCAATACCTCTCCTGAAAAGATGTTATAAGACCAGTACTGAATCTTAGTGTTTTGTCTAAGAACTCTTCAAGTTATCCCAAAACTGAAGGACCTTCCCCACTGAAGTCAGTCCTGAAGTTTTGAAGTTGAAGTTAGAAGCCAAGTCTTTGCCAAACTGAAGATCAGTACTGAATGTTCATACTGAAGATCAGTACTGACTGCCCTCACTGAATATCCACACTGAAGTTCTGCACTGAATGTCCCTACTGAAGTTCTCTACTGAGTGACAGCCTAGTCTGTAGGCATTTCTATTTATGGCAAAAATCTCGGTTAGGTGAACAAGATTTTTCTGCAGACACCAAAAATAGCAAAAAGGACGAAGACTCCAACGGGAAGAATTCAAATTAAAGCTCTATCTCACAACGGCTATATCTTTGAGAGAGCACTATAAATACCCGATGCTTCAAACACTTCAAGACACCGGTTACCCCTGCTATCAACTCGCTATTGCTATCATCGCTCTCAAGCTTTCAAGCTTTCAGTCCAGAACACCAAAGCATTCAAATTCTATCATTCAGTGTTCTTAGCAATCATTTGTAACCGAAGAACAATCTTAGTATTAGAATTAGTTCTAAGCTAGTAGTGATCAGTTCAACTGTATATCTAACCTTCACGGTTGATCACTGTAAGATTGTTATCTCTCCATTAAGTTGGAAACCCTCGACTAACATCGAGAACTCGTGGACGTAGGAGTTTTTATCTCCGAACCACGCAAACCAAATCACTGTCTCTCTCTCTCTTACTTTCAGTATTCCTTATTCTTTATATATCATCATCTGAATATTGTTTAAGTGAAAAGAGAAACACTGCATTATGTTTTCTGAAGCAAACGGGTAAAGATTTAAAACCACCACATTCCGCACACTTAAGTTATTAGTCCATCAGTCAAACACTAAGTGTAGACTGAAGGATTCCTAACTGAAAGTTCATCTCTCTCACTGAAGTTCCCTCCCTTCAGTTCAGGAGCACAAAAGTTTTTAACTTGCAAAATTGACTGGTGTATCTCCCCATACACTCAGTTTCACTCGTTTCGGGACCAACATAACTCTCCAACTCACGGGAATACCAAAGAGAACCAATTAAACAACAATATAGCATATCTATCTCATCTAATTATCTCCATTAGCTATCTTAAATTTAAAATATCTTGATATATTTTTACTATCCAACCAAACATGCCCCTTATAGTTTAGATATTAGGATATAGTTAAAAAAAAAAAATCATGATTTTTTTTAATGTGTGATCAGCCATGTGTGTTTATTCATCAACTCTTGAAAATGTATACTCATTTTGTCTTATTAGATTAGACACGCTTTGACTAAAAAATTCTCATAGTTTTGGTCAAAGTATTTCTAGTTTAGGTGACGGAGAGGGGTATAACTTTGTAATTATACACATAAAGTTATTTAATTTAAAGTAATCCGTGTCATGTTTGAACTTTCCGCTTTTGTGAACATACCTGATTTTATTTTGATAGTGGCAAATTAATTAAGTGGACAAAAACTATCTATCATTTAATATAAATTTAATTTTTGTTGAAAAGATCTTCCTTAATTAACTGAAACTATTTTAACGTTTAACACTAGGAAGCTAGTGATTATACTTTCCCTAACAAATATTTTTTATCGATTATTTACTAATTATCTACATGACATATATCACATTATTCGTGAGCATATTAACAATGTCCGTCTCATACAAGTGATCTTTTTGTTTAATTGAAATACTTTTGTGCAACTTTGTACTATCATATATGAAAGTGAGTAAAAATAATAAATATAGAGATAATCAAACTAGAAAGATATTATGTAAGAGAAGAAAACGAGTAAAATTAGCTATATTAGATATTATAGTTAAGTTATACCCTTTAAAATATAATATATATATATATATGTATATATATATATATAAATTTATATAGATATATACATTGCAACGATAGATCAAAATAAATGAATATTAAGATTTAATTCTCTTTTTTAACGTGAACTTTAAAATGTCTACAAATACACCAACTTAATACATTGTTTTTTTTGACACAAAATTAAAAAACTCCAATTATGTGATGATATGAAACTCTAAATTAATTATGTGGATAAAATTTATTTGACGTGGACAAAATTGTATGAGGTAGACAATGTCTAAATAATGGGGAAATTAATTAAAATATGATTTTTTAAAGTGTTAATCTAAACCCTAACTAATATAATGTTTTAGATTAATATATATTACGGTTTAGATTAATACATAACGATTGTGAGAAAAAATATATATTATTTATAGATTATTTTTTTAAAGTTAATCTAAACCCTAACAGAAGAGTGTGGGGGAAAAAAAATTATATTACGATTTAGATTAATATTTAAAGAAAATAATATTTTAATTAATTTCCACATCATTTAAAAATTGTCTACCTCATACAGTTTTGTCCACGTCAGATAAATTTTGTCCATATAATTAATTTGGATTTCCATATGCACATATATAATTGGTGTGTTTTTAATTTCTAGTCAAAAAAGGACAATGTATTAAGTTGGTGTATTTGTGGACAAATTTTAAAGTTCATGTTAAAAAAACATAATTTTTTTTATAAATTCATGTGTTTCTAGGCTAAAAACCCTTTTTAATATTCCCTCCGTCCCACTAAATATGTTCTATTTTGATCAAAATTGTGAGAGCTTTTTAGTCAAAACATGACATGTTTATTGAGATTGAGGGATTAATATATAAAAGACTTGACTTTTATAATAGTCATTTTATATAATAAATCAAATAATTACTATATGCATGGTAATAATACTAAATAATTATCACGCAAAACAAAATTTATTTAATAAAAACAATTAAGAAAACATAAATACATAAATTCATTATAATAACTTAAATGAATAAACTTTGAGTTTGTTATATCGAAATAGCTATTTCCATTTTATATATATATATATAAACTCACTGTTCTCATAATATTCTTAGGCTATATTCTCTTTTATGATAAATTTATCCATTGAAAATATGAGATAAGAGTATAATTACTCTTTAAATTCCTTCTTTTTTTATCCATTTCCCTCATCTAAATTATAAATTTATTATTTTTTTCTCCTTCGTGCTACCCCAAAGAGGGATAATATTATCCATCCAAATTTGGAGTGGTAATATTATCCTTCCTTAGAGTGAGATGAAAGAGAAAAATAGTGATGAATTTATAATTTAGCTAGGAGGAAGGGATAAAAAGAAGTAATTTAAATAATAATTATATTTTTATCTCACATTTTCAAGAAATAAATTTATCCATAAAAAAGAACACAACCGGGAATTATGGTTCCTCCCAAATACCGAGTAATAGTGTTATGTAGGGTTGGAAAATGTATCTCTTACATTATCTCTTAAATTATTTGATTTGACACCAACCTATAATGCAAGTTAAAAGTAATTAAATATGTTAGCTTATGAAGATTAATTAATCATAGACGAAACGTCCGAAACATATATGTGTTATGTAATCAATGCCGGTAGAAATATATATAGCATATAATGAATGAGAACTAATCCTTAGATAGAAATTAGAAATTAATCTGAATCGTTCATCCTTGTTTAATCTATGATCCAGATTAATTCTATATCAAATTTATACATAAAATACATTGAAATTTTTATGCATTGATTAATGAATAAAAATGCATTATCATATTATGCAATAAGATTATACGTGTAATGCATCAAAATAATGCATAATATGCATATGTTTTAGTTCTTATATAAGACTTGGTTCTCAACGGATGCTACCCCACTATAGCTATATATATATATTCAACATAAGTTTTTTTAAAAAATTTAAATTTTGTATTTTGGTTACCTACGTATATCTTTATGGTTTTGTGTATTGATAAATTAGTTTAAGCGATTTAGGGAGTATTTGACAAATTAAGCTCTTTAAGAGCTTATATATAAGTTGTAAAGATAAGTTCTTGGGAGTTTATAAGTTCTTCAAAAAATAAGTAGCTACACCCCAACTTATTTTTCTAACTTATAAACGCTTTAAAATAAGTTTTAGTCAAACACTCTCGTTTCGTTAGAATGCATTGCTAAGTCAACTTAATCACATGAATTAATAATTAATTAAGTTGTCATTTAATTGATAAAATCTAATCTCTTAATTCAACTCTATAGATCTTATATTTATTAATTTATTGAGAAAAGGGGTCACAAAACTACTATAAATTGGGCTCTTCTCATGCATTCAAATACCACAAATAAAATTCACACAACAAAAAAACAAGAAGAAACATACAAACACACCAAACCCTAGAAATGGCTCCCTCCCTCATTGTGATGGCTGTCCTCCTCTTCGCGGCGGCGACTCCTGTGGCCCACGGCCAAGCGGCCGTAACGGGTCAACTTTGCTGCACCTCCACCGGAAACTGCCCCGGCGGACCGGGCATTCCGGGGGAGACGGTTAGCCTCAACTGCACCAACCCTTTGGGCAGCACCACGACGATGGCTCAGGCCACCACCGGAGACGACGGAGCCTTCACCATTGATTTTCCATACATAGATTTCCCAGCCACTGGAATGGTGTGCGACGCCGTAGTTGAGCTTCCGCTGAACCAAACAGAGTGCCCACCCCTAGAGACCATCGACGGCATTCTCATAGGCTCCGTAACAGACTTTCTTACCTTGTCGCCGTTCGTCACCGTCGCTGCGTGATTGACTGCTGATGATTCATGGTATATGTGTTTAAGAATAATACTCTTCTCCACTTCTAATCGTGTTTGTATCTGTTTGCGATGTGTGTATGTAATTAATATATAGTAGGAGTATATGAATAAGCATGCATGCGTATATGCATCGTACCGTACTTTTCGATATGTAAGCCTTTGTATACGTATATTGGAATGAAATAAAATGTGGAGAAGTGATTATATAAGTTTCTTGATTTATTGAATGTTCGGTTTGTTTCCTTTTTGCGACGATGAGGAGTGATTTGCAATTTTGTTTAGATGATTTATTCTGTATGAATTGTTATGCATGTGGATCTTAATTCTTATTAAGTAACAAAATTGTGGTGAAGAAGATCAATTGGTTAAATATGAGTCAAACACTATCCAGCTTAACTGAAGTGAAGAGGAAAAGGAAAAGGATCAATTAAGCAGTCAACATAATCTAGCATGCAAAATTTATATCTATACTTGTCCAGTTATATTAATTAGATAATTCATTCTGTTTATATGGAACATATCAGCTTGTTTGTTCCCATTTTGAAGCTACTTTTAATATCATCAATATTATCAATATTTTAAAGAAGAGAGTCGTTTAATAAGTAAAGTTGGATTGAAATATATTTAAAATAATAATTATAGGTTTATGGGCCATATTTAAACTAGATCTGGATTTTAAAATGTAAACTTCAAATACTAGAAAATTTTAAAAACTTCAGATCCGATATGGATCCATCAGATCCAATATTTAAAAGATCAAATTCCTCAAAAATGGATCTAGGATCTACAGATTTGGATCCGGTTCAAGATTCACCGTCATCTCTACTGGCGAGGTCAAGAAAAACTCTCATACTAGCTCACCTCACAACCTAGAAGTTAAAGATCGACCATTTTGTTTAACTCATTTTTGGTCTTGCATGTATAATACTTTCATCGAGCATGATTCCCTTGTATTTTCTCTAAATCTTATGAAATTGTTGGCTCGAGCATGATTCCCTTGTACTGCAAGTTTGTGAACTTGAAGGTGTGATTCGAGGGAATACGAATCAAAAAGACCGGAGAAATCAAGAGAACAAATTAATCAAAATTTCACGCAAGACCAAGTCAACGGTCTCTCGCATCTCAAAGACCAATGACAATTGAAGGCATGAGGATTCGTCGAGGGCCAAGGTCAGCGGCAGACGCAGCACCATGTCATATCGTATTTACACGCAAGTTCTCATTTTGACGGTTATCTGAGTTTTATTTTACTACTTTTGGTCGTCCCTCTTAAGGCAAATTTGTACCTCCCAAACACTAGTTTAGTTTAATTCGTATTAAGTTATTGATTTCGATTTTCATTCGTCTAGTTAGCCATTGCAACAATACAATTTTTAGATTTGCATTAATTGGTTAAATTTTTGCATTTTGGGATTTATACTCTATGAAATTTACATACTTGATTTATCTGCAATTTAATGATGCTTAGTTCAATTTTCTATCTTGCAATTAGTAGATTAAATTGTTGTTTAAATTATATTCGGTTTAATTATGTTTGAACCCAGTTCATGCCTTTTTCAATTCTGTCTCCATTTCTCCCTTTTTCATTTATTGCTTTAGATAGATTTCCTAGTCGTAAGTTCGTAACTAATCCAAATCCAAATTCTAGAGTGTTAGGAGTTATTTCATTTTGAGTGATACAACGTTATAATTGTCATGTTTAATTTAGTCTTGTTTGTAATTTGACTTGGATTTGACTCATCATTTCTAAAATGATCTCGTGCGAGCAATTTAGCTAATTTAATTTAGTTGAAATATATTTCATATATCACAATCAAATTCATTGTTTTAATAAATATTTTTAAAAATTTTAAATTTTTTTTTAATATAATTACAAATAAAAATCACATGAGTAATTAATTGATAAATATAAAGTAGAGATGATCTATCTAGTCTCTTATAATCTTCTAGTCACACTTTATTCAACGCTTGCAGAAACCTAATATTCAATAATTTATTGACAAAACGGTCACAAAAAGTAGTATAAATTGGGCTCATTCTCATACATTCAAATATCACAAATAAAACTCACCAAAAAAAAAATATAGAAACACCAAACCTTAGAAATGGATCCCTCCTTCATTGTGATGGCTGTCCTCCTCTCCGCGGCGGCGACTCCTGTGGCTCATGGCCAAGCGGCCGTAAGGGGTCAACTTTGTTGCACCTCCACCGGAAACTGCCCTGGCGGACCGGGCATTCCGGGGGAGACGGTTAGCCTCAACTGCACCGCCCTTATGGGCACCAGCTAGCATGAGGGTGGGTCAGGCCACCACCGGCGCCAACGAAACCTTCACCATTGATGTTCCTGACACCATAGTAAATTTGATAAGATCCGTCCCCACCGGCGGAGACGCGGCGTGCGCCGCCGTAGTTCAGCTTCCGGTCAACCTAACTGCGTGCCCAGTCATAGAGATCGGCGACGGCAACGGTACTCTCGTCGGCAGCGTCACATCCCTTCTCAACGTGACGTTGTTTCGATTGGAGGATATTAGCTTGAGTTGCCACATGAGGAAAGTGGAAGGAGACTGAAAAAGAGATGTAGAGAGAATGAATTGCAGAAAATAATTAGGATTTTGGATGTATACAATCCATTTACTTGGCTTAATCATAAAGTTGCTAGAGCAGATATTTGTGGTTGTCGCCATTAAATTTTAAAATGTTTTATCTGAAATGTTTTATATATTCTCAATTTTAATTGTCTTAGACTAGCGTGATCATTTTTTTTCAGTCGTTGTTGTTCTTTATTCAAATGTGACTCCAGTTAATATTCTATGTATCGTTAAAGACATTATGGCGATTTAGAGCTCAAAATTTAATTATTTTACATTTTTACATATGGGGCGTCTTTGAAACGACATCGTATCGAGTCCTATCTATTTAACTTCATATGTCCGTGTCAGATAAGTACATACTATCATGTTAGTTTCTATTTTGAATAAAATTGAACTCATATAAAAAATTGTGTGATTATATATGTTCATATATTTTACATAACATGAAAAAATTAAAATAATATCAAAGGTGATATATTTAAAACTCATTAGCTAATAAGTAATTTATTGTCACCTTTAATTTTGGATATAATCGAACTCGTATCAAAAATTGTATAACTATCAAAGTTCATGTATTGTACACAATATTTTAATATTCATGTGTAAATTAAAATTATGTAAAAAATTTGTGTATTTAAAAAATATTTAACACTTTTATTTATTATTCATTAACAAATACAAAATATAATATAATTTATTATAATTAACATTAAATAAAATTTAAAACTTTAAAAAATTATACTCAAATTTATATTTATCAATCTTAAAATAAATTAAAATAATATGAAATATTTAAACATAATTACATATTCTATATAGAATATATGAACTCATAATACTAAATACAAAATTAAATTAAAATTGAAAAAAAAAAGTAAATTATATTAAAATTTAATAATGAAATGACACTATATAACAATTTTCTTCTTCTTTGAACAAAGTTATAATTTAAGGCAAGAATAATAGTAAGAATTAAAAAACACACACACATTGTTGGATCAACGAAAACGCTGACCTATTTTTTGATTATTAATTATTTATAAATTTATATATACATTTAGGTCTGAGATTATAATTTGGAAAACATATATATTAAATAATTGAAGTCGAGGGTCGTCGAAGACAATCACAATTCACACACACGAAAGAATAATTTAGGCGCGAAACGTGATATATAAAGGAGAGAGGCCTTTATCACAAGTGTATTGCTAAGTTAATTTAATCACATTAAGTTGCCATTTAATCGATAAATAAAGTGAGGTAATCTTTTTTAATTACATTAATTAATACTCTTTCCATCCTAATTAATTAATACTCCATCCGTTCCATTAAAGATGACTCTTTTTTTCATTTTCATCCGTCCCATTAAAGTTGGTCTATTTTCTTTTATAGTATTTTTTTGTGCTTTAATTGTATTGAGATAAACAAAAAGAATAGATTATTTTGGTCTCCACGCAGAAAAAAGTGGACCATCTTTGATGGGAGGGCTAATTAAGTTGCCATTTAATTCATAAACTAGAGGTGATCTAGTCTTACATCTAATAGTTATTAATTCATTGACAAAAGGGTCACAAAAGTACTATAAATTGAGCTAATTCTCGTACATATTAATGGGATGAGATTCACGTTTCGTATTTATGCTCTACTGAACGTCATGTTTCAAAATTAAATTTGTTATTTTAATTTATAAAAGTAAATTTAAATTTTATTATGATATAATAAACCACAATTAATAATTATTAAAAAATTACAATTATATATTTTAATTTTGAATTTATAAATTCAAAAATTCAATTAAAATTTCAATTAAATATAAAAAATTAATTATATACGTTATTTGGATGGAATGAACTATAATATTATGTATAAAATTAAATTAAAGTATATAAATTAAAATCAAAATCAAAATATAAAAAATAAATTTAAAATTTAATTATAAGTCACGAGGTGTGAAAAAATAAGACATTAAATGTTGAAAAAAATAGTATTTTCAATAAAAAAATATAAATAGTAGCCCTTTTAAAAATATTTAGACTAATTTACCTCTCTATCATAATTATATAATTTAATTTTCAAGGAACACACAAATCTACCTCTCTATCATAATTTTATAATTTAATTTTCAAGGAACACACAAATCCGGCAAATTCGCATTCACGGGATTCGTGCATTTGTTCTATCCTCGAGCTCGTAGGAATCGTGTGTTGTAGTACAACTTTGCTGCACCCCCACCGGAAACTGCCCTGGCGGAACGGGCATTCCGGGGGAGACGGTTAGCCTCAACTGCACCAACCCTCTGGCCCTGGGCACCAGCATGAGGGTGGGTCAGGGCACCACCGGCGACAACGGATCCTTCACCATTAATGTTCCTAACAGCATAGTAAATTTGATAAGTTCCGTCCCCACCGGCGGAGACGTGCCGTGCGCCGCCATAGTTGAGCTTCGGCTGAACCGAACACTGTGCCCAGTCATAAACAACTTCAACGGGTTTCTCATCGGCGGCCGCATCACATCCGCTCTAAACGTGGTGTTGTACCTCAACGTAACGCGTAATTGACTGCTCATCATTCATGCTGTTTAATAATAGTCTTCTCCACTTCTAATTCTGTGTGTTTCTGTTTGATGCATCGTACTGCACTTCTCAATATGTATATTATCCAATGAAATAAAATGTGGAGAAGTGAATATTCTGTATGTATCTTTATTTGTTAAATGTTTAAATTTGATGAGTTTTATATATGTTGTCATGATGTTCAATAATCAATATATCTTCTCGAGGAGGCACTTTTAAGAGGATTGCATGATACATAAAGGTGTGTTTTGGTGTGTCGTGTTTTATCAAGTGATTTCTTGAAGATTCCTCCAAATTTTAATGAAACAACTGCAAAACTCCAACGGTAAAGTAAATGTAAGCACAAAGGGGATGATGTCGAAGAAGTGGGAAATATTAAGTAGCTAGACATAGATTCGAGATTCAATGTTGCATATCTGTGGTCACACTTAAACGTTTTACAATTAAATTAATCATTTTAATTAAAAAAAATTAGAAATAATATAAAATTTAAAAAGTTTATTTTTCCCATCTCGATGTATATATGATAATTTGAAAATAATACAAAATGTTAGATGAATTTGTTTGAATGGAGTGAGTGATGGACACATTGAAATATGTAATAGACGTTGAAAATGCTATTAGAGGTTGTGTCTTTATTAAAGAGGCAAAAGTTCAAATACATAGCCCAAATATTTTATTGGAACAATTTTTTTAGAACCGGTTGTTGGAACATCTGTTGGGTCATAATTCAGAGGAAAACGTTTCAACAGAAATAATTGTCTGCAAATTGTACATAAAATATTGCAATAAAAAAAATCAAACAGAATGCTTTATTGCACTAGATCTCTCCATCACCATCAGATATAACATTATAAAAGCAAAGGTTAATTTTTACTCCAAAACCCAATAAGCATGGACAACCAAATAAAGGTGTAAGTAGAATTGTAACTCTATAAACATCACTATTCTTACGTCAACGGGGGCTTATATCCTCCTTGTCACCTAGGGTTAATGAAACAGTTGACATGAATGAATTCCATGAATGCACTGAATGTGGCCACCTAGTCTAGAGATATCATATGGCAAGACAGCAACACACCTATATACTTTGATTTCTTCCTAAATTTTGATCTCCTACAATACCTCAAATCAAATCCTACAAAAATAAGCAGCTATGGCCGATCAAAGAAGTATGAAGCTCTTATTCTCCTAGACTCTAAAACCTATTTTACAAGTATGATAGATCATGTTACAGATAAACAGAAGTTTCATTGATTCAAAGAAACTCCTAGATATAACATCCAAAAAATGATAGAGTAAAGGTACCTATTGAGAGAATTAAAACTTCAACCAAAATTGATAAATTCAGTTTGAACAACAATCATGGCAAAAGAGCTTACAAAGGAGTGGTGGAGAAACTAGAAATGTTGCAAATAAGGAGTCACAAATACATATCAGAAAGGATAGTCACCACAACAACAGATCATCAAAGATTCAACAAACTTTAAAACCATAAAAACGGAAAGATTAATAAAAATAAACTAGAAAGCCATACACTAGCCAACCTCTTCATCCATTCCTTTCCGCATTCTTTTTTTCCAAATTTGTTGACCTATAACGCTTTGTCTCGACTTATTAGAGGGTGAACAAATCATTTGGCCATCATCACCTTGACAAACTCCTCATAGTTGATCTGTCCGTCACCATCGACATCAGCCTCCCTGATCATCTCATCAACTTCCTCGTCAGTCAGTTTCTCTCCGAGGTTTGTCATCACATGGCGCAGCTCAGCAGCAGAGATGAAGCCGTTCTGGTCCTTGTCAAACACGCGGAACGCCTCTTTTAGCTCCTCCTCTGAGTCAGTGTCCTTCATTTTACGAGCCATGAGGTTCAAGAACTCAGGGAAGTCAATGGTTCCGTTACCATCAGCATCCACCTCGTTGATCATATCCTGGAGCTCAGCCTCGGTGGGGTTCTGACCCAACGACCTCATAACGGTTCCAAGTTCCTTTGTGGTGATGCAACCTATTTGAAGAAAGTATAAATGAGACCCCTAGAGGAGCAAATTTTAAGTTGGGACATTCTTCATAGAGATTAGTTCGCTCAGCAATGGTTATGTACTTATGTTAATTGATAACATCTCAGATCTTGCACAACCTGTTTGGACCAACACTTACCACATTGTAATCCAAACTAAAGAAATCAAGCTAACTCCATAAATATAATGACGCAGATCTAATCTTGAGCTAAACTAACCACATGACCACGTTCGAGACTTGAGCAGTACAGAGCTCAATCACAATCTACAATTAGATGCAAAAATGAACTCTCAAACACAACTTTCCTAGGGCTTATGCCAGCAAACTACTAAAAAAAACACGTGAATATACATTAAGAAGATCCTGAATAACACCAATTCGTTATTTTGACCGAAGATTTGCAACCAATTGTTAACCTAATTTGCAGCCACATTTCGGATCAAACAAATAAGTACACAATAACCAATCAGATCCGTGCAAGAAATCAAATCCACATCGGAAGCGCGCAGGGTAATAGACGAAATAAAATGAAACATCACAGAAACCGGCAATAAGAGTTAGGATTTATGGCCATACAGCACAAAAAAAGAGAGAGGGATAAGAAAAAGGAAGAGCTTCGCACCATCGCCATCCTTGTCGAAAAGGCTAAAAGCCTCCTTAAACTCAGAGATCTGTTCGTCAGTCAACTGATCCGCCATTCCCCCACCTGCAAATGATAGATAATTTGAAGGATTCTTAATTGATTTCTGGGTTTTGAAATGGAAGAAAAAAGCAGCGATGATTGAGGCAGAAGGAGAAGACCTACCTCGTATTTGTAGGAAACAAAAGTAGTAAAACAGCGTTATTATTAATCAGCTTTTATTTTTCTTGAAAAAAACTAAATTATGTAATTCCTCGTGCTACAGTATTAATGAGAGTGCACAATGTATGGTAAATGATATAGTTCACATATTTTTAAAAGTATTTATTTTATTTTATTTATAATGGGTAAAGGCATTGAATATACCAACTAATTAAATCCGTTAATTTCGTTAATTAAGTATTTCGTTGTATTTTATTTAATTATTAAAATGGAGTATCATATTTCATAAAGTTACTAACTCTTTATTTATTTTCCCTTTTTCGAATTTTAGCAAATAAAAGGTTGAATAATATGCAAAGATAAAATGGGAATATTTTTAGAAAATAAAGGAAAAAAATCAATCATATTCTTCGTTAAATTCTTATACTTTTCTTTTCTCTTTCCTGTGTGCTTCCATGTATTTTTATCTTTTGAGATTTGCAAATCCAATCGTTAAACTTTGAATATCCGAAATTCGACACGTCTCCTTAATTAATAAGGACAGAATATATGTATCTTTTTCTTGATAATGACAAGAATAACATTAGATAGAATTCAGTCTCTAATAGTTTATCTCCATAAATAAATTTATTCTTTTTATTTATATTTCTTTTAAATAATAAAATTGTTATAAAATAATAAATAATACTCCCTCCATCCACTAAATTAATTTACGGTTTGACTCGACACGAGTTTTAATAGTTATTTTAATTTTAATTTGGATGTGTAGTTAGAGGAGTTTGAATCTCATTTCAAATATTATTTTAAATTGAGTTGTGTGTAGTGAGTGAAGTTTGGATCTCATTTAAATTATCATTTTTAATTGAAGTGTGAATATTGATTGTGGTGGATCATTTACTATAAATAAAAATTTTGAAATGTAAATCATTTTGGTGGAACTTCAACTATTTTAGTGAATTAAAAAGTAAAATGTTAATAAATTATATACTCTAAAACTCAAGTAAAAATATATTAAATATTAAAAATAATTATGTATTTTTTATAAGTGTAATGAATGCATAATAGTAAGTACAAAATTATACTAATTATACTAATGTGTATAAAATGAAAATTGAGAAATATAAATAAATATATATTACAAGTCGATTATTAGCGAGTATTCTTAAATTGGAAATTGATTGGTATTACTCTTTTTTCTCGCACGGGCAAAGCAATACGCGGTTCCCACGCGGAACCTTCCCGTTGACTTTTGGTGCTCCACCGACCTATTTGATTGGATTGGATCGGGTGGGCTTTATCCTCATTAGATAAGTTGATTTTACAGACTAGTCTCGAACATAAAATTATTTAAATTTTTGTTATTTTGAATATGAATTATCATAAATATCATTTTACTTAATTTAATTGTATAGTACAAATGATAATGAAAAATATGAATAATATTATTCATACGGTTCATACTCATGTACAGTTTAATAAAATTAAGTAATACGTATGAATTGTACAATTCGATACAATTCATACTCAAAAATATAAAATATAATTATAAGGGTATTTTAATAATTTTAATATTATTTTATTATTAATTATTATTTGTCTTTTGCAATTTTTTTTTGACTATTTTGTATAATCACTCATTAAATAATGGACCCAATTTGTGTCCGCACACGGCATACACTATTTTAGCTATGAAATTATTATTCAACTTAACACAACACATGCTAAAAAAATAATGAATACGGAGTATTATTTATTTAATAAAGTTTAAATCATATTATTTTAATTAAATTTTTATATATAATTAATTCAACAATAATTTAGTGAATGAATTAAAACGGGTACTTTCTCTGTCCCCCTAAATTAATTTGATTTGATAAAATTTGTTAGAACTTTTTGTTTAAACCAAACCACTTTTAGAGACAAAGGGAGGGAATAATATAAATAACTCGTCATTTGACGAAAAGAATATTATTTTTATTTTACTTAGCCTGTAAATGTAGTAAGGCTTGAGTTGTATTACCCGTCCTTAGAAACAGAAGAGGAAACAGAAGAACTGCAAGAATTCCATTCAATATTTTATAAAAAGCCACTAATATTAATAACATAAACAAAAGTACTTTACTACATATATTGGTGTGGATGGGGAAAAGGCCACGCAAGCTTCTACAACAGTTCCAAAGAGTTTCGGCAAATACGAGTCACAAAATACATAAGCCAACAAAGCATAATGACAATATTACAACCATTACAAGAGATCATTTGAGCATTCGAGGGATTAAAACTTAATGCCCTAATATAAAATGATAAACAGAGAAACTAGAAATCCATTGCACTGTGTACGAAATTAGTAAAAGTTTTCAAATATGATACATCATCATTTAGCCATCATGATCTTGACAAACTCTTCATAGTTAATCTGTCCGTCGCCATCTACATCAGCCTCCCTAATCATCTCATCAACTTCCTCATCAGTCAGCTTCTCTCCTAGGTTTGTCATCACATGTCGCAGCTCAGCAGCTGAAATGAAACCATTCTGATCCTTGTCAAAAACACGGAAGGCCTCTTTCAGCTCCTCCTCAGAGTCGGTGTCCTTCATCTTCCTAGCCATGAGATTCAGAAACTCCGGGAAGTCGATGGTCCCATTACCATCAGCATCTACCTCGTTTATCATATCTTGGAGCTCAGCCTCGGTAGGATTCTGCCCTAGGGATCTCATAACAGTTCCGAGCTCCTTGGTGGTGATGCAACCTGTACATGATGCCCGGCGAATGTAAATGCACAAAAAGATCTACTCCCTCCATCCCATTAAAGTATGCTCGTTTATTTTTCCAACAAGTCTACTTTATGGAAAAAGCGAGCCTACTTTAATGGGATAGAGGGACTAATAGTAAATGAAATTTTTGAGCAAATCCCACATGGAGACATTTTAGTTTTGCCCCTGTACAGGTAATGGACTATTTCACCATAGTAAAAATACTGAACCAATAATCAAGAAACTAAACCAAATGCAACAAATCTGTAGAATGGAACTCTAGTTCGTAGACCATAGTTTGGGATCAGACCAAATAAAATATATTTTTCATGTATACTTTGATGTGGAAACAATAAAAAAGATGAATGAATCATCTCAATCTCATTATATAGAATACAAATCACAAAATAAATTATCGAAGATAGTTACCGGCCTTATGTTATCCATCCACTTAATATCACGAAAATTACATGGCTATACACCTTTGGAGAATTTGTAGACATAAAGAATACAATAGAGGTCACAGAAAGACCGATGCTACTCATCCTTGTGCTTCTATTATAAGATGTAAGTACCAAGTTACCAACTAAGATGAATCCTCTTAACCAGAGTTAGGACTCAGTCTTTGCATTTCATAAAGTTCCATTAAGTGGAACTATGATGGAACAATTCTGAGGATGACAATGAAAAACAGAGAACGAATTTATCATGGCTGGTTTGACATACCCATTGTTATACCAATTTTCTCCTAATATAAAGTCGCTCAATATTCATGTGTCTTAGCATTTTCATTTATAGACTAGACCACAGTCTTAATCCCAATTGATACAAGCATGCATATCTAAATGCCAAACTCTACTATATCAATAAACAATAAAGACAATGATACAAACAGCCATCATTCGAGGGTGCTTGCTACGATCAACTGACCTACTTTCCAAACATTTCCAGACATAGGCAAACCAATTGCGGTGCCTTCCTCATAAAGAAACCTATCTTCGTCCTAATCTAAAGATGAAACCATTAATTAAGTTTGCTCCAATCCAAAATATGCTATGTCCTACATGTGTCCGTCAACACTAACAAAATCAACTCTACAAAAAATGTATATTATCGAGTAAGAGGCAAATTTAACCAAACGTATCCGTTTAAGACAAACAATAAAGCTCGTGCTGAGATTAATTAAGAAAAATATGAATCAGAATTCAGCAAGTAACATAAATCAAATCGGAAAGAGTGTATACGCGCAAACGAACGGAAAGCCAAAAACAAAACGCAGACACAAAATGACGAAAAGGGAAGAGATCTGCACCATCCCCATCCTTGTCGAAGAGGCTGAAAGCCTCCTTAAACTCGGAGATCTGTTCATCAGTCAACTGATCCGCCATTTTTTGCTTCTCCACTAGTGTATCGGCTTTTATTTCTTGAGAATGTCGATTGAATTTGAGGGTTTTGAAATGGAATAATTGAATGGGGATTCTTCACTAAATAAGACTGCTTTTTTTGTCAACTAAATAATTGACCTACTCATTGCTCGTTGGCTCGCCATTCCAATTTATAAAATGGTTAATATACCAAATATTCAAAACTCATTAAAAAAAGTTGTTGGTCCCGAAACGAGTGAAACTGAGTGTATGGGGGGAATACACCAGTCAATTTTTACAATTAAAAATTTTTGTGCTCCTGAACTGAAGGGAGGGAACTTCAGTGAGAGAGATGAACTTTCAGTTAGGAATCCTTCAGTCTACACTTAGTGTTTGACTGATGGACTAATAACTTAAGTGTGCGGAATGTGGAATGTGGTGGCTTTAAATCTTTAACTCGTTTGCTTCAGAAAACTTAATGCAATTGTTTCTCTTTAATTTCAGTTAATCAATATTCAGTTGATAGTTGATGTTATATAAAGAATAAGGAATACTGAAATTAAATGAGAGAGACAAAGATTTGGTTTGCGTGGTTCGGAGATAAAAACTCCTACGTCTACGAGTACTCGATGTTAGTCGAGAGTTTCCAACTTAATGGAGATGTTCTTACAGTGATCTTACAAAAGACAAAGTCTGATCACTCTTCGGTTACAAAGTATGTTCGCTTCTAAGAACACTAGAAAATAATATCTGAAAGCTAAAGTGTTCTTGAGTATGAGCTTGAAAGCAGAATAGCGATAGAGAGTTGTAATGAATGGGTAACCGGTGTCTTGAAGTGTTGAAGCAACGGGGTATTTATAGAGCTCTCATAGAATTTGACCGTTGTGAGATAGAGCTTCATTTGAATTCTTCCCGTTGGAGTCTTCGTCCTTTTTGCCATTTTTGGTGTCTGCTACAAGATTGTGTTCACCTACTGAGATCTTTGCCATAAAAGGAAAGTCCTACGTTGTAGACTGTCACTCAGTGAGAACTTCAAAATGTAGACTTTAGCGCAGACTTTAACAATACTACTCCAGTGGCAGGAAGACTTTGGCTTCTAACTTCAACTTCAATACTTCAGTGGAGACTTCAGTAGAGAAGGTCCTTCAGTATTGGAATGCCTTGAATCTTCAGCGTAGACGTCCTTCAGTGTACCTGAAAATAGAACTCCCTAACATATGAGTTCTTAGACAAAACACTAAGATTCAGTACAGGTCTTATATCATCTTTCAGGGGAGGTATTGGGATCTGAATCAAAACACTTATAAATATTTCCCAACAAAAGTAATAAATAAATTTTAGTTGCAAGTTTAAATAAAAGAGTGATTATACAAAATAGTCAAAAAGATCAGAAAAACAATTAATCACCACCAACAAAATAATATTTAAATTTTAGTCATTTACAAATTTTTTATATTTAAATACTTTTATAATTATATTTAAATTTATGAGTATGGATAGTATGAATTGTATCGATTCTTAACATTCATACGTAATACTTAAATTTATTAAAATGTACGTGTGTATGAATTGTATGAATGATATTATTCATACATTTCATATCATTCGTACCATTCATACAATTAAATTTAAGTATAATGGTATTTATGGTAATTCACGTTCAAAATGACTAGAATTTAAATTGTGTTACGTTTGTGGTTATTATTTGTCTTTTACGATCTTTTTTAGTTAGTTTGTATAATTAACACTAAATAAAAATGATTTTAATTACTTTTTAATATAATTTCACATATAAATTTGGATAGAATTTAATTTTCATCAACTTTAGACCAATATATCAAAGCATAAATAAATAAATTTAGAAGATGGAGAAAATATTTTTCACTAATTTTATTTTCTTAACAATCTGCTTATCCCTCACATCACATCCAATACTAGAGTATCGGTAAAAAAACTTATGCCCTTATATAAAAGGTATAATATAACTATTTATTTTGAGTAGCCATTTAATGAAGCATATAAAATAAAATAAAATTTAAAAAAGTAAACTCGACCCCCACTAATCAAGCACCTTGTGATTTCTCACTCCCTCGTCTTTCAATCTCGCACCCGTTAATCACCACCACTTCACCTTGCAATGGATGCGAGGCCGGAGTTTGAAGAATCTGGCTGTCCTCAAATGATTGGCCAATTTTTCGATCAGATTCATTTACCTCATTAGTTATGGATGTACCATTTGACTATGACTTAATCTTTCGATGTAGTTATGTATGCTACTAGTTTATTTTTCCATTTCCCCACATCAATTAATAGGTAGTGTTTAAGTTAAATGCTTCAAATGAAGCGGTAAGAGGATGGGATATGAATAGTTTTCAGAGTCATATATTTATGTATGTATCACGTCCTTTTTACAGCAAAAAACAAATCGTCGACATGTCTGACATGGATGAATTCATGTTTTATTTTTCTAAAAAAGCTTTAGCAACTATGCCCAGATTGTAAAAAAGTGCATTTTATCTTATTATTTATGTCAAAAAGCAATAAAATACTCATAGTTTTAATCAAATGAAGTTATAAATAATAGAATGTAATGGATATCTATTAAAAATAGGTCTGAAAAATGTTTGTGTAAAGTCTAAAGTGAATATAAATTACATCAATACTAACATTAGTTGAGCCTATGCAATTTCAAGTTTGATTCTCACTCGACATACTTGTTAATTATATGATCTCAATTAATCATCAATTGTTAGTGTAATTTAGATGTGTTTACGGTTTCGAAAATATCGGAAATGGAATTGAATTGTTGTTACGATGGTTTATGATTTTGAGATCAAATCATGTACGGGTTGTTCCGACTAAGGTTTCAAACCGTCCAATAAGATTAATAGTGATATATTTGACAATTTTAACTAATTATTTTTATTATTTATTTTTACATATCAACATTTAACTTTTGAGATTTTATATATCATTCAATTCGTTAACTTTAATACTAGAGTGATTACAAAATATTGGTCTCTATCATAATTATATAAAATTATGAAGTATTATTAGTTTTCAACTTTAAAATTCAAAGTTTAATTTTTATTTTATTTCAAAATAATGTATTCTTATAAGTTATAAAAAATTACTTTTTATAATATAAGAAATCAATCGAATTTGGTAAAAAGAAATTGAGATTAGAGTTCCGAATCGATGGTTACGATTTCGAACCATTGGTTCACAATTTCGTATTTTTAGAATGGTAATTGAACTATTCTTTATACGATTACGGTTCAAAATCGAACTAAACAAAAATACGACTTTCGGAACTTTTGATTACAATTCATTTAAATAAGAAAGTAAAGGGTAGTAAAATTAAAATAGTAAAATATGGTTTTGATTATTTGGTGCATGGTTAAAAGAAATGAGATAGCTGAACCTAACAATAAGTACAGGTTTGCAACTTAGCCATATAATAAATGATACTAAGTCAGTCCTATCAATGCACTAACTTCATCTTCTCCCATTATTCATGTGAAAGTGATAAAAGCCAAAAAAATAACAACTACTATACACTCACAACACCTAGCTCTAGCGCCTCCCTCTGCAAAAATTCGCCTCCAACAAATTAAAAAATGCTTCGAAGACAAGACAGTTCCCTCTCCGCGTCTCGCCGCCAAGCCGCCGCCGCCGGAACCACCCCTCCGCCGCCGCAAATCCACCATGCAAAAGCCATCGGCTGCATGTCAGGCTTCATTCACCTCTTCTCCAAGTATCATAATTCAAACAAACGACGACTCACATTCGGTTTCTCTTGTTCCACTTTTTTACTGTTCCCTCGTAAATTATTCTACAGTTTTTAACATTATTGCACCAAATTTTCCACCGCCGCGGTTTCAGGTAAAAAGCAGGAGAAACGGAAGCCGCTGCCGTCACCAACCAAATCAGCCATTGAAGCCGCGAAGATCTCAACGGAAGACGACAAAGCGTCTCTTCCGGAGGGAAATCGGCTAACGTGCGCCGCCAAATTGCTTCGGAGCCCCACGCTTTCGCCGGAGATTCGACGATCGGTATCGCCGGAGAAGTCGAGGACTCCTCCCTGCTCGCTGGTTGCGAGGCTTATGGGATTAGAGGATCTCGGGGCCTCGGCGAAGCGACCGGTGCTGGCGGCGGAGGGTATGATCACGGAGAAGCGGCGGCAGCTGTTGCAAGCTCTCGAGAAATGCAACAAGGATTTGGAAGCGCTGAAGAGCATCATCAAGGCGGTGCAGACGGCTGACTTGCGCCATCAGCCGCCCACCAAGAGTGGCGGCAACGGTGGTTCTGCGGCGAATATTATTCCGGTGGATGAGTTAACTCGCTCGCCCGTCAACCGCGGCTGCGTGGTGCAAGATTCTATGACAGGTCAGATCCTTTCTGCAGAAATTAATTTCGTAATTAATTTTGATAATCCTTTTTATGTTAAAAGTATTAATATTAAGCTGGTCTTGACATAGGCAGTATAATTAATTAACTACTAATTATAAAGAGATAATTTTGGCTATTTTTAGTCCGTTGAAACATATGGTTAATGGTTTATGTATTTTTATATTTAATAGTATGCTATAAAGAGTTATGCCAAATGGTTGTTATTTATTGTCTTCTGACTAATATAAAAGAAAAATAAATAAATTATGCTCTACTAAATAAACTCCGTCTAAATAAATTAAATTAAATTATACTATATATATTAATTAAACTCTAGTGTAAATATTATAAGCTTTTTATACATAATATATTTGAAGTACCAACTATATTAAATATCATCATATCATTATATATTAAATGTTATTAATATACATATATGTAGTAGTGTACTACTTGCTATAGCTAGCTTCGTTATGTTTATCATTAAATATACTCGTCTCCCTCATAAATAATATGTTGCACGAGTTGTATACCATGTGAGTTAATGAAACAAATATAATAAAACTACATAAAATAAGAAACTAAAAAGTACTATTTGATTACATAATTAATGGATTATAAATATATTTACTATCATTTAGCTTACTTGATTAATCAAATTTACCATACGTAAATGAGTATATAATAATAAAAAAAATGATTATGTATTGAAGCAGTCAAAGAAGATGAAAAGTGAACGGAAAAATAAAGTGAAAGCAGAATGAGTGGTGTGGGTGCAGTTCCAACAGTAAAGAACATAAGTTTCATAATTGTTTTTTATGTAGAACTTTTGCTTTTACAATTACACAGTTTTTTAATTTATTTTATTTTTGGGTCCACTCACTCCACTTTCATCTATGTACACCCTCCTTGATCTTCTTTCATTAATATACCCATCCGTTAATTTGTTCTAATGATTATTTCACGTAATTAATGCAATCACGGATATGAGAATCATTGTGTATTGCTAGAAAAAGAAGAAGGATATAAAATGTGGAAAGTATTAGTGTTAGGGGTAAGAATCGGGACAAAATCGATACCTGTCCCGAAGTCCCAATTTCGAAAATTTTCGATTTTTTGGTTTTGGTTCAGTACCAATTGGGACTTTAGGAGTCCTAAGTTTCAAAATTGACAAATTTTAAGTTCAGGTTCTGATTCTGAATAAAAATGTTTGGGATAGTCCAAGTTCTTGAACAGGACCTAAATGTCCCGGAAATTTTCAAAATCCAATTCTGATTTTGAATAAAAATATTTGGGATAATTTGGTAAATCAAGAGTCTCGAATCCTAAAAAAATTTCGAAATCCTAATTCAGGTGTTGGTCCTCATCCCAATCTCGAAAATTTTGGTACTCGTAGCACCAAAATTTTTTAAGAATGAGTCGAGCTTTCAATAGTTTGTGAACTGCATATACGAGGCGAAGCGAACTTATTCAATTAATATAAAAAAATTCAACAAAATATTGAGTAAAAAAGATTTGTTATGACAGGAGGAATGTGTGTAAGGCAACATCGGAAGCCCACAACTGCAAAGAAGCCCGGAGAGGGAGACGAAGCCATCGCCAGGCTTGTCACCAATGCCACAATGATGGAATCATCATCGTTGGAGATGAGACGACGGGTGACGGCGGCGGCGGCGGCGGCATCACCGCCGTGGAGCAGCAGGGTGATGATTGAGAGCGTAGAGGAAGTGTGTAATGAAATTGCATGGGGAGAAAAGAGGGAAATTGGGAGAATAGGAGTAGTGTTGCAAGATCAAGTGTGTAGAGACTTGATTGAGGAACTAATCAAGGATTTGGAATCTTGCAACCTTTTTCAACCACTTCCTCGTGAGGCGTGCAAGAGGAAGCTTTCTTTTTGATTCATCTTCTTCTTTTTTTGTCAATGCTATGTGCGTACTCCTCCTTTTTTGTTACCTCAAAGTTATTTACATTTTCCTTACATTTTGCTATTATGCATTTTGCTATTTTAGTATGCTCCTATAAAAATTATTTATATTTTAAAAATTTTATTTATATTAAGTGGATCAAGTATTATGACACTTAAACTCCACTTAATATACATAATTATCTAAAAATAATAAATTATGTGTATTTTAAACTCCACTAACTTAAATTTTTATACAAAATCAAGTTATTACATTAAAATTCATATACAGTCAGATTATAATAATCGATCTTTACTAGATGGATGAAATAATTTATTTTCAAACTACGTATATCATATATTCCACTCGGTCAGCGGAGTAACAAATTTCATCAACAAAAATAGAGGATAAATAATAATAATAATAATAATAATAAGTTAAATGAAATTTTAATGAATGTTTCATTTTCGCATGATCACATCTATTCAGCATTGCCTTATAAAGTTAATAACTGCCTTTTAAACAATATATGTGGGCTGGGCTGCCTTGAGCCCAGTAGAGCCACTTCCTAGAATTGGAGAGCATAACTATTCCCTCCGACTAGCGTGACATAATTCCCTTATTGGGACGTTCCGCTAATCTTGACACATTTCTAAAATAGTAAAATTTATTTCTTTAAAAATATGTGGATCTTACCACTTTTATCACTTATACATTACTTTATACAGTTTTCTTAATAATCGTGCTCAAAAATTTTATGTATTAGATAGAGGGATTATATTAGACTATATAAAATCACGGCCCAAATGTAACTTGTTCTATATGTAATCAATTCAAAACCCATGCAAGAATTAATTCCAACGCTAAACGATTGGAATATAATTACGCCTTTATCACTAAGTAATCATCTGAGCCACCATTTATGACACGTCAAATTGCTAATGTTAGTGGATTAGAATTATGGTGTAATTGAACCGAACTAAATTGAATACTGTCAAATTTGAGTTCGACTCGTTTAAAAATTTAAAAGTACGAGTTCGATTCAACTTTTAAAAATCAAGATTGAATTCGGTTCGAGTTCGGTTCGTATATTATTCGATTTAATATTCAACTCCGAGCTCGTTAGAAGCTTGTTTATTAAATTATTTGAGTTATTATATATTTTAATATTCATTTGACAAGTTTGTGAACTATTCGTAGCTCGGGTAGTTTTAAGAGTTCGTGAAAAAGCTTGTTTGCAAAGTTTGCGAACTATTCGAAGTTCAACTCGTTAACAAAATTCATGAACTTTTCTAGCCGAATACTGTTAGGCTCAAAAAATAATTCGAGTTTGGTTCGTTTAGTAAATGAACAAATTTCAAACGAGAATTTATCGAACCGAACCTCGAATAGTTCATGAAAAGTTTGGTTTGTTTACACCCCTAGATATGATCGCTCATCTACTCGATGCGGAACACCTTAATGTATTTGTATATGATATGACAATCTCATGTAATATCATATTAAGATACAGATCATTATATTTTTTTTTATTAATTTATATAAAATAAATATTAAATTATATCCTAGTTAATAAAATTTATTTATAAAGTGAAAATTAATAAAATTTTATTATTTATCCACGGCAGAGACATGTCATATGAATTGAATGTAACAAAATTATATGTTAGTGGAACATTAGTCGAGTTGAAAAAAAAATGAAAAAAATGATGTGATAAAGTCAAGTTGGAATGATGTGGTAAAATGAAAAAAAAGTTACGGAATAAGAATAATTATCATGAAATGAGTATCGTGTCAGGAATACTAAATAAAGCGTTAACCTACATGCGAATAGCATTACTTTTATCCAAATGGATAGGCCTTCCTTATCCACAGCATTAACTATTCTCCCACACACCATTACCATATAATCAATATGATTATGATTTTAACTCCGAATTATTATCATTATTGTACTTAGTGGAATTTAGAATATAAAAAGTCTAATGCAACAAGAGAAAAGGAAAAGAAAGAGAAACAGCAACATGATTGAAATCGGACATAACATATTACATTTGGACATTGTCATAAAAAAAGTAAGTCAACGAATAAATGTGGATTTATCATGTAATCATAAAAAAGGTATAGTATTTATCTAGTGAGTAATTTTCTTAAAAAGTATATTGTTTATGGAATGCAATTATTTATTTGAATTAAATGTTGATTTAATTTTGTGCCAACCATGGCATGCAAAATGTTTTCCTCTTCTTTTTTTAAGGAAATAATCCATTAATTTACAGCACAATATACTAAAAAGAAACGCGCAGCTGTTTATTTCTTTTTCAGTTTTCAAATTTGTTTAAATTTTGTAATTCTTCAATAAAGATGTTTTCAACAATAAAATTCCATATTCAACTATTTAATTGTCATGTAAATATTTTAATATTCACCAACTGTTAATACCTACAATTTCCAACACTAAATTGAACGTTTACTTTTTATATACAGACAAGTAAATAAAATATTACAAATATATGTTATGACACTCAATAGTTAAAGTCAACTCCTCAATTTAAAAGTTTTAACTCCCAACTTCTAACTTAGAACTTTTTCTCTAGTTGATTAATAATTGGCTGTATCTGCCTATTTTGACTGAATAGCCAACCATTGACACCCAATTTGGTTGTCTTCTCTTATCTGAAATCAATCAGTCAATCCCTCTGCAGACTATAAAAGTATTCGCAGAGGAGGGAACCCAACACGATTCTGCTAAGTATTTACTCAAAAGGAGCAGACTTTAGTTCAGAGCTATGGCCGGGAGAGATTTACTGGTGTTTCTGGCGCTAGCCATCGTGTCGTCGTCGCTAATTCTGCCGAAAGCCCGCGGCAATTCGGACGTAGACGCGCTCTCCGCGCTTCGCAAGAGCTTGATCGACAAGGACAATGTGCTTCAGAGCTGGGATCCGAATCTTGTGGACCCGTGTACCTGGTTCCACATCACCTGCAACGATGACAACCGTGTCATTCGCCTGTATGTATATATTTGATGAAATGTCTCTATAGACTTTCTTTATTCTTCCTCTTTTCTGCATTTCCTGTTAAGTGTTGGGAACTTGGGATTGGTGGCGTATTTTTATTATCTGTTAGTGATACTATATGATATTTGGAGGTTTACATTTGCATGCTTTCTGATGATAACGAATCTATGATAACGAATCTATGACTTACGCTTGGTTCTTACATGTATAGGGATCTTGGCAACTCAAATTTGGGTGGTCATATTGCGCCTGAGCTGGGGAATCTTGAATATCTCCAGTATCTGTGAGTATCATGCAACACTCCCACTTTATTTCAAATTGACAGATTCACTTTTTCTTTTATTTCTTAATTATGTAGAGAAGCAGTCCTTATAATCTATTGTTCTTGCAGCTGTTGTTATGAAAGTATCTTAGATTTATATTGCAGCCTAATGACTACTGATTCTTTTGTCTAGGGAACTTTACAAAAATAACATCCAAGGGTCAATTCCTGCTGAGTTGGGTAAGTTGAAGAACTTAATCAGTTTGGATCTATACAACAACAATATCTCAGGAACAATCCCCGACTCACTTGGCAATCTGAAATCTCTGGTCTTTTTGTAAGTCTTACTTCACTTATATAATTCAATATATGAGTGCTTGCTTCATTTCTATGGGAACAATTAACACATCTTTGGTTGAAGCTGACATTTTCCATCTATCAAACTATTACTAGTTTACTACTACTCATCTTTTCGCTCAACCTGATGCAAAGCTACGAGTCTCGCAGTGTGACCTTTTCTTCTACCTCGCAGGCGTCTTAATGATAATCACTTAACTGGATCGGTCCCAAAGTCACTGGCTAGTATATCTACCTTGAAAGTTGTGTAAGTGCTGGCTGATTTCACGGCGATTTCATTGTAGTCTGTTACTAGTTGTGAGCAGTACTGATAACTTCATTGGGTTTTGCAGAGATGTTACAAACAACAACTTGTGTGGTACAGTACCCTCCAGTGGTCCATTTGAGCACATTCCTTTAAACAAGTAAGATGTTTGAGTATTGGTCGTTGTTTGAACATTAATTTCAACTCTCTGTTTCAGATTCTTTATTTTTGCTGTTTGATTATATTACTTCATCAGAGCTTCTTTGTTGAATAGAGTATTACTTTTGCTGTTTGAATATTACAATGCTGCATAGCATCAATTGATCAAAAAATAGGGCAATGATATACGGGGCGGGATCTTTACTGTTATTTCGTTTGTCTGATCATGCGCGGCTTCTTCAATTTCCATCTCTTACAAACTGGTTCTGAACGTTTGGTGCTTCTCCTTTGTATTTGCAGCTTCGAGAACAACCCCCGACTCGAAAGTCCGGAGCTGCAGGGACTTGCAAATTATGACTCAAACTGTACTTAATCAAGTGATGATAGGAGATATATAAGTTTGCAGTCACTGTCGTTGTCCAAAATGGTGCTTTTCCTTCTTAGATATGTATTAGTTCGAGTTTGTTGGAAGCTTGTTTGTAATTTTCAGTTTAGGTAACCCTAATCAACCGTGGTAATTGATGACTATCTTTAATGCAAGTGAAATCTCTTTTTTTCCCCTTGCAAGTACAAGTTGAGGCATCCAAAGTCACAAAACGAATCTTTTCTCTGGGATAATCATTAATGAATAGTCTTGCAGTCTGCACATATTTTACAGTACATCCATAATTAGGATAGTTCAAGACAAAGTTTCAACTCAAAACTGCTCAAGAAAACACTCAATTAAGAAAAAGAAAAACAAAACTCGCCAAACCTCAAAAACTTCAAGAAAACAAATAAATAACTCATTCTTGAAGAAACCATCTTGCTAGCAGAATCGAGAACCACTCCAGTATTTAGAAAACATGTAACGGTGCATCAAATGTGATGATAGGTATCTGTAAACACTTCCTTTTCCATCTCGCCTCTTATTCTTTGTCAGAATCACTTGAACTTGACTCGGAACTAGAGCTTGAACTCGAACTCGAGCTTTGAGAAAGTTTACCTTTTCCTTTACCAGTTGATGGAGAATGCAAATCTTTCGCTGCTTCATCTTCTTGATTTGCCTTTTCAGCCACAAACACTTCTTCAGAGGGTTCTATTTTATCATCGGCCTTGACTTCTACTGATTCATCACCCAACGTATGCTTCAACTGGTCCCTCATTTCACAATCTAAAACTTGATTTAGAGGGAGAGCAGTACCCTCTGAAGGAATAGCTTCGGCATCATGCAGTTCAGACGAGGATCCCTGCATTTTTCCAGATTCAACAGCATGTAGAGTGTCAACTGAATCATTAGTTAATACCATCCCAGATGTGTCTTTGTGCAGAACTGTATCCTCAGATTTATTAGTTATGTCAACTGAATCATGAGGTTCGTTGATTCTTGTGATGATGTCAGTCGTTTCGTTATCATCGATAATAGCATCGTTACTTTGTCCGACTTCAAGAACTGATGCCTTGTTAGTGGAAACTGGCACAATTGTATCCCAATTTGATCCTCTACCCTCAGAAACCTCAGTCGTGGTTTCCCCCGAAACCAGCTCAGGTTGGAGTGGCTCTAAAATCTCACGATTCTTGATCTCCTCAGAACCGATACGCTCGACTACCTGATTACTAGCTCCGGTAGAACTGGCTTTGACTTCAGGCATCCTAGAAGTAGCGTCCACATCAACTAGCTCCAACTCAACGGGTTTCTCAAGTATTTCCACTGTACTAGCTTCACTTTCAATGATTCCGGAAGCAGTATTTGTATGACCTAGATCTCGACCGGACACATCAGCAGCTGCCACAGTGGTTGCAGTTTCCACAGAAGTCGATTCAGTATGCATAGGAACAGCATCAGCACCTTCAGCCAATGGGACTTCCTTCTCAGGTGCTCCAGACTCGGTATCTTCATAATTATGAATTTCAGCTTGGGATGGTTCCAAAAGAACACGCTTCTCGATCTCCGTGGAATTGATTTTAGTATCTTGAAGTTCAGGCATCAGAGAAGGTGTATCTGCTACATCAACTGGTCCCAAAATTAGAGGCTTCTCATTTGCCGTTTGCTTGAATATCAGAACAATATCTTCGGTTGCTCTAGCTTCAAGTACAGTAATCTCAGAAGTGGTATCTGTATTAACAATTCCAACCATGAGTTCAGTTTCCACAGATGTAGACTCAGATTTCCTAGGAACAGCATCAGCACTATCTGAGGATAACACTTCAGATTCAGGCATTGCAGCAATAGTATCTTCATGTTTTTGAAGCTCAGCTTGGGGTGGATCCAAAACGACGTGCTTTTCAGTTTCTGCAGAACTGATTTGCTTGAAAGCCAGATCAATATCTTCGATGGAATTAGCTTCGAGTTCATGCATCACAGAAGAAATTTCTGTATCAACTGGATCTTGACAGGACACTTCAGGAACCTCCACCATGGCATTACTTTCCACAGATGCCAATTCAGCCTTACCTTCTACAGATTGAACTTCCATATCTTCATGATTTCGGTCCAAAACTGAATAACCAGTCAGGACTTCATTTTCATCGCAGGGTATTTTCTCATTAGGAAAATCATAGTTATTCTCATCGAGCTCTGAGACAGTTTGATGCATCTCTGATGTACGTTGTAAATCCTGTTCATATACACCAATATGCTCCCCCGATTCCTCCGGAAGCAGAAAACATTCACTTTTGTTCACATCAACCGAGTGATCCTCAACTGCTCGCGCAGAGCTAGTTTCAGCATGATGTGTTGAAAACAGGCTCACTTCCTCAACAGAAACTACATGCCTTTCAAAATCACTTGTGCTGGATAAAAATTGTCTGGTAGAGAAGTCCCCAACACTATCCAACTCGGACAAAAGTCCATCATCAATTTCCTTGATCTCATCAGCTTCTTCGAGAACTGTCTGCTTATCAAAACAATAACTATTTGTCTCGATAGCACTTGGCAGAACAGAAATAAATTTAGGACTTGACGGAGAGTTGATGTAGCCATCGATCTCTTGGACCTCAGGCATGTTCGGTTCCTGTGTGATTTGACCATCCAAAACTGACTCAACCGACGTGCTTGATGCCTGCATTATATCAAAATTATCATCACTCCAGAAAGGGAAATTGGGTAGGTTCCACAAATTATTCTGGTTGTCATTTTATCTTTAAATCGGTATGTTTACAACAGTCTTTAATGACAACTAATCCCTAACTAATAACATGCCCATGGAAAGATCCTAACTTTACTGTTAATTCTTAATTAGTTTCAATCTTTTCCTTTGCAAAAACCAAAAACATATAAATTTTGGTATAAAGCATTGCTAAAATAACTCACGAGCACATATATCTATAATTGCAAAGGATTCTCTATATCTAAGGTCTTGTTGGAAACCATATATATATGAAGGTAACTTCTGAGAAAACAAATGCATTATATTTTACTTGCACTTCATTGAGGGAAAAAATGCAGTATAACTTACTTGGACTTCCTTGAGATAGTTGAAATCTGGCTCTTGTATTGTATTATCATAAAAGAGAGAGGTATTTCCTTCCGACGATAGCATCGTGATGAACTTCTCATCAGTTTCATGTTGGATATCAGCATCAGAATTTGGTGATTGAATACTCTCATCCACGGCGTTTGAACATTCTGTTCTTGGTAGATCTTCAAATTGTGTCTCACTGGCTTCAGACAGTAATAAGTGCTTCTCCACTGCCTGTTCTAGACCTTGATCTTCAGAAGATTCGACCATCGTTTGAATATTCTTATCATCAATGGAGACAGAAATTTCATCCAATATATGTTTCTCCATGAGATGTTCTTCTATTTCAGCTGCTACTGGATGGGAGATTGATGAATCGGGCAACAACTTGATGGTAGGAGGAATGCCTGTCTCTATTTCCCGACAACTCCCATCGTATTCTTCTCCTGTCGAGGATTCTATTGGCTTGATTAATGAAGGGGCGAGACCGAGATCAGATTCGGGAAGCACATCAGAAGAGATGGAGGAGGATGAGACATTCTTACTGAGTTCTCGTGGACTTGAATCATAAACTGGTGCCCTTTGTGAAACGTTAATAACCAATGGAGTTGTGATATTCAGATCAGCACTTGCAAAAGAAGTTTGTGTTGAGATGATTGGTTCTCCATCACCATCATCCCTTCTTTCCTCCAACCTCAATAGCCCTTCACCTTCTGTATCTATGAAGACCCTTTCACTCACTTCTGAAAGTGACGAGGAGCTTGAATATGTCGATTTGACACCTTCAAAGTTTGAATCATGTCCAAAACCTTGGTCTTCCAAATATTGGGATGCACTTCTTTGCTCATAGTGATCTGCAACGTCCTCCAATTGCAATTCTTCAACTTGATCATCTCTCGTCTCGCCTTGGGCTAACTCTAGACAATTTTCGTCTTCCGAAGATTCACTTCCATAACTTATATGCTCAGAAACATTCTCCACTTTAGAGGTCATTTCTGGTTCCTCATGCACATCCTTGTCAGTTTCTACTTCCTCCTTCGCGACTTCTTCTGTTCGTTCAGCAACCTCTCTTTCAAGAAGACTATCTTTTTCTAGAAGCTTCTCCTCCTCCGAATCCTCAACTGAATTAATTGATTCAGTTTCATGAATAGAACTCACCTTAGAGTCACTAAGGCCACTAGACTGGCGCTGAAACAGAGAACTGCTTGATTCTTCAGAGATTGTTCTCTCTGGAACAAAATAAGGCCTCATCTTCACATCTTGCTTTCTAGGTGCAAAAATCGAAGGCCCCACGCTAAAACTCTCATGTCTGCGAAAAATCGGCCCTCTGGATTGAGATGTGAACTCCTCTTGAAATACATCTCCCTTAAGATCAGGCTTCTCCTCACTTGAATCATAAGGGATATCAAACGGGTTCCTCCTTTGTAATAAAACAGAAGGAGCTGAACCGGGAATTGGAGGTAGGCCTAAATCATCATAGTCTTGAGGAAGATCAAATGGATTTCGCCTTCTCGTTGAAATTGGAGAAATATTGAAAGGAAGATCAGAGCTCTCCAAATCTATCAAGTTCCTTTCTGCTAACAAATTTGTGCTCTTCCTCGCTCTCCTCCTCAAGATTAGATTCTCCAAACGTTTGTTCCTCTCAATCTCGGAGGTGCCTAGATCCATGAGATTTTTCTGATCCTGCTCTGTCCATGTAATGGCGGATTTTGTCTCCTCATCCTTTTCTCGTGTATCTTCTTCATCTTCGCCATCTTCATTTTCATCATCAGCAGCTTCTTCGAAATCATCATGATTTTCGGACTCATCATCGGAGTGATGATGGCTGCTGGCATTTGATTTTAGCGACTTATCGGACCCCACATCATCATTTTGAGGACCCTCTTCGTCTAGCAAAGGATGAAGCTCATCAAGCATTGGCATTATGTCAGCCATTGAAGCATCTGGAGAGGAACTCTCAGCACAATCAGACTCAGAATCTGAAGCCTCCTCTTCCTCATCTTCCTTTTCTAATTCATCCCTCTCTGCAACTCTTGCCCAAGGAGAGCAAGGAGGCGAATCGAGAGAATCCACATTCACCTTCTCAGAGTCAAAAGAATCTGCTTCTGATTTCTCATCATCAGATTCAAGAAGTGCACCATTCACCTCTGCAGCAGAGGAATGAAGATGATAATGATGATCTTCCCTATCCCCATTATTAAGACTCTCTTCAATCCATTCACTCTTCCCCTTGAATATCAACTCACCTAACTCTCTCTTTTCTCCCATGTTCTCACAATCACCCACCTCAGTTTCTTGCGATCTTTCCTCAATCAACGGAGCAGTATCATCCGAACCCGCCTCCCTAAGAGCTTCACCAAGCTTACTAGATGACTGCACAGTTGATTTTTTATCTTCATCCCATCTACTATCACTGAATCTCTCAACATAATGGCTCTCATTTTCCTCAACAGCAGCAGTGGTATCACCCAAAACTCCAGTCTTAATTGACACAACCGTCTTCTCGTCTTGTATCTCGATTTCGGGTATATTAGGTTGCCCAAAGCTTAAAAGGGTTCCAAGCAAAAGAGCAGTGCACACAAGAGTAGGTGATGCAGACACCAATAATTGAAAAATGAAAGGAGATGATCTGTACAGAAATATCAAGAAGCACAGCATACCCACAAGAAATGGATGATTGCAAACTAATCTATAACATCCTCTAATTGTAAAGATCACACCTTTCCTCACTTTAACTCCAATCTCCAACAACTCAACACCCATTGCTACTACTTTCACCCAGATAACTGATAAAGAAAGTATATTCCGAGCCGAATCTGCTCAAAAAACCCAACAGCGTCCCATCATCAGATCAAACCAAATCAGCATAAATAACAAACAAGTCACATCAGTCAAGAACTGAAATTGGAGAAATATAGAATGAGGTAGTACCAGAAAAACCCAAAACAAGAATTCCCAGAAAGCGAAGTGTTCCCGTTGGCTCAGTGAAGATTACAGAAATTTGGGGCTGATCATTGAGAGGGTTTAATCAATCTTGATTTCTTAGCTTACACTCACTCTCTTTTCTTTTTTGCCACAGCAAAAGCTACTGATCCAAGGCAAGAGTCTGTCTATCTGTACCATAGGCATCAAAACCAAATCACATTAAGAAAAAGAGAGCCCCACAAGCACAAAAAGGAGAATGTGAAAAAGGGAAAGTTGCAATCTTTCTCTTTCTGTCTACTTTTCTCATTCATTCAAATGCCTTGCCAGTTATTCTATTTTTATTTTATTTTTCCTTTATAATATTCAAATGGCTTGCTAGTTACTAGTGCGTGTGTTCGTATGTTTCAAAGTGAGAAGGAAGAAACCTCAAACCATGAATCAGAATTAGTGAAGTCGCATCCTTTTCTTATTAAGATCACATACATCTATGAATATAGTCATCATATTATGCTAAATTTGACCAAATATAGTAAGTAATTATAAATGGTGAGATTATAGAAATATTTGATTCACAAATATCATCAGAACAGTTCTTGTTTGAGGGCTCATAATAGGTTTAATTATTTCATAATTGCTAATTTCAAGAAAGGAGATGTTAATTGGTGGTTAGGAATGATGATGATCATTACTTTCTTGGACTATGAGATTAGATCTATTCTGACTTTCTTTTCCATATCTATCGTGGTTGGAAGCACAACTTAGGACCACGTCCACTTTACAGATTAATTAAGCATTTCTAGTAATTTAATTTTTGGATATTTATTTTCTATAGTTGTTATTATAATTCTTGTTTAATTATTTCATTTTCATTTACCAACCCAAATACATGTACTTCCATTAATTATTATAATCTGGATTTCGCAGGAGACAAAATCCAAATTATAATATATAAATGGGATCATATATGCTTCTTTGCATATTATTTTATATTTTGCATCTTCAGTACCACTATTTATAATAATTAGAGTTTTACTCATTACATGACATCCTATAATTATGCAATGTAAATTATTATGTAATAATTAGAGTTTTACTCATTACATGACATCCCACTAATTTCAATATTTAAGATGTATTAGATATAATTTTTGATGGAAATCATAAATAATCTTATATAAAAAATAGATAAATATGGTTAATATTAGATGAATATGCGGATTTTTTACGGGTATTTCATGGGTATTTCGTGGGTATATTTTCGCAGGTATATGAGTTTCGCGGGTATGGTTAGTTAATATCCATACACATACCCACGAACTAAATGGATACTAAATTCTACCTACGAACCTACCTGTGGATATTAAATGTCTCTCAAACCCACAACTATTAGGGTCGGATATCCGCATGTATCAGATACCTACGGATAAATTGCCATCCATAATTCGAAGGTAATAAAAAGGTAATGGAATTAAAAGTTAATTTGAAAAAGAAAAAAAAAATGAAACTTCTTTAGACTAGTTGAGGGGAGCTAGTGGGAGTTTGGATTTGCACGATACGAAATATCTGAAATGGAAGAAACGATTGTAAATTCAATCAAGGCAATAGGGAGAAATTATTCGCAAGAAAAAGTGGAGGTTTTGTAATTGGAAATTAATTTATAATTTTTAAACTTTTTGTCATATAGTTTAGAGACTGATTCTTTGCTAGAAATCTATTCCGCTTATTAATTTTGAATGCAGAATTTTCTTTTATTCTTTCTATATCTGTTTCATGTTTATGGTACTACTGGCACCGATTATTAATAATAATTTATCTTTTTCGATAAAAAATACTAATTAATTAATATTGATTAGGGTATCAAAAATATTGAAAAGGGTCTTTCTCTAATCCATTTTAAATGCAGATTTTTCTTTTATTCTTTTTGTGTATTATTTCATGCTTCATGGTACTGGTATAAATTATTAATAATAATTTATCTTTTTCTAATAAAAAAATAATTAGCTAATGAAATATTGAAAATGGGCAATGGATTACCAAATTATAAGGGAATGGATTATTTAATTTAAATTTATGAATATTATATTTTACTTAATATATTATGTGGATTTTTTTATTATAAATTAGAAAATAAAATTATAAATAATATATATTTATATAATTTGTATTATATAATATGATGTAAAAATATAAAAAATTAAGTATTAAAATTTGATCCGTTTAACCCCGCTTGACTCCCATTTAACCGCTAGACGCTAATACCCTCCACCGCCCGACTAGCGTTGACGAATTTTATAACATTGTATATACTTACATATTTCACCAACCACACTTAATTAAGCAAGCTTTAAAATTACATACTCCAATACAAGCACCAACACCCACCCCAAGGGCTACCAGTTGAGGCTCGGCTTTAATCAGAAGAATTCACCAACCAAAACGATGGCGGCGGTGTGGGAGACAGTGGCGGGGACGATCAACAGCTACACTGGGCTATCGCCGGCGGCCTTCTTCACCATACTTGCGCTTATGTACGTCACTTACAAGGTGGTAAGCGGCATGTTTGTGGCGGCCGACGATTACGCCGCCGTCAAAAGGGCTAACGAGATTGCCATACGCGAGCCCGTTCAGCTGGGCGATGATGTTACCGAGGAGGATTTAAGAGCTTATGATGGCTCCGACCCCAATAAGCCCTTACTCATGGCTATCAAAGGACAGATCTATGATGTCTCTCGTTCCAGGTACTTATCAAATTAGGCCACTTTTCTGAATTCAATGCCTATTCTCTACGTCTCTCTTAATTACCTATGGTTCCAACTCACTTACGGTGATTCCGATTGTAGTATTTTGACAAATTGGGCAAGTATTTGAGGTTGAAACGGAGTACGTAAAGAATTAGGGTTATAACTCACCAAAGGATTGTAGCTCATTGAAGTTGTGGTATGAGGATAATTGGGAACCTTTAAGTGATTCATCTAGTTGAATTAACTTTGCATAGTCTGTTTAGTGCCCAGAGTGCATCTTCTTGATGCTATGCCATAACCCTTCGAGACTGAGTCATTGCTTGTATGTTAACAGTTATCCATTTTCCTCTGTTTCATTTCGTCTTCATCAAAATCTGACCCAACTATTCGCGCATCTTTCTGTAGTTGTGAAATTCAGTTGGGATTCTGACATGTCATAGTGTGACTGTAGAGTATAGTACTAATGAATGATGTTATGGCAGGATGTTCTACGGCCCGGGTGGTCCGTACTCACTGTTTGCAGGCAGGGATGCAAGCAGAGCTCTGGCTCTCATGTCATTTGACCAAAAAGACCTTACTGGGAACACTGAAGGCTTGAGTGAATCTGAGTTGGAGGTTCTGCAAGACTGGGAATATAAGTTTATGGAGAAATATGTCAAGGTTGGTCAATTATCTTCCAAGAACGCCTCGTCAGAGCCCAAAGAAACTGAAAATGTAGAAGAAGCAAGCAAGCCTGATGAAGATAAATTACAAGATTACAAAACAGAAGTAAGTGAATCGCAGTAGGAGACAGTGGCTACCAAAAACTGGGTCCCTGCCTTTCCGAATAACGACATAGTCGCTGCAATCGTGCATAGCTTTCATGGAGCAAGTCTTGGATGTTCTGCTTAGATTGAGGTTCGGGTTTTTTTAATTCAAAATGTATGGTAAATGACCAACTATGCTGCTTAATATGGTGGTCCGATACATGAATGAATGTGACTAGAATGCTTTGTATGGTAAACAAAAAAAAATCATAATCAATAAACGAATCAGACCCGTGATTGCAGTAATTTCCTAGTCATTCCTGTACAAAACGGGGGCTGAAGCGGCTATCAGCATTCCAGTCACAAAAGTTATATATGCCCCCTGAATCAGTAACATCCGGAATGCAGAAATTGCTGTTTCAGAACATCATCTCTAACAGAACAATACCAAGTTAGTAGAAGCCCCAATAACAAAAGGCTCCATGAATAATCTGGTCAAGAAGTAAAATAGACCCCCAAAGAAATCGAACTAGGAAGTGCTGGCAATGCATGCCGACGCACAACAAACAATATGAGTGTACATCCTAGCCCTGATATGATGGCAAGATAACAAGCATAAACAGTCATCAAATCATACATTGCCGCCCTTCCCACAAGCACACTACAGAAAATAAAATCCCCCATACCAAGCCTTATCACCCTTGGATTTAAGTCTTCTATTTGAACCCATCCCCTATCAGTTGCTCGTGACAATCTACTACTATAAGTCTATAATCACTACCACTATTTGGATGTGTATGCCTTTCAATTGAATCACCATCTCCCATCAATAATGCTCTCTCCCCTACTTCTTCTCTCACCTCCTCAATCTCATTTCCACTGTTCCTCCCATTATCATCAACTGCAATGATCAAATGCCCCCTTTCTTGAATCTCAATGGCAGTGTCCCTATCCCCATTCCTCAGCAGTTCTTGTAATTCTACAGAGCCATTGTGATTATTTGCATTGCTACTGTTGTTATCAGTTATCACTACTCATCCCAATCCCTGCT
Organism: Leonotis leonurus; assembly: GCA_026898415.1. Classification (NCBI taxonomy): domain Eukaryota; kingdom Viridiplantae; phylum Streptophyta; class Magnoliopsida; order Lamiales; family Lamiaceae; genus Leonotis; species Leonotis leonurus. The sequence goes on along the minus strand of JAPKLX010000002.1, from coordinate 5,706,697 downwards.
GCTATGAGGAATTCTAAACCCAAAGCCGCCCTAGCTCCAGAATTCCTCCCTACATCAGGCCTCGACTCATAGACTAATGCAGGCAATTCCTCCTCCCGGCTCGAGGCCAGCTCCACCAGCAACTTCAGGGGTCCACCTCGAGTCAAGACTGCAGCAAAATCGTACAGTGCCAACGCTACCAACACAATCCATGTTGTCCACTCCGGCAGCCGCAAAAACCACGCTGCAACAATAATTCCCAAAACCACCATAGTAATCTGCTTCACAATTATAGGAATTCCATTCGAGAATGAAATCGTGCCCAATACGGTGAAATTAAACAGTAAAAAGTAATCGCGTCGATGGGGATATTGAATCTCAGGACGATAGAGATGAGAATCGAGCTGCCCATTGCGGAGAAGATCATGAAAACGGAAAAGCGGGTGTAGTAGAGGAGGAAATTGTTGAAGCGGCAGTAGTAGAGGAGTACTAGGAGGAAAGTGACTAGGGTAATGACGACGATGAAAACAACGGAGTTGAGAATGGCTCACCCGAGCTTCTGCACAGTGGAATCAGTAGGGTCCTCCATATAGACAAAATTGGCGGCGGTGCGGATGGAGGTGGCGGCGCCGGCGGAGGAGGAGGGATTGTACACAGTGTAGACGAGGAGAACGACGAGAAGCATGCACATGGAGACCGGCTCCATCACGCCGATGATCTCTGTTTCCAGAAGGCTTCCGCTCTCCACTTCCGGTGCACGTGAGCGGAGAACGGAGAGAGCGGTGCCGGCGATCGGTGAGGGGGCATGTTAGGGAACCAGAATACGTTCACTCATCAATCTCAACTCACACACAAATTGTAATTATGAATCAAGAGACAATATGAAGTATGATAGAACAAAAGCTGGGTTTTTCATTAATTCAAAAGTTAGTTCTCTCACTCCTACAAAGAGAACTATAAATGAACTCTGCTACACTCAGATTCCTCTAACAACTTTGAAACAAACTCTCCACGTGGCACTCTACTAGTGGCCACTTTATTTATATACAACCCAGCAAAGCAACAAAATACATGCATACTACTCTCACGTGCAAACCTTAACAAAACCAATTTACTCGATAACCAATTCATAACAGGGCAGTTTAAGGGCGGAAATCTACGGTGAACTAAAATTAAAATCGAGAGGTGTTGAAGATGAAAGAGGGCATCAGCAAAGAACTGGTCTTGCCTTTCATTTTTAATTGTATAAATTAGAAAATAGAGGGTATTTTTTTAATTCTAATTATAGATATAAAGGGTATTTCTAATTGTGGAACAAATATTTATTCACCTACTCGAATATTTAATTGTCGATTTTCCCATACTATTTTTAAATCTACACATCGCATTCATTGCATGAGATAAAAGTGAGAGCAACTACAATTAGAGAGAGCCTTCTTCTTCTATCAGAAAATATACTATGCTAATAATCTGCAGAAGCAAGCATAAAGTAGCTCACTCTCGTTCCCCATATGATCTCTTGTTTTGCCAATAGTACAGCTACACTCGTATTGGATTGGAGAGCCACAGTCCAAACACACAGATGAAGAAAACTCGTCGTCTAGGCAAAAGGGTTTCCACCAACGGAGCCAACGGGGACTTCAGACTGGATACTCCTGCAAGAATGGTAGCCATCTAATGAGAAGAACTAACATTAAATTATATAGCCGCGTCACGGAGGACTCGAACCCGAAACCTAAGCCTTGAGTATTAACCTCACTACCACTAGGCCAATACATGCACGCTTTTTTAATGATATAAGACAGTACAATGCAAAACAGTATAAAAAAACACTGCAGCTGGTCATGTTATAAAAATATGCTAAAGAGGCTCCTATAGTTACAGAATGCACAAATACGGAATTAGTCATGAAGAAGAATAATGGAGGGTCTTACGATATTGAGGTGTTCGGTGCTTGCCCTGCTATAAATCCCAAAGAACCTGCTGAAAAAAAAAAGAAGCATTGGTGGAGTGATGGATAGTAGGAAAGATGAAGTTTGTATCTTTAAGGCAGCTAGTGGAAAATCCGAAAGGAAAATAAATTACCACTGGATGAATCAAAGGGAAGTCCACCGGGGACGAAGGAGGAAAATGAATTTTGAGGAAACAATGATTGATACGCTCCACCATCATAAGTAGCTGGCATCTGAGGATTTGGCAACGCTACTTGCAAGGAGCTCATGTTCCAGAACTGAGTAATTATAAAGCATCATATCATTAGAATTATAATGGTACAGTGTCCTTAAAACAGAAAGTTATTATTCCATTACTATCAAGGAAGAACAGCTTTTTCTCAATGCCTTGCAGTCTAGGGAATTGGATATACGAACGAACTACTAATTCTTTTGTTAAGAATATATTGTCCTAATGGGAAATGTTAAAGGTAAATCTGAACTGCTAAAACAAAGTCCAGGGACACTTTTAGCCAGCATCCAGCATCTTCGTAAAATGAAAATTATATTGCTAGTTTCTCAAAAAGAACATCCATCGCAAGAATCATAATACACAGATAAAATGACAGATCGACAAGATTATCAGGAAACACATATCCTTAAATGTTGGTTTGAAGCAATCATAATTCATGCCATACGATGCACATTTCTACTAAAACCCATATTATGCAGTTATGTTGTTTAGGGGAGGGTGTTCGATAAGTTGATATACCATATGTATGTAGGAAATTATGAACGACCTACCATATCTGCAGGTTCCATGTTGGAATCACATGGCAGATCAAATGGATTTGAAGGTTTGTGATCAGTTGCAAATGAATCCAACCCAGCCTATGCCAGTACAGAAAAATCCATCAACTATTGAATAGATCAGTAAAAGCAAAGGAGTCCCCAACAAGATGACTAAGCTTGAGGATTGAAAAAGGAAGTACCACTGCTGAAGTAATGGGGAACTCATCTAGTATTGCACTGAAATGTGACGATAAGCTGGATGTTGGAGGTTCACTATCACTCAAAGTTGCTATGCTGCCATAATTACTCGAAGGCTGCAATAAGGGAAGTCAGTGAAGAAATTCAAGCAGAGAAACAATTTCTTCAGGATTTAAAAGGGTGTAGCAACCTCATATCCACCATCACCAGGAACCTTTTCAGCATCAAAAGCAGAGTGTATAGCAGGCTTTTTGTTGATTTCTTTAACAGTTTGGCTTGGATGTCCTTCAGCAGAATCATCAAACGCATTCCAGAACTGAAAGATACATTATGACCAAATTATATCTACAAGTTTTTGTTTATTGTTACACACAAAACTTGATGTGGTTTCCACAAAAGACTTCGATGATGTCTTAAAATTGTATAAATTTTCAAGCAAATTTGGAGACCCAACTATGAATTTTAATAGGATAATACTCACATTAGTAGTTTCAACAGTCTTTAGACTTTGAAGCTCAAAAGTAAATGTAGCTGCAGAAGGTTCATGACCAGAAGAATCTTCAGATAAATAACTCTGATTGATGGAAAATGGGTTGGAATTTCCCAGAACACTTCCATCAGAAGATGGCACTGCAGCTGGGGCAGAATTATCAGTAACAATAGGCACACTATTCTGAGGTGTATCAAATGTTGCCCATCCTCCATCATTTGGCAACACCACCTCAGAGGCCTTCCAATTGTCAGTTGCAGAAAATTGATGCTGAGAAAATGAGGTGAACAAGTCCAGTGGTGAAGATTGTGGGATTTGTGACGGCAGTTGCTCAAAGAACGAAAGAGTTGAAGAAGTGGGAGACTGTTGGATGACATTAATAGATTGTGCCAATGAGGATTCTGGCAATCGAACATTACTATCAGTTGGAGGTGTGGATGAGACATTTTGTGAAGCAAAAGGTGCACTGAAGAGGTCCAAGCCATCAAAGGTCCCTGACACTGAAGGCTGGGTTAGGGAAGGAGCAGGTGCAGAATTGTCAAGGGAAACCTCAGCAGAACGTCCAAGTTCAGACCCAACTTCAGGAAAGCTCATAGAATGAACTGGTTTGAAAGACATGGAATTGCTATCAAAAGATTCAAAGCTACCTGAAGATGCAGTTCTCTGCATAGTAGAAATTAGAATATACTAGAGTCAGGTATACAATTGTTTAAAATACTTGACCAAAACCACTATATGTTCAGTCACAAGTGTATTGAAATTAATTCCTCAAATGGTTGGTTTAATCGTAGAAATGTGTTCTCATAGCAATTATATCAGACCATATATGGTAAGTTAAATCTTTATACTAAATAAAAGTGTCTTGTTTACAAAATATGCAGCGTCTAAGATATCACTAGTATACATTGAATTTAAGGGTAATAATGTAATATCATGTAAAAATCAATGTAATTCGTGTCACGCACGTTACTTCTGCTAGTACTCTGAAAAGGACACAATCATGGATATAGAAATGACACCATCATAAGGATACCATATTATCATTTTAGCAAATAAAATTCAACGAAACATTATTTTTCCAAAGAAAAAGAAGTTCGGTATAATTTTTTTGAGAAAGCAACAAACTGTTCAAAATGCAGACGTCGTGAAGTCAATATTACCTGAGGGTGCAGTTTGCTGCTATTTGCATGTGATTTTTGTAGTGATGGAACTTCTCTTGAAGTTTCACTAAATGGGCTTCCAATTTCATTTTGGAATCTAGGAGATAAAACATCAGACTTGAAAAGATCAATTCCACCATTACCAGAATAATCTGACAACCTGGGACTGTCATCATTTGCATAATCACTTAAACGATTGAGACTTAAAAACCCAGCAAGCTTCCCCTCATGAGGTCCTCTATCTGAACCAGGTTTTCTAGTGAGTGAAGGTGCATGTTTCCCGTATCGCCGTTCTTCATATTGAAAATCATATGGTGGACTTTGAGAGTAAGAATGATATGAGCTTGCTCGCCTCGTTTCATCTTCATGGCTTCTTAAGTTCTATCAAATGTAAGCTCAAGGTCATGTCAGTATTGATGGAAATGGTATTTACTAATTGAAGAAGAAAAACAAAAACGCCGAAAACAACATAGTTTTCCAAAGTCATACAGTTTTCTTGTCAAAAGTACAACCTGTGGATCTCTTGGAGGCCTATCAGAAGACTTCGCCACCGTGTACTTTTTATCAACATACACACTCTTTATGAAGTCACGAAGTTTATCAATATTGCTGAAAAAGAAAACAAGAGTTAAATTTCAAGTTTTAAACAAGCAGTTCTATCATCAACAAGATGATATAATTGCAACCTGTTATCCACTAGTCTGTTCCTCTCAGGATCCCAGGCCTTTAAAAATAGCTCCCTCGCACGCTGCAAGACCAAGGTTTCATATAAAATCAAGGAAAGCCATTATCTATGTGCAGCAAATATGATGTTTCAAAGACATTATTACCTGATTACCTCCTTTCTGAAGAGCATCCACTTCTTGAAAAGTAAACTTTGCCATGGAAACTGACTTGACACGATGTGTGAATTCACGACTGCAAGATAAACAGAGAGAATAAGATTGTACCTGATATAGGAAGTAAGAGTTCCAACAATGAAACAAATCTATCACCAACTAATGGCAGAACTACAAGTTTTAGCGAGGAGCCTGGATACAATACAGCGACCACATTTCAGGTAAAATTATGTAGTCAAATAATCACAGCTTGGTAACTAGGACAAATTCTAAATTAACAAACATTTAGAAAATGACAGGCCAGGAATCAAATAGTACATAGCACAGATATTTAGTTGAATTATATTGTACTTAAATTATCTTATGTTGTCCATTCCAACTAACAAGGTTATCTACATTCCAACAGGAATCGAGTATCTAACGAGACCATCGCCATATGTAGTAAAATCTGAAAAGTACTTACTGTATTCCACTGCACGTAGTACAAATAAACGTCCAAAAGTTTGTGCAGACATATTGAGGACCCTGCACCCCAAAAATAGAAGTTGAAACACCAATTTGGTACAAATAATTGGAGGGAGCAAAAAACATCCGCATGCGAGTATAAACAATGCAACTACAAATGAATTAATACAAGGCAAGATCCAAAGCAGCAAAGTACTTTCACTATATTTACTACCAGAGACAGAGAAAGCGGGGAGGGGGAATGAGTGTGTGTGTGAGGATGCATAACAAAATTTATAACGGCACTATCACTAAAATTCATGTGCGGAAGTGAGTGTGTGTGCGTGTGGATGTGGGTTTCTGAGCTGAGCATACTCGACATTATATAGATATGTAGCTTCAATAAACTCTTCAGAAGTCGAAGAAATTGATTAAATGGAAAGCCTAATAATCAAAGGGAGAAAGAAATAAAGAAAACTGATAATCTCGCTTGAAGAAAAACAGTAATACCGAGCTATTGCAGTTAATGCATCGACGATTAGGAGGAAGCTTCATGAGACCCCTTATAATCTTCTCGTTCCTCTCTTCTTCCCTCTTGCTACTCATTTCCGCAAGCAAAAATTGAATCCCTAACTAAAAGCCAGAAACTAAAACACCAAATTTTTGGAGAAAAAAATGTTCTCAATGGAAAAAAAAACAAACAACTGAAATATAAGTGAGAGAGAGATGACGGGTATAGAAGGGTTTCGTTTTCTTTTCAAAGTAGAATAAAAAGAACCGAACTTTGAATCAGCTATGGCTCACTAGCTCCCCCTCCCTTGTCTCCTGTCGGGTAATTCAATTTTTGCTAATGATGGCGATGATTGAATAATTATTGGCCGTTAAAAAACACTAACGCCAGAAGAGATTCTGTCGTACTGTGCTTCATTTGATTAGTACGGTGTGCTTTGAGGGTTGTTCGTTGGTTTGGAAGGAGGGAAATCGTGCTGGCAACAGTATATTTACGGCATGCCGTTTTAGAAAACAAACAGTGAACAATGCATCTGGATTCAGGAGGCTGAAGCTGGCAGTTAATACAACACAGCTGTATTAATTATTGTTTTATTTTTAGTTCTCAAACAAAACAAAACAAAATATGTATTTTTCAGAAAAATGAATCTATACAAATATACAATTACAAGTTACAATTTACAACCACCATATTTATAATTTATAGTACTATAATAGTAATAGCTTGGTGAAATGTTGTATGCTTTGATTAACTAAAGCTAATTGTCCAATTAATCTAAATTTATATATGGCTGTATATAGTTAATTAATTGTTCAAAAAAGTAATATGGCAGGTGGCTTGTAAAAGTTGACTTCATTTGAGTTGACATATTTGGGCTGTGTTTATTGCGTATTATTTCTGTTAATAACAAGTAATGACTTTGCTTCTATTGTATTATATGTAGGTATTGTATTATATCATTTATATGTATAGTTTTGCGAATTAAAAAAAAAATCCGAAAACACCATTTCAAGACAAGAAGTCTGTCACACTTAACTAATACTCCTCCCTGCATCAAAATGACTTACATTTTAATCCGACACGAGTTTTAATAATGTATTTAACTTTAATAGAAATGTGTAGTTAGTGTTGTGTGTAGTTAGCCGTGAAGTCCATTTACTATAAATTGAAAATTTCAAATGTAAATCATTTTCATGAACATTTCGAAATGACAAAACGTAAACTATTCTGGTAGACGGATGAAATAATTTATATTGAGGGGAAGGTAAATGGTACTAGAGACTTTTACTATGTAATATACATTTAGATAGATATAAATAATTAGAATAATCTATTTTTTTACTTTCATAATAGATTGATTAGATGTTACAAAAATGATTATTTATTTAATATGTAAATCTGTTAGGAGGTGGAATTGAAAAATATTTATATCGAAGATAACTCTAATCAATTATATCCGGTTAAGTAAATGTTCCTTAGATGAAATATGATTTACTATAAATTTTCCATATGCTTATGAGTTATGTCTATTTAAAGTTGAAAAACTCTTTTGGAAATGATATATGATAGGTGGTTTCAAAGTTGTCGCTTAAATATATTTGTTAATATGCTTGCGTAATTGCGTGCGGTGTCGCATAATCTATCTATATATATATAAAAAATAGGAAACATTTATTTAATTCGATCTCAATACCTTTGTCAAAGCCTATATAATGAAGCATTAGAGCAAATTCATAATATACATGTACAAATTGAATCTATTTAGTATTAAAAACTTGTCCTATTTGATCAGGGTATATAATTATTTTTAATATTTAATACTAATAATTATAATCAATTTGTATAATTGATAAATTCAAAACTAACATATATTGACTCCGTCCTACTTATTTAGACATATTTTTCATTTTGAGTTGTCTCACTTATTTAGACACATTTATTTATTTAGCAAATTTTAAAGCACAAATGATGTTCTTCAAAAGCTATCATAACTAAATATTGATAGCAGTGACAAAAGTAAATGAATTTAAATAAGTGAGACAGAAAGAATATAGTTTTTCAAAAAATATTAATTTTAATGTATTATTATAAATATTAATTAAATGTTAAATTTAATAGTGAAACGTTGAGCTTTATTAATTTATACGGTACAAGTTATATATAAATATTAAACATATTGTATTAAATATTTCAACTTTATTAATTTACTAACTTTATTTGTAGATAATTTTAACGTTATTGGTAAAAATATCTACTTTTATTTTCTCTCTCCTCTAACATTTGCTTCCTAAAATTATTTTATTCACTTCACAAAAATATTTATAATGTACATCTAATTTTAAAAATCTTGAAAAGAGAATTAATTTGATATAAAATAAAATAAATTTAATATATAAAAGTTATAATAAGTTAATAAATTGAAAATAATTATATATATATATACATACATATAATTTGGTTTATAAAATGTTTCTATATGGATCACTTATATGTATATTTATATTTTTTGTTTTTATTTTCTTTTCTCCTTTAGATATTTAATATTTTGTTATTATGTAATTTTTTATATAAATATTAATAATGAAAAATTAATTTATTTTATTAATTCATATATCATATAAAATTAAAATACATATATTATTAAAATTAATTAATATATAGTAATTATTAATATTGTTGTGATATATAACAATGTAGTATATGTTGTGATAACTAATTTGATCAAAAATATATTTAAGATTAATATAATTTAATATATTAAAATAAATTTTTAAACAATAACTATTACACGAATTTGTACTAAAATTGAAAATCAATTTTGAATGATAACTTTGTAGTTGACTTCAAATTATTAATTCGTTATTACATAAAATTATGTTAAATATTTATTATTACATAACAAAATTAGAATTTCACAACAAACTAACTACAAATAATAATGACTTCAAATATATGTATTATGAATTTTTATCAATATACACATATGTTTAAATAGTTATATAATATTATCTTATTGTAAATTTTAATGTGTTGTTATAAATTAATAAAAAGTGACCCTTTATAAAATAAGAAATAATTTGAACTAGGTAAAATAAATCGAAGTTATTGATTCAAATCATTGATCACAGTTCTCAAATTTTGAAATCGTAACCGAATTGTCCTCAACATAGTCACACTTGAGAACAGGACTATCGATTACGGTTTTAAAACCGCCGAATAAAATCGGATTACAATATTTTTGATTTCTTTAAGTATTTTATGCATAAATTATTTATAAATAAATAATCCCGTACATAGCACGGGTGCAATAGCTAGTACTATATAAATATACAAATTTATAATCCGTATTAGATAAATATCAAAATTTATTATAATTAATAAATTTTAGTTAAAAATAAAAATTAGGAAATTCTTAGAAGTATTATTTATCTAACCAACATATAATATTATTTGCCGATAGGAGATTATCCGCAAATATTTTTTACTTTAGATAAATATTGGATAAATATTCGTCATTAATTTAATTATATTGAATGTAAATTATTAAAAATATATTTTTATTTAAATTAATTGTACGATTAGCAATATTTTTCATTTATACCACTCATATACATATAATTTAATAAAATAAATATCATATATGAATGATATAAGATCACGGAAATTAAAAAAAATTATTTTATTATTTTATACCCTCTTTGTCACATTAAAACATTTTTGGTCTATTAACTCAATTTTTATTTGATACTTAATATTTTTGGATATAAAAGTTTGGTATGTTCTAGAATGCAAGCGAAGTATTACACAAAACAAACTCTTCGTTTTCAATCCTCTTTTATTCATTCCAACTATTTATCCTCTCCTCTCCAGTCTCTCCTCAACAACTCTCCCCCTCTCTCCAATGGCCACCACAGTGTTAAAAACGCCACCAACCTTCAGTACGCCGGCCACCTATCTTTGCAGCACCGGTTCCTCCGTCAAACCCCGTACTTTCCCTCGCATTTCCTTCACATCTAATAGGTCTTCACTACGGCTGACACGATGCCGGATTTACCAATCCAGACATAAGACAAGTAGCACCAAGTTTCCCACCACTCCCCTTCATAACTTCTCCACCTTTGCTGCTAATGGAGAAACCGCTGAGGCTCAAACCGAGGCCGAGACCCTAGAGAAAGACCCGCCCCAAGGATCCGATGCCGAGCCTGAAATTGAGGTAATTTTCGTATTTTAGTGGTTATCATTAGCTGGAATAGAAAATTAGCTGTGCATGAGCTATTTATCTTGACTGCAACACCTGTTATTCCAATTTTCATCAATCTGCCTTGTTTTCTAATTTCTATGGGGAAAATTGGGATATTGATGCAATTATTATTATTAATTATTATTATCAGCCTTCTTGTTATTGCTATTCTCGCGAAGCAAGCCGATACTCAGTGTACGTCTTGTCTGACTCGTTATGAACTTTTGCAAAGTGAAGTTTGAAGATCTCTTGCTAATTGTTTACTCTAATTCGTTCGTTACAATGAATGATGGGAAGGGAAAAGATGTGTTTATTGATTGAATTTGTTTTTGGCAATATAGTGTGTCCTACTTTTCTGTTGTACTGCTCATTCGCAGTAATGAGCTGTTTTTTTGTACCAGCACCAATATAAACAACTATGTATAAGCTGTCTCCGTGGTTAATAATTTGATGATCGTGTCTGGCTGGACTTTCACTTGACCAAAAAATGAAATGAAGTTTAAATGAAATCTTGTCACTTTTTGGGGTCTGCAAGAAGTCGCATAGCAGCTGCCTCACACACCATCTTACTAGCTCCACATTCAGCTTATGATGATTCTTGTTGGGATTTGATAGCATTTCATGTCATTCGGTGCCTGGAACTATGTTTGTTCCCGATGGGTTGTAATAACCTTCTGATGACGAGTAGGATATATAAAACTAACATAGCAACTTTTTTGATCTTTATAGTTCAAGTTTTGGTGCGTAATCTTAAAGTTTTAACTGCTAGAGAGAAAATTAATTACAAAAAGTTAAAGCTGCTGTTTTTTGGAATTAGTAACTTACTTCTTTAGGCATTTCTGAATAAATATGTATCTGGTGAAAACAATAAGTAAAGATCCTGCAATGTTTCAGTAACCAGAGAGAATATGCATCTACTTGATCATTTACTAACTCTATTTTGATGGGCAGGGCAACACCGATGGCGCTATTGATGTTGATGATTCTAGTGAGATTAATGATGCAGTTGCAGATGAACCGAGTTCTGTGGTTATAGCTTCTTTAAATTTATATAAGGAGGCTTTAGCAAATAACGATGATTTAAAAGTTTCTGAAGTAGAATCATTTCTAAGATCCATTGAAGATGAAAAAATTGATCTTGAGCAGAAGGTGGCTACCTTATCTGAAGAGTTATCAAGTGAGAAGGCTCGGGTTCTCAGAATTAGTGCCGATTTTGACAATTTCCGTAAACGGACAGAGAGAGACCGACTTTCACAGGTGTCAAATGCACAAGGAGAAGTATTAGAGAATTTGTTACCCGTCTTGGATAATTTTGAGCGGGCTAAAGCTCAGATCAAAGTGGAAACTGAAGGAGAAGAAAAAATCACCAACAGTTATCAGAGCATATACAAACAGTTTGTGGAGATTCTAGCATCCCTAGGTGTTGTTCCTGTGGAGACTGTGGGCAAACCATTTGATCCGATGGTGAGTTTCTACTGTTTTTTTGGGTATTTCTAAACCAGAAAGCAATTTTAATAGGTGAAGACCTTTCTATGTGAGATAAACACTCAGCAGTGTGTGTGTTAGCATAGTAGTAGAGTGGTTATTCCCGTGAGGTTAAAGGCCTCGGGTTCAAATCCTGCGGCTGCTATATTTGTGTTAATTTGATAAAAAAGGATATTAGAAACAAACACTCGCTGAGCAACTTTTGCAATGACAAGAAGTTATATAAGGAATAGCAAGGTTTTTTAACCACCAGATCCTTTCAATGGCCTTGTTATTTACAACATTCTCTGGTCATTGGCTCGATGCAGGTAAGCTCCCGAGTTGGCTCAGAATTCAGTCGAGTTATAGATGAACTGTTTGAAAAGCTGTCTAAAGTTTATTTGGGTTTAAGGAAGACCTGGATACGCTTTTAGGTCAAACAAATTAATCGAGCCAACTTGGTGAGTGAGGTGCCAAGAGATGGTATGGCATCTTAAATATTGCAATTTGACTTCTTCTTTGCTATCTTCTAGACTTAGAGTATGTATTTAGGTGTTCTATCTCTCTCTCCCATCATTTTAATATAATAACTAGGCAATGTTTCAGTTTCTAAAGATTGTACTGTCTGCACTTAAGTTAGTTTTGTATTTCTTCTGTCACTTATATAACAGATTTCTGATTCCAACTCTCTGTTTCCAAAAGCTGCATGAAGCTATAATGCGCGAAGATTCAGCAGAATACGAAGAAGGTGTTGTTATCGAAGAATACAGGAAGGGGTTCCAGCTTGGTGAAAGACTTTTGCGACCCTCAATGGTGAAGGTGTCAGCTGGTCCCGGACCTGCAAAATCCGAAACTGAGGGTAAATCTGAAGAACAAGCAGAAGAGAGTGAAACCAATGAAGAGGGAAGCTCAGGAACCACTCCGAGTGAGGGTTGATTAGCCCAACAGCCAATTTTGTGGTAAAAAAAAGAAGCATTATCTACAAATTACCATCACCAAACAGTTTAGAGAAAAGAACAATCATATTCTTCAGTCTTCACTGCATCACCCCTTATTTTCACGTGCTGACTCGTAAAAGTGCAATAGAAATATAAGAACATGTGCTTTTTTGAATGGAAAATCAAATCCTATTACCATTAGGGCGTTATTCATTTATTGTGACATCCACAGTTGGAGCGAGTGTATTTTGTTAAGAGTTGCAGTGCACGATTCTTACTATTTTTGCAGCAACTGTTGTTAAGTAAGTACATTTTGCTATTTGTTCTTAAGGCGTGTCTCATCTGGATTTCCGATTTCTTAAATTTTTGTTAGTTCCCTTTCTGACTTTCATCTAACTACAATTACATGTAAGGGTTCAGTGGCAGATCTAATTAAATTTTATTTTTAATGGTTTTTATAGGTATAAAATCGTAAAACATTTTTACGAATAATTATTTATTCATGTCAAAAGCCTATAAAATTTATTTTTTAACTTGATAAATTGAAACTCAATTCCTACGGATTATTTTTTCTGGATTCCTACTGAATATTTTTGAATATTTTTTCTGGATCCGCCAGGGTTAATGCACTAAAATATATTATTCCAATTTATCATGAACTTCCTCTTTTGTTCAAATATGCCATGATTTAACAAAATTTCCAAATTATGAATTTGATGACTTTGATATACATATATCTTATGCATTAGAAAGTATATTAATATTCAAATATGCCATGATTTAACAAAATTTCCAAATTATGAATTTGATGACTTTGATATACATATATCTTATGCATTAGAAAGTATATTAATAAAATACAGTACTTATCTTAGGATAATTACACTATAATTAAAATATCTATAGTGTAATTATTTTAGGATGAGTATTGTATACTTATTTTAGGACAATTATACTATAATTAAAATATATATAGTGTAATTATCTTATGATGAGTATCGTAGCTTGGATACCTGTTTTATCCATTTTCGATCTCGTTTCTCTCGTAATTTAGTCTATTGTATCACTTGTTGTCGTTCGATATGATGCTTTTGTATTCTTTATGTTACATCTCAGGTAAAGATCGACACACAAAGTGGAACAATGTTCGAGAAGAGAAACGAGGGCGAAAAGAAGTGAAAAGATGAAGAAAAGAGTGGAGAAAAGGCAGAACGCATGCCCAGCGGTCCCTAGCCCCTAGCGACCGCTGGCTTGAGTCACAAGGAGAGACAAAACGTGGGGCTAGTGATCGCTGGCTCCACGCAATTCCAAGGCACAGAACTTGGGGCTAGCGGTCGCTAGGGCCCCATGGAATGTTTGAGAGACAGAACAGTGGGATAGCGCTCGCTACCCCCATTAGCGAGCGTTACCCTGGCGCGATCTCCTTCTTCTATTTAAACCTCCTCCGCGATGCAAAGAAGGGACTTCTTCCTTCACGTTTTTATTTTCTAGTCTAGGGTTTAGACCACGAGAGAAAACACTTTAGTCTAGATCTTTATTTCTTGTTCGTTCTTCAGTTTCGTTGTGGATTCGTTCGTGATTCAAACCCGGATTTTTTAATGCATTATTTTTCCTTTCAATCAGTGAGTTCTTTTACTGCTTTCTTTCCTGCTTTATGATTTATTTCCTTTCTGCTTTGCTATTGTTTAATTTTCAACTCAGTAATATAAATCTTCAATCATGTTAATTAATCAAATTAAGGAATGTTTAATTTCAGTTTCTTTTAATTCTTCGTTCTTAGATTTAGAATTTAATTGCTTATTTAATTTTCGCCTAGATAGATTAATTAGATTAAAAATCCAAAACTCATTCTTTTTAATTGCTTTCTGTTCTGCAACATAGATAAAGCCCTGTTTAGCCTTCCTTGAGAATACGACTTAGGGTTAACTTACTAGTATACATCGAACTCGTTCTCTTGCGAGCTATTTAATAATAAATTGGAAGTATATTGGCTGGAAAAATTCCTCGTGCCCGATACTGAGTCCCTTTATCGGACAGTGGGTCTGGTCTAAATAACGCCACATACTACACTTAAAAATAAGTAGGAACAATACCAAACATACTTAATATGTAAAACTCTATGCATGGTAGAACATACATTTCCAAATTAGATGCTTGCAAAAGTTAAAGGTGCTTGACAAATATGCTCAGTTTTGGTTGTCCAAATCCAGTTAGATTCTTCATTTATTTTGATAGTTCTACTCTGAATAACAAATTGACTAATTTGCATACTTCAAAACTTTTCAAGCATCAGCTGTTATCATTAATATAATATAAAGGTACAAAATCATCATTGCTATATTGCATTTAAATGATTTAATCACTATAGCCAAACATAATTAGCTATGATGATAACTGAAAAAAGAATAAAAATGTAGAAGATGCATTGATAAAGCAGATTCTATGTCACGACTGATCTAAGGCTGAAATGATGGCACCTCTATTTAATTGATGCCATACCATAAAGTGATGAAACAGTTCGATATGGTAGACTGAATATCACAATCATAAATTCACAATATATTGTTCATATAATCTCAAGAGTATTCTTAGTAAACACTCATGAAACTAGTGAAGTAGCAGGCTGAAAGAGGAAACTGGAGCTTCCCTTCACAGTAGTATAATTCTCTCAATTGTAATGTAAGTAACTCAAGCTTGGCTTCTTTGATTTTACCAATCCGAATGATTTGTGTGCAGTTCTGGTTATTTTTCTTAACAACACTTCTGTTCTGCATCAAGAATTTAAAGAGGAGTTTGTTGTACTTGCTTTTGATTGTATTGCTTTTGTGATGATGATAGTGTGTGTGTGAAATAATGACTGCAGAAGAAAAAGGGCTGAAAAGTGTGAGTGAATGGAAGGAGACAGTCGAGAAGCATTGCTGAAGGCAGTTGAAAATGAGGGAAATAAAGAGAATTTGAAGAGGAAGGTATGGGTGGAAAGCAAGAAACTGTGGGTGGTGGCGGCGCCGGCTATTTTCACACGATTCTCGACTTTCGGGATAAACGTTATCAGCCAAGCGTTCGTAGGCCACATCGGTGCTACTGAGCTTGCTGCATATGCTCTGGTTTTCACTCTCATCACAAGATTTGGCACTGGATTACTGGTAAGTATATGCCACTCTGTTCTAGAGCTCTATTACTCCAAGATTATGTTCTAAATATATGTTTAGTAATCAAGATTGTAATGTTTTCATATTATTCAGTTGCTGTGCTTATGTGTTGTGTTTTCTTTGAGCTATATAAACATCATTCTTGATTTGCAGTTAGGAGGGGCAAGTGGTTTAGAAACTCTATGTGGGCAAGCCTATGGTGCAAAGCAGCACCACATGCTAGGCATCTATCTTCAAAGATCATGGATTGTTCTGACTTCACTTGCAACTTTACTGATGCCCGTTTACATCTTTGCGACGCCTCTCTTGAAAGCTCTAGGGCAGGACGAAGTCATCGCAGAAGAGGCAAAGACCATCGCTCTATGGTTCATTCCAGTGATATACTCCTACGTTGTATCATTTAGCTGCCAAATGTTCTTGCAAGCACAGAGCAAGAACATGATCATAACATACTTGGCTGTGCTTTCACTGTCAATCCATGTTTTGCTTTCATGGCTTCTAACAGTAAAGCTTCACTATGGTATAACTGGTGCAATGGTGTCAACTATATTGGCTTACTGGATCCCCAATATTGGTCAGCTAATATTTGTTACTTGGGGAGGATGTAAGGAAACATGGCATGGCTTTTCGACTTTAGCCTTCAAAGATCTTTGGCCCGTCGTGAAGCTTTCTTTGTCGTCGGGCGCCATGCTCTGGTAACATCGTAACACCATTTGATTTAAGGAAACCAGCCTTGTATAGATATGTCTGTGTTCTTGATTTTTGCCTTTTGTGGGTGTGAACAGTCTTGAACTTTGGTACAACTCCATACTCATACTTTTGACAGGAAACATGCAAAATGCTAAAGTTGGAATTGATGCTCTTTCAATCTGGTAATATTCAGTCTGAGGCCTTGTTAATGCTCTTATCCTTAACCTCAGCTATATACACTATACATTATATAATCCTTTGTGGCAGTCTTAACATCAATGGCTGGGAAATGATGATATCTCTTGGATTCTGTGCTGCAGCAAGGTATCCATACATACATACTACTTTTCATTAGGCTACCAATTAAATGACAGTATGTCCTTCATGCTGTTTATGACAGCGTACGCGTCTCAAACGAGCTCGGGAAGGGGGACTCCAGAGCTGCGAAGTTCGCCATTGTGAATATAGTGCTAACATCACTGACCATAGGACTTTTGCTATTCACATTCTTCGTATTGTTCCGGGGACGTCTAGCTTATGTATTCACGAATGAGAAAGACGTGGCAGCTGAAGTTTCGCGCTTGTCGCCTCTCTTGGCGTTCTCTCTTCTCATGAACAGCGTTCAACCGGTTCTGTCGGGCGTGGCGGTTGGGGCGGGATGGCAGAGTGTGGTGGTATATGTTAATCTTGGATGCTATTACTTGATAGGAATACCTTTTGGGGTTTTGCTTGGTTATGGCATAAAACTACAAGTTGAGGTGAGTGAATCTGCTGCATGCATGTCTCATTCATTGTTGATTACTAGTTAGTACTAAAGATGTGTGTTGTGTTGTGTTGTGTTGTTACAAAATGCATAGGGGGTGTGGATAGGGATGCTGATGGGCACTTTAATTCAGACTATAATGCTTTTGATCATAACTATGAGGACTGACTGGGATAAACAGGTACACAAATGCAAATTCATGCATCAGAAATTAATTATCCTTGTTTTTCAAGAAACTAGGACAATAACACATTCCAGAATACAATAGGTTTATTGGAGAGTAACACATATATATGAATTCAAGTGATTGTACAAAAATATAAATAATTTTAGGCAAAACCCACCAAATCCCTCAATCAATAAAACAATAGATCAACACAAAAAGTGGATTATGTCTAGTCTATGGAGATAAAGGAGTGACTTACAACTATAAATCTCTCAAACGCAGAATAAAAGTAAATGGAAGACTAATAACTGATTCTAGACGTTATATTGCAAAAAAACATAAAATCTTGAAGGGTGAAATTACATGAAAATTTATGTGAGTTTGAAGAGAAAGGTGAAGAGTTTGAAGCTGAAATCGTCAACCCAGGATGCATAGATAATAATTTTGGTAGTATGGAACAAAAATAATGGAGTTTTTGGTAGTATGGAATGTGGTGTGAAACAATGGAATTGACTACAGTTTTGTGTATATAATAATTTTGAAAGTGACTTTTTACATAGGGATGTACCGGTTGAAAAAGGGAAACTGCTACTGAACAAACAAATAACCGTAGAAACCTTCTTTTTATATATAGATATAGAGATTAATTAATGCAAATTGAGAAAGTGATACATTTGAGGGTGGTGGTGCAGGTTGGTGTTGCGCGCCAAAGGCTTAGCCGTTGGTTCGTGAATGATGATGAACCTAATCAACGGTCAGGATCTATTGATCAAGTTCAGGTACCATTCATTGGTAAGCAAAATAAGTTTCGGATTTCGGTTTCGAGTCATTCAAAATAAATTTCCGATAGTATGTCGATCGGTTAATTCAATAGTTAATTCAAATTTAGTATAATTCAATTTTTTAAAATACACCTCATTTTAACGATTCGGATAATTGTCCAAAAAAAAACGACATTAGTTGAGGAAAAGTTCAAAATATTTTCGACAAAAAACATGTCTTTTCAGTATCTATAAACTTGCTCTAAAAATAATAATAATAATACTCCAATAATGAACCTTATAGAATTTCATGAAATGATAACTAAGCTTTTGTGTAAATAGGAAGTTATTAAGAAATTTTCATAAATAAATACCAGAATAGGGGATCCGATTAGGACATTAACAATCCACAAACATACATTGTATTTGTGGGGACAGCATGAAACTAGAGGAGAGGAAGATTTAATAAGCTCCACTTCTCCTTTTTATGTATACACATGTAAAATTATTCCAGCTAGTGTAAGTCTACCTTTTTGGTTTCTAATCACACAAATTTTATTCTGCGGAATGTATAGAAATTCAAGAAAACTTTGGTTTTTGTAGGTGCGGGAATTCTTGTCACCATGCATGCAAGCGATCACGAACGTGCCTAGCTTCTTTCGTGTTTCATATCAATCCAAGATTTGAGTAAATTGTAATTAAACTTGAGACTTTGATTGTCGTATAGCTATTCCAATTGAATTTGTGCCCTATTCAGGGATTGCAAGAGGGGTTCTTTAATTCCTTGATTACTGGATAAATTTTGAAGTACGTATTTGTTTCTTTTGATTGAAAGATCGCATGATATATGCTGTGTGTGTGTGAACTGAAGGAAGAGGAAAATGGTTTGTGACTGAAGAAAAGAAACGAGGTTAATAGATTAGCAATGGAGGGTAATATTCAAGAAGCGCTAACCAAGGCAGTAGAGGCCGGAACAAATGGGAGCAATAAGGAGAGTTTGAAGAGTGAGATAATAATGGAAAACAAGAAAATGTGGGAGGTAGCTGGACCGGCTATTTTCACCCGATTTTCGACTTTTGGGATCAATGTCATCAGCCAAGCTTTTGTAGGCCACATTGGTGCTACTGAGCTTGCTGCCTATGCTCTGGTTCTAACTCTCCTCACTAGATTTGCCAATGGCTTGCTGGTAATTTCATACCCTCTCCATAGCTCCATTGATCCTCTTTAGGTAAACAGTGATGATACCACTTTGAAAACAGTGTTCTAGTCATCAAGGTTATGTAATTTGTTATGATGTCATGCTATCAAGAACGACACCAATTGCTGGTAGAAGGGCTTATGTATATATGCGTGCTGTGTGCATGTCGAATGTGATTTAATTAGTGGGATGGATAAAAAATATAAGAAGAGTGAAAATATGATGTTCAAAGCAATGTTATGCTTTCTTGAGATTATCATTCAAGTGTGACGCTTTTGTGCTAATAAAATGAATATGGCTTAGCTTACAATTTGGAAAATATGCAAAAATGTGCAGCTTGGGGCAGCAAGTGGATTAGAAACACTATGTGGGCAAGCCTATGGTGCAAAGCATTATCACATGCTTGGGGTGCACCTTCAAAGATCATGGATTGTTTTGATTGTTTTGGCAACTTCACTACTGCCACTTTATATATTTGCAGCCCCTATCCTGAGAGCTCTAGGGCAGGATGAAGCTATTGCTGAGGAGGCGGGGAAAATCTCCCTCTGGTTTATTCCGGTCATGTACTCTTTCGTCGTATCATTTACGTGCCAAATGTACTTACAAGCACAGAGCAAGAACATGATCATAACATATCTGGCTGTTTTTTCCTTGTCTATCCATATTCTGCTGTCTTGGCTCTTAACTGTGAAGTTTCATTTCGGTGTAACTGGTGCAATGGTGTCAACTATCTTGGCCTACTGGATTCCGAATATCGGCCAGCTTATTTTCCTGACTTCGGGAGGATGCCCCGAAACGTGGCAAGGCTTTTCAACTGCAGCTTTTAGAGATCTTTGGCCTGTGGTCAAGCTTTCTGTCTCATCTGGTGCCATGCTTTGGTAAGAACTCACGTGATTGAATAGATCATGAACTACCAATATTGCTACACCAATTAATGAGAATTTGTTTATCGTTTTTAACGGTGACAGCCTCGAACTCTGGTACAATTCAATACTCATCCTTTTAACAGGAAATTTGCAGAATGCTATGGTTGCAGTTGATGCTCTTGCAATCTGGTATTTTTATTCAATCTTGATCTTATTGTTAACCTCATTTAAGTATGATAAAATCTTGCTAGCTTCATTTCAAATTTTGCAGCCTCAACATCAATGGATGGGAAATGATGATATCTCTTGGATTCTGTGCTGCAGCAAGGTATGGCACTACTTTGAGTTTCATTGGTAAACCAGTCTTGATTCTTTGATCTTTCTTACTCTTTCATCCTAGCGTACGCGTCTCAAACGAGCTCGGAAAGGGGGACTCGAGAGCTGCAAAGTTCTCCATCGTCAACATAGTTGTGACTTCATTAACCATAGGAATTGTGCTGTTCATGCTCTTCCTAATCTTTCGCTCCCAACTCGCGTACATCTTCACGAAGGATCGTGAAGTAGCTGCTGAGGTTGATCACTTATCACCTCTGCTGGCATTCTCCATTCTCTTGAATAGTGTCCAACCAGTTCTTTCTGGTAAATTAGGCCTCTCTCTCCCTCTCCTTACTACAACACAACAAGAGAACATCCTTAGATTTAGAAATATTTGTCTGATTTTAGTATTATCCTCACAACACAGGAGTGGCTATTGGGGCTGGATGGCAGAGTGTGGTGGTATATGTTAATCTTGGATGCTATTATTTCATAGGAATCCCCTTTGGTGTTTTGCTTGGTTATGTCATTAAATTACAAGTGGAGGTCAGTTTCAGACACCCTTTTTATTTAGAACCAATCTTATGCTTATTACCATATGTTAGTAACAATCTTGATATGTGTCCAATTCTGGGTAGGGAGTGTGGATTGGGATGTTGATAGGCATGTTTATCCAGACAGTAATGCTCACTATCATAACCAAGAGAACAGATTGGGACAAACAGGTAAACAAACCATTTTATCTTCTTCTTTTTTTAATTTTATTTATTGCAAGAGTACATAATTAATAAATAAGTGATCAATTATTTGTGGCCTATTTAGGTATCCGTTGCACGAACACGACTTAACCAGTGGTTACTCGATGATCAACGTTATGATAGGCCAGCAGAGTCTGCTTAATTACCAATCTTGATTTTGAATTTTCCATAATCTGCCTTTCTTTTTCAGTGTACTCTGGCACAAGTTGCATATTATTTTCTTATCATTTAATAAGTTCATTAATATTTTCCAAGTAATGTGTGTTAGGTTTAATAATATTAATTGGCTGCCGTTCATTTCATTATCAAGAGGAGTGTCAAGACCATAACCTATTATTGGTCCTAATTGAGGAGACGTTAGATGCTTTCCCCAAGAGTGTTGCTGTCATGTTTGTGTTTTTATACCTAAGAAGTTAAAATTAGGTGCTTCATAGGGCAAGATCTCTTACTTTCATCTTTTGGTTTTTTCCTTCATCACTGATATATCTATTCATGACTCATCACCTAAACATCATGTTATGTCTTTCATATATGATCTATATGTGACCTATGCGTGTGTATTTATAGTAATCAAGATGTAATTAGAGGCCGCAAAATTAGCTCTACCCCATTAGTTTGCCGAATTTCAGGTCGAGTTAACCTCGTTATTTTATACTTGATGTAATTTTGAATCGGATTGAACTTGTCTAAAATGAGGGGCAGCTCCATGTGCTGAGGGGCGGACATATGTGCTCAGGGGCGGACATAGGGGTACTAGGGTCAGCTGAAGCACCTTCATTGATTTTTTTTTATAGTTTTTGTCGTCGATAAATTTTCGGCATAACACACTTTGTCGCGGTACGAATAGTTCTCTTGTCATTTAGTCACTCAAGAATTAGTCGTGTTGAACCGCATATCATCTGACCGGTGAGTAGCTTCTGATTGTGTAAGATATACAGAGAAAGAAAAACAATACAATTGTGATGTAAGCGAGGGGTTAAAAAAAGGGATGATGTGGCGGACCACTATTCGAGGAGCACTCCTAAAGTAAAAATTATACATAAGTCCTTGCACAATGGCGGAGCCATGTATAAGCATGTATAAATTTACAAAAATTATTAAGATTTTGCCCTACTAAAATTTAAGAAAATTAGGGGCTTGCCCCTCTAGCTTCGGGGGTTTGGCTCCGCCCCTGCCCCTACATGTCTCAACTTGTAATTTTTGTTCTATAAAATATTTTTAGACAAAATTGAGCTTCATATTTTCAGGCAGGATTGATGCAAATTGAGGTCGGGTCAGTCTAACCCAATCTTTTGACACCTCTTCATATAATAGGCTAAATTATTGTTGTTTAATTATATCATGGCCTTTGACACCTTTTTAAATTCTATCACAACTTTTAAGTTTAATTTTTATCAGATATATCCTAATAATTTTCAGTTGGATCTTCTTCTTGACACAGTTTGAGACAAAATACAAAATTGGTACCTATGAAATATGATTAAAAGTTTTTGTATGAGTAAAATGGTTTAGGGAAGAGAAAGCAAAATTGAAATGATCATAAAGAACTTTACGTGGCAACATTGACTGACGCTGACCGCCTATTTACGTGGACAAAACAGGATCACTAATACAGTATTTAATTTTTTAAATTAGGCAACCTCTACATCATTATTGTATAAATTTAATTATACATGTCTATACTTTTTACCCGTAATATCTTAAATAAAAGACACTTGGATATTATCTCAATAAAATTTCATTTTTAAGAATATTTACTTTTGTTCTGTATCAGATGCACACTAAATATATAAAATATCGAATTATAATAATTCAACACAAGATATCACATTTCTTTTAAAAAATAGACAGAACTCTAAAAGTCGGATTATGCCGCCGCTTAAGCGCTAATCGGAACTTGATCCATCCGATTATGAGATAGTTGGTCCTATGATCTTATCTATGCACATGAATGCTAATCGGCTGCCTAAATGGGATAGGCGATTTAAGCAGCCGCCTAGACTGGATAGTCATTACTAATTGGCGCAAATCAGGCGATGTGGATAAAGCCGATTGAGTGGACTAAATAAAATTTTATTAACAATTTAATTGATTTTGAAAATTATAAGAATGAAGAAATTGAATATTATATTATATATATTTGACTTTATTATATATATATTATAATGTATAAATTTCATTTTAAATTTATGTGATACTATATTCTACTTAGTATATTATGTGTTTTTTTTATTATGAATTAGAAAATAAAATCATGTTTATATAATTTATATTATATGTATAATGTAAAAATATACTAATAAATATGCATTATAATTAGATTTGTTTAAACTCTCGTCTAGATAGTCCCCCATCCAGAAATGTCTAATGAGTTTTAGAACAAATAAGATCTCATATAAATTTAGACAAAAAAAAGAAAGATACCTAGCGATGCTATAAAAGGATTTGAATGAAACGCAGGAGGAGAGACTGCATGAAAAGGGCGTTCCTTTCTACACGTACCCCATCTGTCTACCGTAAATCTAGAAATCCCGCTTCTCCATCTTCCTTTATACGTCTTTTTTTTCTTTCCCAATTCTACCTTTTTCGGATCCCATCCCAGATTTTCTCTTGCTGATTGAGCCTACAGATCTTCCTATTTACTCTTGTTGATAGCAAGTCTCATTCATGTTCTTTTTTTTACTATAAAACATTCATCCAACGCTGCCTCTGGAATTTGTGGGCAGATAGATATGGAAGGTGATGGTCGAGAGCCGCTGCTCAAGGCAGTTGAGCCACTTGAAAATAGGAGAAGTGAAGAGAATTTGAAGACCAGATTATGGGAAGAGAACAAGAAGATGTGGGTGGTGGCAGGCCCTGCCATTTTCACTCGTTTTTCTACCTTCGGAATCAACGTCATCACTCAAGCATTTGTTGGCCATATCGGTTCTACGCAGCTTGCTGCGTATGCTCTGGTTTTCACTCTCCTCACTCGATTTGCCAACGGATTACTGGTAATCTTTTACACCCCTTTTCGATTAGAGCTTTATTGATTTATTAGTTACAACAACTTTGTGGCGACACCCTCCCCCCTTTCTTGATGTAGCTCTACTAATTTTGACTATTCTCTAGGTAACTGGAGATACGTATTGTTAAAAGTGATGTTTATTTATCAAGAATATGTAGTTTGGCATTAATGAATTGTCTCATGCTTCTATTCTATGGTTAGAAGAGGCATCCTTTGATCTGAATTGTAGCTCCTCTTTGCTAGAGAGTGAGGAGATAGTGTGTGTGTGTGTCTTGGGAGATATAAACCTAGACATGGTATGAGTATAATCTAGGAAAACAAGGGCATATATGTTTTACATGGAACATTTCTTTGAGGTGTGGATTGTGGATTGGCAGTTAGGAGCTGCAAGTGGATTGGAAACTCTGTGTGGACAAGCCTACGGTGCGAGACAGTATCACATGCTTGGGTTATATCTCCAAAGATCATGGATAGTCTTGGTTCTTCTCACAACTGCACTCGTCCCGATATATGTTTTCGCAACCCCTATCTTGATAGCTTTAGGACAGGACGAAGTCATTGCAAAAGAGGCGGGGAAGATCGCTCTCTGGTTCATCCCCGTAATATACTCCTTCATCCTCTCATTTAGCTGCCAAATGTACTTACAAGCACAGAGCAAGAACATGATCATAACATATCTTGCAGTACTTTCCTTGACAATCCATACTTTCTTGTCATGGCTTCTAACTATGAAGTTTAAGTACGGTGTGCCTGGTGCAATGGTCTCCACTATCCTGGCCTATTGGATTCCTAACATTGGCCAACTCATTTTTGTCACTTCTGGAGGATGTCCCGAGACATGGAAAGGTTTTTCGACTTTAGCCTTTAAAGATCTTGTGCCAGTAATCAAACTTTCCATGTCATCCGGTGCCATGCTCTGGTAAGGATGTTTGGCTCCTTGTTTATCTGTCGTTGTTATAAATTTTACGTGTGATTTTGAAAGATTATTAGAACATTTCATATAATCATGGATACTTGTTCTTGATGGCATCCTCAGTCCACATCTGGTGACTTATTTATTTCGTTTTGGTGACAGTCTCGAGCTCTGGTACAATGCGATATTGATCCTATTGACAGGAAATTTGTCCAATGCTAGGGTTGCAGTTGATGCGCTTTCAATCTGGTATTACTCAATCTGAGCTCTAGCTTGTTGATTTTCTTAATTTGACCTATATATCTTATAAGTATTTGCTTCATTCTTTCTTGCAGTCTTAACATCAACGGCTGGGAAATGATGATATCTCTCGGTTTCTTGGCTGCAGCAAGGTAGAGTATGCTACTTCTTGCTTTGTCCTATAATTAGTTACCCAACTTTTATTAGCCCACACAACTCATTATAACTCATTTGATCCTCTTTATATACCTACTCTCAATCACAGTGTACGGGTCTCGAACGAGCTTGGCAAGGGAGACCCCAAAGCTGCAAAATTCTCCATCGTGAATATAGTCGTAACTTCATTGGCCATCGGGTTCGTGCTGTTTGTGTTTTTCCTGTTCTTTCGTGGACGTCTAGCTTATATATTCACAAATGAAGAGGACGTGGCTACGGAAGTTGCTCACTTGTCACCTCTGCTGGCATTCTCCATCCTTATGAATAGCGTTCAACCAGTTCTTTCCGGTGAGCTACACCGATTTCTTCATCTCTGATCCTTCAAATATTCTTTTGCTGGTTTGCATAACTATGAAAGTGATGTACTTGAAAAGGAGATTAATCCTTGGTTGGTCTTAAACAGGAGTGGCTATTGGGGCTGGTTGGCAGAGTGTGGTGGTATATGTTAATCTTGGATGCTATTACTTGATAGGAATTCCTTTTGGGGTTTTGCTTGGTTATGTCATCAAACTACAAGTTGAGGTCAGACTACATATATATATAATCCATACCTACCAGTTAATATATACCAATACCATAATGTAATGTATGTAGTTGCATGCCTTAATCTATCAAATATTTATTGTCCTAAATATGCACATGCAGGGAGTCTGGATTGGAATGCTAATTGGCACCTTCATTCAAACTATAATGCTAATGATCATAACTAAGAGAACAGATTGGGAAAAACAGGTATAACCTAACCCTCCTCTCCTCTCCTCTCCCGTTTCGATATTCTCGTTCAAGAAGAAGTCGTTTCCAAACTGTATCTCGACGTCTGTCTGCAGGTCTCGGTTGCACGAAAAAGGATCAACCGTTGGTTCGTGGAAGAAGAATCCCGTGAGCAGTCAGCAGGGACTGCCTAGCTCAGCTTATCTTTTCTTTCTTCATCCTTTTGCAGTTCATTTTTGAAATTATTCCCTATTTGCTGCTGATTGTGATGTCTTTTGTAATGTTATTATTCTTTATTTTCCAAAATATTATTTGCCATTGCTCCCATTATAAGTTTATAACAGGAGCTAGTAACATGTTTTAATTCAAATGTAAAATTGAATATCAGTAAATAATAAAACTGAGTCGTACGTACTGAGTCACTGACCAAACTATTTAATGTTGTTAGGTGCATAATAATAATGTTCATAACTACGGCCTTTCCTGTAGAGCCCATTCAATATGTGTGTGTGTATATATGAAAGAAAAATTAATTTTACATTATTTTTTCTTTTGAAAAATACATTAAACTTACTCCGACCGAGTTGGCCTCGGACATAATTCAATATTTTTTTATTTTATGAAATGTTCTTTTACTTCACTTTTAAGAACTCGTATACTGGAAGGACGAAATGTCAAATTATT
This sequence comes from Leonotis leonurus, assembly GCA_026898415.1. Classification (NCBI taxonomy): domain Eukaryota; kingdom Viridiplantae; phylum Streptophyta; class Magnoliopsida; order Lamiales; family Lamiaceae; genus Leonotis; species Leonotis leonurus. Next base: position 5,679,274 of record JAPKLX010000002.1, on the reverse strand, counting down.
CATGTAAACGATTGAATTAATATCATGTTCAAAAATAGAATAAAACTAACCAAGAATGATTATCTTAATTTATGTTCAAGTTTATATTGTAAAATAATTAGTTTATTTTATTCGACTATCCAAAATAAAAATAAAATAAAATTGAACGTCGATATCTAAAATAATTGCATGACATAAATATTCTATCAGACTACATACATGCAAACTTTACTTGACACTACAACTTGCAACGTTTTGATTATTATATTCTCCCCATTAATATTACACACAGTAGTGGGTGTGGAATAAACAAATTATAGACATGGTATTAATCTTGTACAGGAACATAGAAATCACACTTGTAGTAAGTCAAATATCATGACATAGTAGGAGTATATAATATCCAAATCCCCTTCAATTTTCAAACTGATCGATGAAAATACATTTAATTATTTTTTAGAATATTACCAGTAATCATTCGCAATTTCTCTACGTTACCTTATTATTACCACAACATTTTTGAGTTGTGCAGAGGATAAAATAACTAATTTGGCGGGACCGGGTAGGGGTTAGGTAAGTATATACTGTATAGTACATTGCTCATTAAATTGGTAGAAAAAAGTCTCTATAAAGTGAGCACCAATTATATAGTGTATGTAGGCAGTGCATGCAAATTAATGCACTAAAAATTTGAGCTCATCCTTTCTCCTTTTACACGTATGCTATCTCTCTATCTCAATGTCTTTCCTAATTCTACTTGTTGGAGTGATTGTATGTTCTTGAAAGGAACTTGTGTTGATGTTGCAGGTGAGTAGAAATGGAAGGAAATGGTCGAGAGCCGCTGCTGAACAAGGCAAATGGGACAAGTGAGGAGAGTTTGAAGACCAAATTATTGGCAGAGAACAAGAAGATGTGGAAAGTGGCAGGCCCTGCCATTTTCACTCGTTTCTCTACCTTCGGAATCAACGTCATCACCCAAGCATTTGTGGGCCACATCGGTTCTACTCAGCTTGCTGCCTATGCTCTGGTTTTCACTCTCCTCACTCGTTTTGCTAATGGGTTGCTGGTAATTTCTCCCACTCCCTCTTCTTTTAACTTCTTGAACTTTCTAGTAGCTCTTCTGTAGTTAACAAGAGGTGTATGATGTTGATGTTTACTTTTCAAGAACACACTGTTTGATAATTGAGGAAATCAAGAACACACTTGTTAGTTACAGAGCTTTGGATTCTGGATTGTTAACAGTTAGGAGCTGCGAGTGGATTGGAAACTCTATGTGGGCAAGCCTTTGGTGCGAGGCAGTATCACATGCTGGGGATATATCTCCAAAGATCATGGATTGTCTTGTTTTTCATCACCTCTTCACTAGTGCCAATCTATGTCTTTGCGACCCCTATCTTGATAGCCTTAGGACAGGACGAGGTTATTGCAAAAGAGGCAGGGAAGATTGCTCTTTGGTTCATCCCTATCACGTACTCCTTCATCGTCTCCTTTAGCTGCCAAATGTACCTGCAAGCACAGAGCAAGAACCAGATCATAACATATCTTGCAGTGCTTTCCTTGACTATCCATATCTTCCTGTCATGGCTTCTAACCACGCATTTCGATTTCGGTGTACCTGGTGCAATGATGTCCACCATTTTGGCCTACTGGATTCCGAATATCGGCCAACTCCTCTTTGTCACTTGTGGAGGCTGCCCCGATACGTGGAAAGGTCTTTCGACTTTAGCCTTTAAAGATCTTGTACCGGTAATAAAACTCTCAATGTCATCTGGTGCCATGCTCTGGTAAGGCTTACTACATTGATTCGGTTCCTCGTTGTATTAAGCTTTGTCCTAATGATATCTTCGTTTCCTTTGATGACAGTCTTGAGCTCTGGTACAATGCGATACTCATCCTATTGACAGGAAATCTGTCAAATGCTAGGGTCGCGGTTGATGCTCTTTCAATCTGGTACTATTCGATACATTCAAGTTCTTGTTGCTTCTTCTTAGCCTCAGGCTCAGCTATTAATCATATAAGTATTGCTTGATTCTATCTTGCAGTCTTAACATCAGTGGTTGGGAAATGATGGTATCTCTAGGTTTCTTGGCTGCAGCAAGGTATGCATACTACTCTTGCTTTGTTTTTAAACAGATTTGATCATCTATGTAATGTACCTACACTTTGTGACAGTGTACGGGTGTCGAACGAGCTTGGAAAGGGGGACTCGAAAGCTGCAAAGGTTGCCATTATGAACGTAGTGCTAACATCACTTATCATAGGATTCGTGCTGTTTGTGTTTTTCATGTTCTTCCGAGGACGTCTAGCTTACATCTTCACCAACGAAAACGATGTGGTTGAGGAAGTCGCTCACTTGTCACCTCTGCTGGCATTCTCCATTCTCATGAATAGTGTTCAACCAGTTCTTTCTGGTGAGACCTATTTAATTTCTTCTTCACTGATCATTCACTTGTTGCATGCATGGTAAAGAAATCTTAAACAGTTGAAGAGTGTGAACACAGAATATGTAAGAATAAGTTGCATTGGTCTGAACAGGAGTGGCTATTGGAGCTGGATGGCAGAGTATAGTGGTATATGTTAATCTTGGATGCTATTACTTGGTTGGAATCCCTTTTGGTCTCTTGCTTGGTTATGTCATCAAACTACAAGTTGAGGTCAGTTTCTACATCCCATTATCTTAGTAGTTAGTACTAACTGTATGCTATGTTTGGCACCTAAGATATGATACTCGTCTCATGATAACTACGGACCCTAACTATCAAATGTTCTATGCATAGGGAGTGTGGATTGGAATGTTACTAGGAACCTTGATTCAGACTATAATGCTTGTGATCATAGCTATGAGAACAGATTGGGAGAAACAGGTACTAAATACAATCTCTACTCCTCCTCGTCTCCCGTTTCCTTCAAGAACTCGATTTCGTACTCTCTTTCGACTTTGCAGATCACGGTTGCACGGAAAAGGGTGAACCGTTGGTTCGTGGACGATCAAAGCAGCAGCAGGGAGCAGCAGCCATCAGGGTCTACCTAGTTGCACTTATCTTTATTTTGTCAACTGTGACAACCAATTTCTCATTTTTGCAATTAAAATTTGGAATTATTCCGTATCTGCTGCAGTATGTGAGGTTGCTATCATAATTGTTGCTATATATGCTTTGTGCCTCAGCAATAGCAGTCAGTGTGAAGGCAGCATTGAAGTATTTTGGTGACGTGGGAGTAACTTGTTCACAAGTATATGATTGTGGTAGGAAAGTTTGGTATTTCAATTCCCCTCACCATAAAATTTTGACATATGTCATCATTATAATTTAAGATATACTAAAAAGTATCCCATCATTATGAAATAGAAGATCGGATTGATAATGTATGCAACTATGCTACAACCTTTTTAAATTAATACTACTTTGACAAATTAATAATAATTTTGCATAATTATGGAGTGGACTCTTAATGTAAACTATTTATTGCAATAAATTAATAAAATAATGTTTTCTTTTTCAAAAAGATTCCTATATGAGGATATGGCCTCATCAATTTATTCTGTTTGCAGTGTACTACAAATTAAATTCAAATCCATTAGATTATTAGGCTATTAAAATTAAGTTTGTTTAATTTCTATGTATTTAATTCACCAAATATTAAAGACCTATATTAATCAATAAATTATAATTTATCGATTATTTAATAAATGTATGAAATAATAAAATCTTAAGATTATAATAATATTTATAGAGATTATACTCTACATGTTTTATTTGTGACGAGATTCAATGTCTCATTCTACATTTGTGGCCATAGTTCATGTTACACAATCAAATTTATCATTTTAATTAATATTTATTAAAAAATTATTATGATATAATTAATCATAAATAATAATTATTTGAAGAAAAAAAATCAATTTTCTAAAATCTATATACTATACTTTTAAATTTATCAACTCTAAAAATCAATTAAAAGTGAAATTACATGTTAAAAATAATTATGTCATATTTGTATGGAGTGAATTTTAATTCTAAGTATAAAATTAAACTAGAACATATAAATTTAAAATCAAAAAATAAATTAATTAAACTTTAATTGCATCACACAAAAATAAGATATTAAATCTCATTTGATTTTCTATGTTTTATTGTATTGCTCCAATTAGAGCAGCCGTTAAGCGAAGAGGAAAGTAAGAAATTCAGAAAAAAAAAGAAGTCAATTTTAGGCTAAAATTGGAATTTATTATTATGTTAAAATCGAAAAAGATATGTACAAATTTCAGCCATTAGACATTGCCTGTTTGTATTTTTCGCAATGTTCGTTTGTATACAAAATAAATCAGCATTCATGCACAATAGACTTTAAACCACACATGAGAGGCAAACCACATCTATAATAGGCTCTATCTATTTAGATGACATTTACTTAAATCAATAAAATATAATTGCGTATTTGAATAATAAAATTGTGAAATTAGTTTAAAATTAAATTTTTTTTTATTATTTATATATTAAAGTAAATATTTAATTAAGTTAAATTGTTTTTGTTAATCATATAGGGATGTTTGGTTACCTAAAATTAGTTGAGACTATTTTTGTCATAAGGGTTTCTCCAAGTGTGTCCATCCAACCAAACAAGACATGACTAATCCTAAATGGCACGATCTCGTGACTAAATCACCAGCTGTGTCCATTCAACCAAACAACTCACGAGACTAAAACATGAATAATTCATCCAACCAGACACATAGAATTCTCATTTGTTTAGCAAATAATTATTTATTTGAAGAGAAAAATAAGTATTAGGTTGTCAAACACAGCCCGAAGGCCCTTATTGTAGTTGGTGATTGGGTTTGGTATTGCTTTAATGTTAAACCAATAACCTTATTCTTGGGCTATATTTTTAGTGCAACAAATTATATATTCACTAAATAAGAAATGTAGCTTTTGCACCAAAAATAGAGAAAAAAATATTGGTGGGCTCAGTTGAAGGTTATATAACCTTTTACACATGATATGATATATAGTTAAAAGAAATCTAAGTTGTTTTTTTTTTAAATTGGATTACATTAACATTAAATTACATGACTCACTTCCAAAACCAACACATGCAAACATTAAAATTGTATTTTATGCAGGTTGATTATTACTAATAATTCAACTCACTATAGTTTTGTTCAACAGAAACCCTTACCAAACAAATTTGTTCTTTACTAAATCAAGAGCGAGGTAATCTCTGTGTCTAGCTAAAATAATTAGGAAATAATGAAACATCAATATAAGTAATATAGTTTGAATTATTTGTCATTAGAGCAACTTCATATTAATAACAGTACTGTTTCCCTCATTGGCTGTCATTTATTGACTAGGGTAAGGGTGGTACTCTTTTTTTTTATCTCCCCATTTCTTAAATTATTAGAAATGAATGCTACAGCGTGTTTAATTTTGGTGGTTTTTTTATTTGACGAAATGGGGTCCATCTTACTTCCAACAAACGAGCAGTGGTTAGAATATATATATTCATTTTAAAACCCTTTTTCTGAAAAGTTTATTTCCTTTTCATACATATATATGTGAAGTCACGTGGCATGTGAATTTCCAATAAATCCCACCTACCCGCTTCATTTCCTCGTGGCATAAGAGATATTTCGAACCGTGATGTCCTTATCACACCCCCATTCGAGGAAACCTATATATATATATAGTACTCCTACAATACATTTTTGTTATATACAAAACATATTCTTCCCAATGTTCGAATGAACCTCAAATTTACTGCTGCATTGCAACTTGCAATGGTGTAACAATGAGAGGCATTTATCCTATCAGATTATTTGGACAACATTAATTCCCAACTGTTAGTATCAAGTGGACATTATTTTCATGCATTCATTTGCTTTCAACCTCCAATTAAATTCAACAGTGGTTTTGAAGCATTCTTTCAACATGAGAAATATTAATGTTGCATGTGGGAATTATATATTGTACCTAAATAATATATACAAAAAATTATAGCTGTTCAAAATTGAATCTTCAAATGGAATGGTAGTCCATTTAGGTTGTTAGAAGAGTACACGAGGAGGAATCTTGTATAAGTTTGGCCCCATTACCATTTTGTAGTATTAAACTATTGTTGCACTTATGAATCTTTGTTCTGCTATAAGACGAACGTTTGTTGAAAAGAGCAGAGCAAGAGCAATTGATTCCTCTTCCTTTTTCTTCTATTTTCCTTTTTTTTTCGGGGAAAAGGACCAAGACTCTGATGTTATTAACATGAATAAAGAAATGAGCCTCTCTCTCCTCTCCGTCTAAGCTCCGTTGATGTGTGTATCGACACAAAACTTTCAACTTTTTAGTAGGTGTGGCGATTCAATCTTATTTTGGATTATTAAATTATCAGATTGCAGACTTTTGGATTGGTTGACTAGTAGCTGCACCTAATCACTATGTGTGAGTGCAATTGTATCCCATCATAGAGATTAGTTAGATTGCAAGAACTTGCAAGTCTTTAATGATTGGGACACCCACAAATCCAGCTCCATACTTAATCTGCTCGAGCAGATTCAGAACTCTCTAGTGGGATTTTGAGCTCTGTGAATCTGCGAGGGTAAGGTGCCCTTGCCCATCTTTTCTCTCTCTATAATTTTTTATGTGTATTCGTGTGTGGGCTGTGTTCTTTCCCATCTATCTTGTTAGCTGATGTTTCTTACTTCTTCAAGGAAATCTTTGAGCTATTTCTCTTGATCAGAGGATTGGTCCTTCAAGACCGTGTTTTTATTCCCTCTATGTGTGTTTCTTGCTGCTAGTATCTCTGCAGCTTCTGTATTTCAATCTTCGTTAACACTAGTTCTTCTCGACTTCTTTCGAGTACTAGGTATTTTGTTTGCTGAATTTATTGCATGTTTCTGGAGAAAGTCAAACCACCCATTTTGAGGCGTGAGGGAGTGAAGCCCCAATCGATGAAGATTTAGGTTGTTAGAAAATGATGTTTGTTCTATTTGTGTACGATTGAGTTGAAGATCATTAAGCTTTATAGACTTTAGAAAAAAGGGTACCTTTATATGGATGTTTGATATAGGATTCATGATTGGAGAATGAATAAAAAGGCGATCTTTATATTGATATTTGCTTTCACAATGCATGATTGGTAGAACTCAATGCTAAAACAGTAGTAGGATTTACTTGTTTTCTTTTGTGCCGCTAATTGAATAGGTTTCAAGATTTACATACTTTGATTGAATATATGCTTTTGTATTCTGCTTTGAGATATCTGTACAGAGATCTGATTTTAGAATACATGGCTGGGAAACTCATGAATGTTTAAGGAACAGTATGATCACTTCATTTTGTGCCACTAATTGAAATAAATTTCTGGATTTGATGGGTGTGACAGAGCCATGGACAGCAGCGTGCAAGAGAGGCTGCTGACTTCAGGAGATGAACCCGAGGGTGATTTGAAGGGAAGAGTTTATGTAGAATCCAAGAAAATATGGAGAGTTGCATTCCCCAGTGTGATATCTCGAGTTTCTTCTTTCGGGACCATTGTAGTCACGCAGTCATTTATTGGGCACATAAGCTCGGTAGATCTTGCTGGCTATGCCCTTGTTCAGACCTTGCTAGTGCGATTTGTCAATGGAATTCTGGTAATGCATCATTTGCATATATCTGGTTTTTGAGAATTCACTTTGATGTGGTCATCCTTTAGCAATGTAGTGTGAAGCATAGTAAACCACTAACTCTTTTTTCTTGATTAAAAGATCTAAAGAGGTTGTGCTTTTCATTCTTGAACGTGCTGCAGATTGGAATGTCGAGTGCAACCGAGACTCTGTGTGGGCAAGCTTATGGGGCGAAGCAGTATCACATGATGGGGATTTTCTTGCAACGATCGTGGCTGGTGGATCTCATCTCAATGACTGTATTAGTGCCTCTCTTTCTCTTTGGAACTCAAATCTTTAGGCTACTAGGGCAGGAATCGGATATTTCGGACTCTGCAGGCTATATTTCTCTATGGTTTATCCCCTTCAACTATGCCATCGTGTTTGCCTTAACAATACAAATGTACTTGCAAGCACAGCAGAAGAATAGGATCATAGCTTACCTATCGGTTCTGCAATTCATTGTCCATTTCCCTTTATCTTATCTGTTCGTGTACATTCTTGAATGGGGTGTTGGGGGTGCTATGCTTGCACTTAACATGTCTCAGTGGGTCACAATTATCGGAGAATTCATCTACATATTCGGAGGATGGTGCCCAGATTCATGGACAGGTTTCTCAATGGCTGCATTCAAGGACATATTTCCTGTGGTGAAACTCTCCGTAGCTTCCGGGCTGATGGTTTGGTAAGTTTTTTCACGCGTTACAGTTTAATTAAAAACGATCATGTCTAGTTGTTTGTTAGAGGAGGATTAAATTGACACTTTGTTTCATATAACTCTTTAGAGAATACACACACACTCACATTGTTCCATCTTAAGTTTTAAGTAGAAATATCAGTAGACGACGAGTGCAGATGATTTTTTGCATATAGACATGAGAGAGCATCATTGTCATTGTTCAATAACCAAATTGCTAAGACTTTTGTGGTACATTTTCAGCCTCGAGTTGTGGTACTACGCCATTCTAGTTTTGGTAGCAGGATACATGAAGAATGCTGAAGTTGCCATTTCTGCCTTCTCTATTTGGTAAATGTTTGATTAACAATTGACCCGTGTTTTTTACTGTATTACGAGGATGGAAACTAAACAGTTAAATTTGCAGTCTCAACATCAACGGATGGGAGTTCATGATATGCCTGGGCCTTCTTGGTGCTGCATGGTACGCATTAACTCGTGGTTCAATTAAAATCCATCTAAATGCATCACCACAGCTATTGTTTGTTCTGACGATTTTGTTTCTCTTGGCCTATTTTGATGTATAGTGTGCGCGTTGCTAACGAGCTAGGAAGAGGAGATGCTAAAGCTGTGAGGTTTGCGATCAATGTCCTTCTTGGAAGTTCAATCATAATTGGGTTCGTAGTTTTTGTCCTCTGCTTAGTATTCGGCAATCAACTTGGGTACTTATTCACGAAAGAAGTGGCAGTCGCTGAGGCTGTATCAGATCTTTCCGTTCTTCTTGCTTTCTCGGTGTTGTTCAACAGCATTTATCCTGTGTTCTCTGGTTCGTACTTCTTTTTACTTTTCTTTTTCATGCAAGTTTTCAAGATTTCATCTGCAAGCAAGCTCTGAATCACTTGTTTCTACACAGGCGTCGCAGTTGGAGCAGGCATGCAATCCACAGTCGCAATCATCAACGTGGTTTGCTTCTATATAATCGGATTACCAGTCGGGCTCATACTCGGATACGTCACTAATCTTCAAGTAAAGGTAAACACCATCAGACTTGTTTCTCCTATCTCTTGCCAGCAGCAAAATACTTAGATAGCTACATCCTTAAAACGTAACCCGATTGGATAATATAGGGACTTTGGATCGGAATGCTATGCGGTGTCATCACTGAGACGATGGCTCTGTCGTTCATGATGTGGAGGACCAACTGGGATGAAGAGGTATGCTTCCTAAACTATGTTCTTAAAGTCGGGTTGATGCATGACGAATACGAGAACTTTGGCTAATTACGCGCAAATGTACTGCCAAATGATGATAAACGTATAGGTTCTAAAAGCTTCGGCTCGCCTCAAAAAGTGGTACCTCAGAGCTCCGGAAGAAACTAGTTCAAAGCCTGAGGTTGCTTGAGTTCCAAAATCTGGTGTTTCTGTAAAAAGATGCAGGGTTGTTCGTTTACGTCGTTGATTCTCTGAGAGGAGCATCGATCATTTCGTGTTTCGTTCTTTCGTTCCTAGTCCGTCGTTGATCTCGAAGAACTTGAGTATGGAAATTTGTAGTGATAGCTTTGATTTGTATGAGGAGGTGGAGGAGGGATCAAAAGGTCACATTTTACTTTTCTGGCATTTTTCTTTTGGACATTGAGACACGATTAGACTAGATTTTTATTTTATCACTAGTAGTTGCCAGCCTTTTGTTCTGCATGTCTGAAAACGATGAAACAACAATAACTATGATTGTAACACCTAAATCTAACGACTGTGTTGCGATGCGATGAATAGATATGTTGAATTTTGATAGTGGAAACGAAATGTTGAATTGATTATAATAATTAGATTCTTTTTATTTGATGGGTATTAATGAGATTCGAGTGTATTATTCATTGATAGCTATGAAATAAATTGTTTCCACCGACAATTAAGATCCTAAATCCTAACGATAGTGAGAATATGCTGAATAAGATGACACGTAAGTACATATGTCCAGTGGCGGATCCACAGCATGTGTGAAGGAGGGTCCCTACCAATTTTTTTAATGTATTTTGTAATTAAAAAATCGTAAATTTATCGATATCTTTATGCATATTTGTATAAAAGTTTTTAGTTTTAGTTTGAATTATAGGAAAATTTATTTTTGAAATGATAGATCGAAATTCAACCTCTACTAACACTGAGATGTGAGAATACCACACGCCTTCAATTGAATTTGGAAAAGACCCCACAATAAAATAATACTAGCTTCAATACTCCTATTTGGTAATGGTAACACTTGATATATATATATATATATAGGAAGTGAAGGATTGTGGGCCAATCCAAGTGTGGGATCAGCCCAATCAAAATTATTACGTAATTTAACTTGATTGTTTGTATTCTCTTTTTACAAAATTATTATTCAATTTAATTTGATTTAGCTGTGTGAGTTTGGATTTTATTTATTATTTTTAATTAAATCTTACATATGATGAAATGTATAAATCCATTTAAGTTTGGACTTTTTGAATGCATTGATTCAGAATAAGTACGAGAGACACCACAAAAAAGTCCCAAATACACAGACGATTAATATAGGAGTAGTCCTCTCGTGAACTAGTTAACTCTTTCTATCGAATTTATTGCAAAATATGTCAAAAATGGTAATTAAGTATCGATGCCACTTGTACACAGCTTACCTAAACGGTAAGTATCGAATTTAACTCTTTGAATGTTCATTGCTTTACTTTTGTTGTTTTTCGGCATTCGATTCAATCAATGAAGACAACATATTTTTAAATCACGCTACTGCTGCATCAAATTCGAATATGACATCACATTCTCTTTATACGAAAAAATAGCATCTTCATTTAGTAAACTTAAACATATTTAAATAATAATTATTTTTGTATAAATTCTCCAATTCTTGCATTATTTAAATGACTTATGTTAGGGATACTTTTAAAAAAAAAATTACTATCCTTTGCCTACTACGCTTGTTGTCTATACTGTTATTTGTAAAATTGTAGGCCATACGTCCCACTTTTTTCAGCTTCGCTGCGTATAATAAATCATAAATAATGTTTTATTAATAAAAATGAGAGCTTATACAAATTAAAAGCCTGATTTTGAAATAATCAATCTTAATAAATTAACTAAAAATTACAAATTACTAGCAAAAGTAAATATAGAGCGGTATATATATTAGATTATTAAACACTAGTTAAAAATCAAAACATTAAATATAAACGTAAAACGAATGAAATTGAAGAATAAAAAAGAAAAATAGATAGAAAAATAATGAGATAGGATTGATTCGAGATGATTTGATTTAGCATACACTAAGAAGGGAAAGGCAACTTGTGAACATCCGATTCTATTTGTCGACAAATCTTTGAAAACGAAATCTTGTGACGATAGGAGTGCAGCCTCTCCAAGAATATATATCAATGATTCCTTCTCAATCAATATTATGCTCTCTCTCTGTTTATCTCTGTCTATTAAATATTTGCACACTTGGGTCGAACACGAGTTTTAACTAATATTATTAATGCGTTGTGAGTGGAGTAACGGTCCCACAATATTTATTAATTAAATATGTGTATGTGAATTGAATAAAAATTAGTAATAGATTGATAAATAAATTAAATATGTTATGAGTGAAATGAGGATCTCATATTATTTATAGTTAAATATGTAATGTGAGTGATAAAAAAGGTAATAGTGAGTCCAATAATATAGTTATAATTATTAAAAGTAGAAGTGTGCAAGTTTTTTGTCGACTTAATAAAGTGCACAAATGTGCAAGTTGTTTATGGACGGAGTATTTATTTTGTTACTAGATTGTTGTCTGTCGAAATCCGACGGGATTAATATTTTATAAAATTTATAAAAATATTTGACATCATTTCCTTTATTACTATTTGTTGTCATAAATATATGAACCGCTTATTCATATACTAAATATGTATAGTAAAAACCGTTAATTATGTTGATTTGTTAACGATAAACTTGCAATCGTTCTAAAATCAATGAAAAAATAAATTTACAACTTGATATATATATATATATATATCATAAATATTAAATTCTCATAAATTTGTCTAGTAGACTCGTACTAACAACTTAATATTTCCTTTTTAATATATTTGAATTTAATTTATACACTTATATTCATTCTAAAATAAAGTGAAAATGATATACTCATTATTATTAGAGATGTTCAAAAGAATCGTAGTCGGCGGTTCTAGGAACCGAATCATCAAAAATTATTAAAATTCTGAATCGTAACTATATAAGAAGCGCTTCAGTTTCAGTTTCAGATTCAAATGTTTTGAATCGTGAACCAATTGATTTCGTCTTACGCCCATATAATAATATGTGTTATAAATTCGAATATATAATATATATATAAAAATAAATATTACTGATGAAAATAAACTATATTTGAATGTTTATAAAATCTAACCAATTTATTTGAATTTTATGTATGCGTATTCATCTCAAAATCGATAAATATCTTATTACACATCTTTATCCATTAATTACTCATCTATGTCCAAACCCGTATGAAAATAAACTCAGATTATATGAATCCATGTATTTATATGTATATATACAGTCACAATCTGATTAAAATATAAATATATATCCGTGTTTGCTACAAAAATTAAAAATATATAATATTTATTGAGTGTGAATAATTCATTTAAATTATTTATTTGTAATTACAATGCACACATTTCCTCACGTACTCGTATAATTCAAATTATTTTGTGAAATGAAATATATAATCACATCATCAATTTTCTCATATGCTCATATAAGTGGATATTTTTATCTCTTATCTTTAAATGTGTACATTTTTTTTATCTTTTATTTATTAAAGTGAGTATTTAAATATTTTATCCCTAAATTATATATATTAATTCTTTTAAATAACATGAACCATTTAATACATTTAAATTATAATAAATTAAATCACTTAATATATATTATATTTATGAAAATGATATAGTGTAGTATATAATAAAATATATAATATACATAAAAATAAAAATAAACATAAATATCGTATACTACATGGAAATAAGAATATATAATTTTATATATGATTAATATAATTTTTTAATCCCAAAATTATGAGAATTTAGATAAATATGAATGGAGTGATTTGAGAGCACCATATATCATTATTAAGGATTATTTTAATTTCACCCATTCTTTGTTCGAATAATAATATAATTAAAAGTATGTTATAATAATCATATGTATTAAATATATATATATTAAAAAAAATATTTTCAAATAATGTGAGCTTTAGAAATTTTTATATAATTTATTTTTATTAGATTTGAAAAACATATAATCTAATATTATATAATCATTACATTTTAAAAGATTATACATAATCTATATAAATTATTATTAAATTAGTTATCAAAATATAAATATCAAATTAATATATCAGTATATATATTATATTTATTAAAATAATACTTAAATATAGAATAATATATAATACAATCTATAACATACATAGAAATAAAAACATAACATAAATATCATATGTTTACATGAAAATAAGAATATATATAATATTATATATGATTAATATATAGATAAATATTCAAAAATCTAGAAAAATAGGAAAAATGAAATGGGAGCCTGAGAGGATTTCAAGGATTGGGGTGGACAGCTTGTCCCAAACTTGTATTATAATTTATAATATAGATTTTGGTTAGCAAACTAATTTCGGACCAATATTTTTGTAAACTAGTTGGACCTCGACTCAATAAAAGGTAATTCAAAATTAGTTCGTTCATTGGGCGAATTTAACTCGAGCGTCGAATCAAACTCAAATTATTTTTCAACCTAAACTCAAATTTAATGCATGGTATTTGGTTTAAAATGTTCGAGACTTTGTTAACAAACCTAACTTTTGTTAACTAGTTTATTCAGGAACTTTAAAATTAGTTGAACTTCAAATAATTCATGAATTTTATATACAAATTAGTTAACGAACATGTTAAATTAATAAAAAATTATATATGAACTTGAATATTTAACGAATTTGAGCCGAGTTCGAGCTCAAATTCGAATTCACTATTAAATCGAATAATAAACGAACTAAACTCAAGCTCGATTTTTATTTATTTAATTAAACTCGAGCTTAATTTTCAGAACTCGAACAGAGTTCAAGCCAAAGTCTAAATATGACGATATTCGGTTTACTTCTGTTCGATTAGAACCCTAAGTGACACACTCACTTTATACACACAATTCAATTAAATATAATAAATTAAGTTGGATTAAAATTTCATTCAACATAAAATATACCTCAAGTCAAACTATCTTTTTTAAATGAAAAGTTGTTTAAAAAATTAATTTATCTAATTAATGCGTCATAAAGAACAATTTATCATTCAAATAGTTAATAACATTGAATAATCAAATTAAAGTCGTGGATTTTCCCATATCAATTTGTAGGCCAATAAAATATTTTTACTTCGAATATCGATCAAATTGAATAAAAATAGATGGAGGAGAATATTACTATTCGCAATTCTGAGATAAGCACACAAATATTGTGCTGTTTCTGGACATATGCTGCTGTCCGAATGTTGTTAAAATTTTATCTACTCAAATCATATGAAGAAACACAATATTCTTTTTATTGGACTTCGAAATCAGCAATTTATTATAAAATTTTATACGATAATATCGTAGTACATCAAAATCAAGTTCCCCTACTCATTACACCATATTATATTGACTTATATTAAAAATTAATTTGGTGTGTTTATATAAATTTTAATTTTATGAAACCAACTGGCTGACATGACATGAATGTGTTTATATAACATATGTTTTATTTTGTTTAGATTCTGAAATTTTAAATATATAATTTAATTTGAATATTGACAATAAAAAATAAACACGATCAATAAATGAAAAGTAAAGTTTAAAAATTATTCTTAAATTTAGGGTTACAAAGTACAAGTGTTATTTATAAATTATGCGTATTAATTTAAATTTATTTAACTTGAAAAAGTAAAATATTATCCAATTGTAAAACTAATAAGAACATTTAGTTTTGTCAAAGTTTGATATTGTAAGAGATTCAGAAAAAAATGTAAATTTTCGGTATTTATAACAAAGTTTGGTAAATTATGAAAAAGATCAAATTTTGTGAAAAGTTTCTTCACTTACAAAAGGTTAAAGCTTTATATTAATTTGTTTTCATTTAGAACGATTAACCAACAATTATACTTCCATAATTGCGAGATGCTTAACCATTTTTATTTAACGTGGAAGTTCGTTCCCTTGAGAATAATTAAGCTTCCACATATGATTGATTAGTACTTTTATTTTTTACTATTGCAACTAAAAGTCTAAAACATACCTGAACTAGAAATTTCATTTCCAAACGTCAAGGCTATGCTTTCTAAAATTAGTATCATCGCCAAATTGAGTGAAGCAGATCAGGATGATGAAGAGTTTGTAACTTTGTAAGCTGTCTCTCTCAAACTCTGTGTCTGTGTGAGATTTATTGCATGAAGATTAGATTTTTATGTTATCAAGATGATGAAGGCTTTGTAACTTTCTTGCTGTAATGACCATATTTTCTTGAATAGTTTAGCTTGATTGAAAAAGGGTTCTTGGATGCAAACTACTCGGGTTCATCTCGCTTACTTTACTTCATTGCAGTAGTCATTTAATGTTGCTTTCGTTATCATTAAGTGACAGTTATGGAAATTCAATCGTGTTTGCCTTCTATTCATATTCTTCCATGTTGGAACTTTCTTCTTTTCTCATTTCCGAACTTCATAGCTTAAAAAGTTGCAACTTTTCTTTTTACTCCGTCCTACTCCAGTTTCAGTTATTTATTGCTTTCCTTAAGGGGGAAATAAAGATAAACAATTTAATGGAGCAGGGCCCTCACGTAGTGTGGGAAAGTCAAGAAAGTAGGAGCAAAATCATGACAAGATAGTGGAAAACGGGAACTTGTTCTGCATAGCACGAGGCCCTTTATATATTGAGGTGTTCTTTGAGTTTGTTACCAGTTGATTATAATTATTATTGCAGAGCCACCATGGATGAGGGTAGCATACAAGAGAGCCTTCTTGGCTCAAAAGCAGCACGAAATGAAGGTGGCGATTTGAAGAGAAGAATTTGTGTGGAATCTGAGAAGATATGGAGGATTGCAATGCCAGGTGTGATCTCAAGAGTGAGCTCATTTGGAACCATTGTTATTACACAGTCCTTTGTGGGCCATATCAGTGCAGTTGATCTTGCTGGTTATGCTCTTGTTCAAACACTAACCGTTCGCTTTGTCAATGGCATACTGGTAAGTGGTAAATTCCCTTTTCTTGATCTGTGTTTTGCTGGTTATATCATAATGAAAGAAGGGATATGATATAAGTGGTTTGAACAGATTGGAATGTCGAGTGCAACGGAGACTCTGTGCGGGCAAGCGTATGGAGCAAAACAGTATCACATGATGGGCATTTACCTGCAAAGATCTTGGATCATTGATCTCACTACACTACTTATTCTGCTTCCTGTGTTCATCTTTGGCACGCAAATCTTCAACCTCCTTGGCCAGGATGAAGGAATCGCGAAATCTGCTGGTGTTATTTCTCTGTGGTTCGTGCCATTTGTGATTAGCCTCATCTTTAGCTTGACTGTACAGATGTACCTACAAGCACAGCAGAAGAACATGATCATCGCGTGGCTCTCAGCTCTGCAGTTTGCGATCCACATTCTTTTCTCTTGGCTTTTTGTTTATGTTCTTGATTATGGACTTGCTGGTGCTATGGCTGCACTATGCATATCTTCATGGTTTCTTGTTTTCGGGGAATTCGCTTACATCTTCGGTGGATGGTGCCCGGAGACGTGGAGAGGGTTTAGCGTAGCTGCGACCAAGGACTTATGGCCGGTCGTGAAACTCTCTGTCTCATCTGGTTTAATGATTTGGTAATTAAGGCCTTATTTCCACGCCTCACTTGCTCATCTTCTTTCCTTCCTTCTTGACACGCTTCATTCATTAAATCTTGCAGTTTGGAATTATGGTACTATGCGATTTTGGTATTACTAGCTGGCTACATGAAGAATGCAGAGGTTTCCATATCTGCATTCTCCATTTGGTAAAACTCTCTCAACAACTGACAACAATCATGTTTATGTGTTTTTATCAACACACATTCAAATGATCTGATTAAAGTGGGTTTTCTTGCAGCCTCAACATCAATGCTTGGATTGTCATGATCATCCTCGGCATCATGGGCGCTGCATGGTATGAATATGCTCATGCACACACACACACACTCTCTTATATTCCTTGTCTGATAATCTTCTGCATCTGAAAACAAAACAGTGTTCGTGTTGCGAATGAACTAGGCAGTGGAGACGCCAAAGCAGTGAGATTCTCGATCAAAGTTGTAATGGGAACCTCAGCTTCACTAGGAATCTTATTCTGGATTCTCTGCGTGGCCTTCAGCAAGAACATCGGTTACTTGTTCACCAACGAGGAGGAAGTTGCAGAGACCATCTCCTCTCTTTCTCTTCTTCTAGCCTTCACCGTGTTGCTTGGCAGCATCTACCCGGTGCTCTCCGGTTAGGCTCGACTTCGCCTTCATCTTCGCCTTGTTCATGAATCTCATTCGTGGTTACTTTTTTGGCAGGCGTGGCCGTGGGATCAGGTCTACAAAGTAAGGTGGCAGTGATCAATCTGATTTGCTTCTATGTGATTGGATTGCCAGTTGGAATTGT
The DNA here is from genome assembly GCA_026898415.1 of Leonotis leonurus. NCBI lineage: Eukaryota > Viridiplantae > Streptophyta > Magnoliopsida > Lamiales > Lamiaceae > Leonotis > Leonotis leonurus. The sequence goes on along the minus strand of JAPKLX010000002.1, from coordinate 5,661,243 downwards.
TCTTGGATATGTGTTCAATCTGGGAGTGCAGGGCATATGGCTGGGGCTCACCGGAGGAGTTCTGACTCAGACATTTTGCTTGACTACTTTGATATGGAGAACAAATTGGGATGAAGAGGTATTGAAAACTTCAGCACGTCTCAAGAAATGGTATCTGGAATCATCGGATACTGATAAGCAGGTTTCTGGTGTTGCTTGAAAGAAAAGCAGATTTGGAATGAAGAGAAGAGGGTTGGATTGGGTTTGTTATGGGCTCCCAAATAATTTTGAAGGCTATAGGCCAGTTTACTTTTACTAGAGGAAATTATATGCAAGCAATTGAATTATGTATTTTCAATAATGTTTTGTGACACGATCTGTTATCTGGGTATTTGATATTTGCCACATCGTGTTATTATTATAGGACATGAGAAAGATTGAATTTCAGCTTTGGGTGTGAAATTTTGGTAGACCGATATTGGTGACGAATGATGTAAGTTTAAATACAGTTAATGGTATGCTCAGAATATAAAATGGTCCCATGGTCTAGTGGTTAGGACATTGGACTCTGAATCCAGTAACCCGAGTTCAAGTCTCGGTGGGACCTATTTTTTCGCCTCTTTTTTCTCCATTTCTGCCTAAGCCTCTATTTACGCAATTTGAGACATAATGTGTGAATTCTATAATTGTTATATTGATTACATATTACATCAAAATCCTTTAATTTAATCTACAGAAAGATTTCATGATTTATATCAACCCCTAATCAAAATTTCAAATTACTCTTTCCAAATCTTCATCGATCCCTAAACAATTTTACACCGGCGTAGTGGAGTTAATGAGTCGAGGAAAGGGCGATTTTAGTGGCGGGTGGTGGTGACTGGTGAGAGGTAGCAGCAAGTGCAAGCACCATGAGCAAGGCAGACACGATCTTCTTGTTGATGAAGAATGATTACGATAAAGAATGGCATCATCCCATGCACTTAGTTCTCCTGCACATTGCAAAAACTGTTTATGCAATCTTACATGCACCTCATAGGCATTATGCTTTTGTTTTGTGTGTGAGTTTGAGAGAGAGAGAGAGAGAGAGAGAGAGAGAGAGGGAGGGAGTTGCATTCTGACCTTACAGCTTCAGTCCCCTTAATTGCTGCATAGTAAGCCAACTCATATATTTGACCAAAGTTACCTTGAGCCATTGCCTTCTTGTCAAATATGGCATCTGATAAAACAACAGCTGATGCTCCCTCACATATATACTCTCCAACAGAATCTGCATCCAGATTCAGCCATATCACTTTACTTTTCAATCTTACCACACGCACAAATAACCATTTGTCACGTGTATTCCGAAGTTCTTTTCTTTTCATTCTTTGTACCATTTCTCTTTTGCCTCAACGATGTAAATAATAAGAGAGGAACATAGCAAGTTGTAGCAGCTAGCTTCCTAACCTAATGTCATGCCTTGTGATGCAACCAGTGGAATGTGAGGAAATGGCTTCTTCACCGCTGCTAAATACTTGACTCCTCCTAGTGCAGAGACTGGATACACCTATACATGATCCCACAAGTCACTTGATGCATTCTACAATCACGTCAAACGAACTAAGCTGGGCTTGATCCGTGGAGTACAAGAAAGCAGCAAGAGTCAAGAGAAAAGGAAAGGAAAAAAAAAAACAGCACACCTTGATGATTTTGGCACCATCATTTGATGCAGATAATATCTGCAAAGTCATAGAAATGGTTCTGTAATAAAATATCCATTGCATATTCACAAAAACACAAAGTTTTAAAGTTGTAAGAAAGAGTAACATTAAACATACTTCAGTAGGGGTTGCTGCTCCTGGTATATACAGAGCCTGACCCTCAGCAACATCATCTAGAATTCCCTGCTACCGCCAATTCTTGAAATGTAAGCACCAATATGATTCCGGTGCAAAGATTATTATTATGGTTTTCATTTTTCAGTTTCAATAAGTTTGAGGTCCCTCAATAAGATAGATGTTCTGACATTGTTTCCCAACTTAAATGATTGAGAGCCAGATTTCAATGATACCTTCACTACTGCAGGAGACATAAGAAACTTAGCTCCAAGATCCACTGCTCTTTTCGCATTTCGTCTATCTAAAACAGTTCCAACCTGCAAATTAGAAACGTATTGACCTCAGTAACTGAAAAGGTAAAATGAATTGCACTGATATCAGGAGTAGAAGACCACAAGAAACACCTAGAATCAAACTTACTCCTATTGATGCTGAAGGATATTCTTGAGCCAGACATTGCAATGCCTGTGTACAAATAAAAGTAAGGCGTATTGGCTGATGATTTTTCATAGTAAATTTGGGAAAAGAGGAAATGCAATCCAGTTTTACAGTTACCTCAAAAACACCTGGGGTTGACATTGTGATTTCCAACTGCAAATCAAAAGGCATCACATTTGATCAGAAATCTCCACACCATCTGAGAAATGTACAAAAACCATAGGAACAAATTCAAGCCATCTATTATGATCTACATATAAAGAGGAAAAAATGCACGTTTTATATCATCTTCAATATAGGAAACCAATCCCCACAATTAGGAGGGTTAGCACTTAAACAGATGCGAACAAAAAGCAATGATTTCAACAGGCAATGGGGGTGGACTTGAACTTACAACCGAAATTCCGCCTCTTAGTGCTGTACGGGCAGCCTCTATTGCTACATCTGCACTAAATAATAGACATAGAAATAGAGAAGTAAAGTAACCAAACAAGCAAGTCAAAGTAGACAACTTTTTTCACTGTAACTATGGAAGTGAAGTAGAGATGTGGTGGGGTGGACCTTTTGGCGCGAAGACAAGCAATGATGCCGGAATTGTGAATATCCATCAACACTGTGCCAGCAACGGTAGTAGGATAGAGAGAAACGGAGTTATTGTGGGAATTGTTACAGCGGAAATGAGAAGAATAAGATTGTAGAGTAAGTGTAGAGAAGAAGGGGGTTATGTTTATCCTCGACGAAGACAAGGAAGACATCATCATCTCTTCTTTTTGCGCGCAGACCAAGACGGAGGGAGAGAGCAGAAGCAGATATTTACTTTACTTGGCCAGCCAGAGCCTCCCATTGTAAGCCACCCACTAATTTCCTTCTAAATCAGTTTTTACTGTTTTTATGTCAGTTAAGCACCCGATTGCATTGAATTCTTTTTTTTTCATTCAAGAATAGTTTTTCCACTGTCCACTATTTACCTTCATAGGCAAAATGAGTGATATTTAAATCATATCCAAAAACAAAAGAGTGCACTTTATCTGAACAGTCCATACGCAATAATAAAAAAAATATTTTTCATAGGCAAAATGATTATTTCATTACTTGTATTAAGAAATCATGTTATTTTTATCTCAATATATGTATTTATCTTTTCAAAATCAAAAAAAATAAAATAATAACAAATTGTTTTGTATGAGAACTAATTCACATACAAATATGTCTTGTGAAATATTAGTATAAAATTTATTAAGTATAAATTTAAATAAAATAACTTGTATATATTGTAATATTAGTCACCATCGTATCAAATACAGGAAGCTCAAAAAAAGTTGAAGCAATAGAAACGAAACCCCCATCAACATAAATTACTTCTCCAATGATATAAGAAGCAGCAAGAAGGCAGGAGAACGCTCATTGTACCACTCAAAAAAGTGACTTCATCAAGAAACAAGACTAGATTCGGACATACCACAATTAATACCAGAAAAATAACAAGCTCATATCTGCTTCATGCAACCAAATTAATACATTTATCTATGTTCCCCAACAATTGAGACAAAGTGCTGCCAAGGATCCAATAGTGGAGCAGATCATGTATCTCTCGTTAGTCGTAACTCTAGCTTAGCCCGGAGGCCAGTTCATCTGACGTCCACCAAGAAGATGGATATGCAGGTGATAGACCGATTGACCTGCACAACAATTTGATTTCAAGATCAAATAATGGAATTGGAAGACTATTCCAAGTACATGAGGTTGAGTAAGAGAGGATGATACTGACTTCCATTTGGTCCGTCGTTAATCACAACCCTGAAGCCATCATCAAGGCCTTCCTGCTTTGCAACGAGCTTTGCTGTGTATAGAAGACGGCCAAGAATCTCACAGTGGCTCTCTTCGGCCTACAGGAATATAAACATCATCAATTAAGTTTGCATCTTCTTATAAAGATCTCAAGAATTGTATAGTTTTTGAAAATTCCCTAGATGGCCTAAGAAATCCTAGCTTTTTCCAAATTTAAACCCTAAACCCTCCCTGATCGGAACTTTCTACTCATAACCACTGGGAAAGGAATTCTTACAAGATATACTGACACTCATATCAAACTATGTGGGCTTGAACTTGTCTGGGTAATTTTTAGTATTCAAGATTGAATCTCTGTCTTAATGGCTAGTAATGAAGTTCTCTAAAGCTTTTGATCCACTATAAGGAACATGATATGTATATATATATATATATATATATCTACATACACGTTTTAAGAGTATGTTATCTTCTGTTTTGCCTTGAAAAACTGGCCTAAAAGCTTTGCAACATTTCAATCCCGAAGACAACAGTCAACGCAGTTTAAGCAGGGAAGCATATCAGAGTACATATAGGGAGATTTCAGTGACTGCTGAAATCATGAACCCGGCGTGAAGTGATGCAGTAGCCTCATTATCAAGAATGTGAGTGTGAATGTACAAGGAAGTACCTTGGAAATTCCAGTCAATCCATCTCTTACTTTAGGGATAATCAGAATGTGAGTAGGCGCTTGGGGAGATATGTCCCTGAAAGCTAGAACCTGCAAAATGGAACTACTTCAATACTTGGTGCTATGAAAGTGCATATCATAAACAAGCTAATCAAAGAATCGTATCGTTTGAGATACAAAACAAGAGAGCAGTTTATGACAAAAGCAAGGCAATCGTTCTGAACTTCGAAAATATATGTAGATGGTAATCTATCAAACAAGCAGAAAGTTCACTCAAGCGTTAGATATTTTGGCATGCCAAAGTATAAACTGAAACAGAACTAATATTCACATAAAATTGTTTCCTGAAGTAATAGAGGACACCCAATTCAACATCAGTGCCCTCCATTATAAAGCAAGAATTTAAAGGATCACAAATTCCATTCTTTAGACTCTGACGTTTTACAATCTTCCACTGAATCTAGTGGGCATATCGCGTTCCCAAAAAAATGTTCTTTCTCCAGAAAAAAGCAAAAAAATTAAGGAGCATAAAGAACCTGTTCATCCTCAAAGACGATGTTAGCCGGAATTTGCTTGTTGATGATCTTGTCGAATCTGCACGTTATCAAAGATTAAGAATAATCAGTTGGTGTATGTATGTATGCGGATATGAGAGAGAGAGAGAGAGAGAAAGAGAGAAGCGGACATGGTAGGAGAATCAGAAGGGGTAGCAGCAAGAGCAGCCTCGTTTTCAGAAGCCATGGGAGCAAGCAAATGAGAAGTGAGGCGCAGTAATCGGCTGCTGCAGGGGTTTTCTTCTTTGCTCATTCCCCTCTCTTCACTTCTATATTTATTCTTATTTTATTTTTTGCTCTTAATTTTAACTAACCTTATTGTGCACACATATCTTATCTTTCCAAACTTCCTTCTTCAAATTAAAGAACAGATTTTTCAAGTCTTGTAGTAGCAATTATTAATTTCGTTTGAAAAAATCAAAGTCCAAAAGGGCATTGCAAGAATATTTTTCGCTCAAAGAAAATAATAATAATGAGCTTAAATTTAAATATGTGAATCCTGCATTCTGGACAAAAATTCCATGATGTTATAAAGTAACATCATTAGTCTCAGAGTAACATACAAGGTTATTTAACACTGAAAAAATGTACATGATACATGTAGGTTCACTGGTGCACGACGCATACAACCCAAGGGAGGTTTGATGGAAACTTGCAACTCTACTGTTCCCGTATCCCCCAGATCCTCGCCTTGACATGGACAGCACCCCCAACTACTAAACTCGAAACAAACTAACAGGACTATATTATGATCCTCACACCGGAGCTGAGCTTGTCCTACGCAGTTGATATTTCGGCTCTGGTGGTGGTATGCTGGGCAGCGCCTTCTCCACTTCCTGCGAGTGCAACTACATGACTCAAAATACATGTCAAAGAAAGAAAGAATGTACGAAATCAGGAGAAACGAGCAATGGTACTAAAGCAATGGTGATATTTTGTGTCGTAAGAGTGAGTGGTGAACTCATATGATTCCACCAAAGAGATGCAGTTTTAGAAAATATTTCAAATCAACTCATCCTCAATTTGGATAATGTTATGAAAATATATATTTTTTGGTGTTAATCCTTCTTAGCAGCCATTATACTAGCATATATTGTCCATGTTTATAATTCACTTATGGCTTCATTTACTGAAAACAAGGAGACAGCTATATACCAGCATAATTTAACAACGACCAAGCTAATATAAGAAGAATAAATGTTGACAGAAAATGCAGCATCTTAAATGATGAAGGAACATATTTTACTCTAGTTTATCTCAAGGGATGAGAGGGTGATTTCACTTCTTGGATGGAGCCGATATGAGAGAGAAAATCACACGTCCCTTAGGAGGGTATATTGCATGTCAATATTGTGAGCAATACATGAAATGAAAAGCAAAGGAAAGGATAGGCCAAGAAACTTAATTTAAATAGAGTGAAATGAATTCTATTTCTAAGCTCCTGTAGGTATTATTCTTTTTCCCAAAAGGGTTTCTCGTTGAGGAATTGTAATTTTCGTGTGCATCAATGGATGTCAGATCGCAAGCTTGAGAAACACCACACACGAGCCTATTACCAAAGAGTCAGTTTAGGAGCCAAAGAAAGGAGATTCCTCAGAGCCTATATAATTATATACATTATCTCCAACTGAGAATTACATTATGAAGCTATCATAACGTGACATTTGTTCCAATATTAGTAGCTTACTGCATTCAGATTAAATCTTATATCAGCTAAGCATATTTGCATTAGGATGAGAATCCGATTGGACAAGGTAGACCTTAGTAGTTTGTATACGGAATTCTCAAATCCCATGGGCTTTGGATTAGAGGTGTCCATTTGAACCGGAACCGTGAACCGAACCGTGGACACCTCTACTTTGGATCAAGTTAATGCTAGCATTAGAAAGGTAAGAGGCGATGGTTAATTAAGCAATTAATAGTTTTCGAAATAGCTAAAAGATTTTGGAAGTAGTTTATTAACAGATGTTTATAAGTACTGATTTTTGACAAATAATTGGCATAATCAGAATATAGTTTCGAACCCAATGACGAAACCAACTTTGGGAAAGAACATGTGGCACTTTCTACATAATTACTTTATCTCACTAGTGTCCCTTTTATGGAGACAGAAAAAGAAAGTAAGTATATCATTTCTACCAAAGAGTAAAGTTTCAAAAGGTGGTAACTAAGTGCATTAACTTGATGCTTAATGGGTACATCAAATTCTGCATAATTTTCCCCTCATCTATGTTTCAGAAATTTGATCTTATACCGTTTCATCTCAACAAGTGTCATTCACCCTTTGTCCTTTTCCTTCTTTTTTTTTTGTTTGAGAAATCCATGCACCCTTTAACAAGAAATATAAGCATAAACCGAAATGAGTTTGAGTTATCCCTAAACTCATCAAGAGCGCAGACTAAGGTACAGAAAAGCACAAATAGAAATGCCAAAACTGCTCCAAGTTGAAGCCAACAACATAGATCATTAGCTAGAGCAAAATGCAATGCAATGGAAAACAGTTTGTATAGCAAAACTTATTAGGTAAGACATTACAAAGCATACCTGCAGTCTCTTGAGCCTTTCATTCTCCTCTTCAAGACGTGTAACCTTGTTCTCCAGTTCATGGGTGTAAGCCTGCAGGCCAAAGTGTCATCCAACATTGAATAAAATTCCACGCCTACAAACAAAATGCTAGAAAAAAGCACCTGCTTTCTTGCTCGTGATCTGGCCGCAGATTCCCTATTCTTGATCATCCTCTTCTGCCTCCTTTCAACACTTTTCTCAGCTATATCATCAGGAGCAACCCTTTTACGCCCCGGTGTCTGTGTATCCGACAAAGTTCCCATCAGAGGGGAAGAACACATAGTCATTTGAGTGTCGGGATAAGCAGCATCTAAGATAGCATTTCCACCCAGAGACAATGGCTGTTGAGCTTGATGACTTGTCATAAATACAGGCAGCATATTCTGCTGCTGCTGCTGCTGCTGAGAATGTAACGATGACATCTGATAATTCATCCACTGAGAATGATGAGGCATTCCCGACTGGTCAGCCCCACAATCACCAACAGAGGCTAAATTCTTATTCCCTCCTGCCGATGATGAAACGACCCCTGCCTTAACCAAGAAATCCTCCAATGTCATCTCCCCAAGAGTGGTTTTCCTATCAAGACTGCTCCTTTTCTGCCCTTGCTGGATATCTTGCCACACTTCATCCACAGTCTTCTTGCTAAGATCCATAGACAGCATAAGGTTCGACTGTTGATTTAACGGCGTGAACTGGCCTGGCAGCTGCGCTGCAGGACCACCTTCAACACCTTCTCCTGCCTGATTATTGGCCTCAGCAGTCCACAAAGTCTTGAGAAGCTCATCAAGATTCATACTACTTAGGGGCTTCCCCAGGTCACCTAACTGGTTTTGCACCTCATCAAGTGTGAAGCTATACAGTGATCCTTGCCTAGCCAACGGGTTTGAATTCGGGTCATGGTTCTGAATTTGGGTTTGAGTTACCCCAGTGTTATTACCACCACCTCCCTGAGATCCCATTTTCTGAGCAACCATTAGAGTAGACTACCCCCACTTCGTAATTTTTCCTCTTCCTATACAAACAACCTAAAATCAACTATCCCAAACAACACCACCACCGTAGCGTTATTCACAGCACCAAACAAAGCTACAAAGCCCAACGCTGTGCATGAAATGCATCATTCAATCTATTCAAACGAAAGAGAAATAAAAAAAAAGAAAAATTACAGAGCCCATGAGATTCAACAGAATACCGGTTCAAGAAATGCAATAAAGATCAAATTTTTGGGCTCCCCCACATTACAGCCAGGTGAAATCAAACAAAATGCGGAAATTTAAGAAACAAAAGCAAAAAACGAACGCATATTCGGACATACCATGAGAAATACGAGAACCCCCAAAAGCAAGAGATTCTTTTAGTGAGATTTCAGTATCCATGCAGCCAAAATTGTCTACAGCAGCACAAAAGAAAACCCAGAAACCAAGCTGCAAAAACCTCAACTCATAATCTAACTCATGAGGATTTAAGTCAAAAAACGGACAAAAATATTTGACATAGAAAAAACAGAAAAAGCAGACCCACATTCTATTCTCTGCTCTTCTCTATACGATAAAATTCTTAATTATTAGTGTCAAGAATATAATACCATTATTAGACTATTAAAGTATAATAATGTATTAATGAGTTCATATCAATTAGTAGTTTGGAGAAATTAAGCAAATCAAAGCAAAAGTTATTTTATAAAATACGTTGTTACCGGTACTTGTGCCTGTTTCTCTTGCTTTCTGCTTTGATTTCGAGACTTGTTTTACTTCTTAGTTGAAATGATGAAAAGGGAACTTGAATAAGATCGAACTGCACCAACGAAAGATATTTTATCTATAAAATTAATATAAAAGTACACTTTTGAAATTAATACTAAAATAAAGAGTAACAGCCGTAGTAGTAATAGCTGATGCTTATAGGAGGTTTACGAGAGGGCCAATATTTATTATTTAACTAATTCAATTATTGAAATTGGACTCCTAGCAGGCAATGTTAAATACTACTAAGAAAATTCACTATTAGCTTTTTAAAATCAGTTAGAGAGAATGTTTAATATAGCAAATATAATAATAATAATTTTCTCTTATAAAAGAATAAGATCACTTATTATATTTTTATTTTATATATAGAGCTTTATTTTGTGTGAAAACGATTTTTATATTCTTAAAAATCAAAAGAAAATAAATAATCAAATATTATTTGTTATATGCCACTAGTACCGTATCTTACTTTTTTCTCTACGCCTTACCAGAAAAGGGCAAGTTAAGGACAGAGGCAAATATAGAACAACTTTCCAGAAAGTTCATAATAATTTATAAACAGCGTAAATATAATTACAAAGGTTATTTATTACTTGGGAAAATATGTCAATACCAAGATTTGATCAGATTGTTTTCGTACAAAAATAATATCATAAATTTGTAGCTTGGTGAAAAATGAACAGACATTAAAAGGCCAGCTATACAAACCCATTTCTAAAGACAACCAAGATCGGATTAATTAAATTCGCTTCCTTTCGGATATATTATTCTTCAATAATTTGCACCAAGGGATTGCACAAAACAATGACGAGGGAAAGATAAGGAAGATAAATCCTTGCATTAATAATATAATAAAAACAGGCATTTAAACCAATTCATAAGAACAATTTGCGAGAGTAGAATAAATAATCCATCATGATCTAAGACAAAATTTGAACAAGTATCTATAATCATAAAACAACGCACTTAGCCTCATAGCTCAAGCTTCTACATCATCCACTACATGGACAATCTTGGATGTGGGCTTTGCCAACAGATCGGTATACTCTTGGAATGGAGACTTTGTGAACCTAGTCTCCTTCCAGAAGTCTGGAGTCAAAAACCCATAAGTCTTGAGAAGACAATCAAAAGTCGCCTGCGAATAAGAATCATGAAATAAGTAGCTAACAAATGATTGATATATAAGAAGAACATGTAGTTGATGTTAGCGTTTACAAATTACAAGCAAACAATGGTTGCAACATTAACACAATCAGACTGAGAAACGAGCATCAATAGTGTAAATATGACTAGCATGATCAAAGAAAAGAGCATTAACCTTTCATGCCATAGGAATTAACAATTAAAGTAATCTTCTAATAAATATTTACGACAGCAATGTGAATTATCAAAAAATGGTAGAAACGTACGAGAAAACACATAAATACCCTAAGTTGGGCGTCAATAAATAAGACAGGTACAAAAAGTAAAAGGAAATCGTAGAAACATAAGAGAAAACATGTAAATATCCCAACTTCAGCACCAGTACACAAGTTAACAGCGATTCCAACATAGGTACAAACACCAAAAGGGACGTATAAGTTAATACTAACACAAATTGAGGCATGAAAGAGCACCGAATCATTTCGAATTGATTTTATCTAACGCACAATATACTGCAATAATTCATTCAGCAAAAAAGTTGCGTATAAATGCTAAATTAGCAACAACCAAAGGAATGCAAAACAAACCTTCACAAAGTTTCCAAGAGTCTTGGTGGATCCGCGCGATGAGGTAAAGACGTCATCAATTCCGGCAAACTGGAGAACCTTCTTCGGCACGCGTGCCGCAACGATACCAGACCCACGGGGAGCAGGCACCATCCGCACAGTAACGGAACCACACTTTCCGGTAACCTTGCACGGGACGGTGTGGGGCTTCCCAATCTTGTTGCCCCAGTAACCTCTCCTAACCGGGATGACAGAAAGCTTAGCCAAAATGATGGCGCCACGGATGGCAGTAGCAACCTCCTTGGAACACTTCACCCCCAATCCTACGTGGCCATTACTGTCGCCGACGACGACGAAGGCTTTGAACCTGGTCCTTTGTCCAGCCCGGGTCTGCTTCTGCACCGGCATGATTTTCATCACCTCGTCCTTTAGTGAAGGACCCACTAGGAGGTCGATGATTTGGTACTCCTTGATTGGGAGTGAGTGGAGGTAGATTTGCTCCATGGACTTGATCTTGTTGTCTCTGACCAATCGGCCGAGCTTGGTGACTGGCACCCACTTCTCCTCCTCAGCCTCACGGCGAGGGCGGCGTCCCCCACGTCCACGGCCACCTCTGTCACCACCGCGGCCGCGGCCGCCGAATCCACGCCCGAAACCTCCCCTGTCTCCGCCTCTTTCCGCCATGATTTTCTAGGTTTGATTCGAGAATTTGAGAGGCGAGTGAATTTGAGAGTGAGGAAGGAGACTGAAACCCTAAAATGTAAAGGAAGACTTTATATAATATGTGATATAATGGGCTTAAGGTTTAGTGTGAATTCTCGTCGGCCCAATAAGCTTTTGGGTTGGTTTTTATCATCATTTATGTCTTGTTTTTATTGGTTTTTTTTTATCAAAATCGAATTTTATGCGAAGAAGATAAAGGGTTTTAAGTATAAATTAGTAAATATTTTAATATTTTTAATTTTAAATATTTAATATTAAATTAATTAGGGGTTTTTTAAATTAATTAGGCCTTATCATTTGAATTAATTTTAACTGATTTATTTATATTATTAGGTTATGCATCAGTTCAAAATTGCAAATGCTAGCACAACGTTGCACTATTGATGTTTCCTTACCCCATTCGTTACCAAGGAAAGACAAAAATCTTAGTGAAAAACAAAATTTTGCACAAACTTGGTCATATATAAATTTTAGCCATTTGAATATAAAAAACACTTCATTATACCGCCTGCCTAGATATGACCCATAATGTTAATTTAAATTTAATGAAAGAGGAACAGAAGTAACCATATACTCCCTCCGTCCACCATTTTGTGTTACGCTTTGACCTTCACGAATTTTAAGAAAAAATATTGACTTAGTGTAGTAATGTGTAAAAAGTATAATGAGTGGAGTTAGAAAGGTGTGATGTTAGTGGAGATTGGGTCCCACTTAAAGGTGTTGTGAGTGGGGATTGTGTCCAAAAATAGAAACTTTAAGTGTAACACACTTTGGGGGACACCCCGAAAAGGAAATGCGTAACACACTTTGGGGGACGGAGGGAGTATTTAATTTAAAAGCTCAATAATGAAACACCTTGCTACATATAAAAAAATCAAGCTCTAAAGGAATTTGCAGTTACATTGTCTCGTGATGATGCGCATCTTAATCAGTCAGTTGGTGTACAAACGAGTAAACATAATCAAATAAGGAAGAAATAAGTTGAAATTATGTGTAGTGTTACTACAAGATAGCAAAGGTTCATAGCAAGGGAGCATATCACCAGAATTTGCACTGATAAATCCATGAACATAAATGCAGCACAAACCTGTCAGGATGAGACAATAACGTTAGTAGTCCAACCATGAACAAGTATAAGCCAGTAAATTCATGAACTATGCAAAAATATATGTCAGAACAAGGTCAAGCGTTTCTTGAAAATTCCAGTTCCTACAATACATGTTTAGTCCTTAGATACTAAGTTTCGTTGCATAAAGCTACTCCTTGTCCCTCATTATCTAGTTTAACTCCTGCTCTGTATAAAATAGGAAAAGCATCATATTAAAGAATGACATTTGTCGGCATTAAGAAGCTAACTTCAAAGATGAAAAATTGAGAGGCCAAAATGCAAGCTACTACTACAGCTAAGTCAGATTACAGTAAGTGTTTCTGGCTTGGTTTGACCAAAATTGTGAGTACTTCTTGGTCAAATCAAGCTAGAAATAATGGCAGTAATAACCTTCAATTTCTCTTGGATGAATATTTCAAAAAAGTTCTTAAAGTAATTACAGGCTCATTAGAATCTATATGGGGCCAAATGTGGGTAAGCACGCTGATCTATTTGAATACATTAATTTTAGTAAGTTACTACATGATCTTTCAAACTGCTCAGAGCAGGGATGATCTAACAAAGTGACAAGGTCAAAGCTTGTCTTCTGTGAGAGGAAAATATTTCAATTAAAACATTGTGTATCAACTTCATAGCACCAAGCAGTAAAAAAGACAATCCTTTATCTAACTCTTTAGAAAAAAGCAGATTCCTGATTGTGAATGAAAGCACGTAAAGCACACCAAGATTAACTGGCAAATTCAACAATGTTAGAAGACTAGTAAGGAATTGTTCCACTAATCAAAGGTCTTCAATTCAGCACCACTCTGCAGACGCTTTTATCCTTTCCAAGCCAAGATTTTGCTGTAAAACTATTATCGAATGCTAAGCCACAGGCCCGCAACCACCATCACCACCACAGACTCCATTTTTTTACCGGTTCACCGAGTGCAATGCCTTTTTAAAGTTTAATACCATGAACAAATATAAGCTCTTTAGGTGTCCATATGGAGAAATCCATTTCTTCAATTTTTAGAAGCATGCTAAAGGCATAATATCCTATGTAATAATTCGCTACTCATTGAATTAAGGTAAACAATCTGGCAAGGGATCTAAATGAATAAAACTGACCAAATAATTCTAACAAGTTTAACAATATCTTTTTAGAAGCTTGAAATTGATGCAGAAAGCTAAGCTAATAGCAAACTGAACAAAGTAATAACAGCAAAACACAAGTTCGTTTTCATAACGATTGGTGTGCTGAAACGTCACCAAGCACAATCTTTCTTGAAGAATTAATGACCAAGAATACAATATGTGTCTGTACCATAAGCATTAAATAACCAGAACAAAGGAATAATGAGCAAAGAAACAGGACAAGTAGCAGCAATAATTATTGTAAAAATGAATTTAAATGCAATTTCACACACCTTACCTAGCGGCGGTTGTAATACGATGGGAATGTTGTTGATGTTGATACACCACTTGTAGGTACCTTTGTTTCTGTGGTTGCAGTTCCCACTGTACCGATAGACGATAACCCTGCCTGGGCATTCTGGAATGCTCCCAATCCATTGTAACCCTGTTGAGACCCGTAGCCACCTAACACTGAAGGACTCATGCTATTCATCCCATAGTTACCACTGATTACCCCCATTGGTGCACCTAATCTTGATGCTGCTAAACTTACTGGATTATAACCTGCTGGATTATAACCTGCTGCTAATAAGGGATTGCCGGCCAATCCAATTCCTGGATTGGGCGACATCAGAAGCCCGTTTGTGTTCAAATTTGCGCCCATCATCCCTGTGTTCATCCCTAAGCTACTATAATTAACATCAGTAAGAGCAGGATTCACACTACTGGCACTACTCTGCCTGGACGAATTATTGGCAAAATTTTCCACAAACTTCTTGCAATGCAATTGGCAATTCTCAAAAACCTTAGTTGGCTCCTCCATTGCCTTCATATACCCCTCTGTAGACTTGTAAGTAATAATGGCAAAGCCTTTAAACTTATTGGTAACGGGATCCATACCTAACGGCCCTTCCTCAATCTCCCCAAAGCTTGCGAAAAACGCTTTGAGCTTCTCAAAACTCACGTGTGGTGCCACGTTCGCTACATACATCTTCCTATTCCCTCCCTCAGCCGCCACGGTTCCGGCAGTCGCACCGACCGCCGCCAGCTGGCACGATACGGTCCTGTTCCCGATCTTCTTCTGAGGGACTTTAAGAGCCTTCTTCGCTGCAGCTCGTGTTTTGAACATCACGAAGGCGTACCCTTTCGCGCGCCCGGTGTTCTTATCTGTAATTAACTTGCTCTCTTCGATTTCGCCAAAGGGCGAGAATGCTTGGACGAGCTGCTCGGTGGTGGCATCCCAACCTAGACCGAAGACGAATATTTTCCGGTGGGCTGGGTCGGAATCCGCCTTCAGCACAATCTTTGGGAGGAGTTTGGGGTCTTTCGCCACCGCCTCTTTGAGAAGGTCTATGATTTGGGATTTCCCAAAGGGTTCCAATAATTCGCGGAGGGCTGCTTGCTTTGACGCCTCATCGTCTCCTCCTTCTTCGCTCGAAGAAGATTCTTCTTCTTCATCTCCATCCTCTGATTCGGCTTCGGATTCCGATTCGCCTTCTGATGAGGATGATTCTTGGGATTCTTCCTCGTCAGAGGACTCTTCTACTTCTTTTACTGCTTCTACTTTCACTACTGCTTCTTCTTCTTCACGAAGTGCTTTAGATTTTTGTTCGTTAGTCTGCTTAGAAGAAGGGGCTTTGCGTTTTCTCGGCATTGGAGAAATATCTGGAGCTTATCAACTTGCTTTCGCTTCGGTGCTTTCAGTATTAGGGTTTTAGAGTTTGAAATATGCGTAGTATTTGGGGCAATTTATTACATACATGGTTAAAGCCGGGGCCGTGATTTTTAAAGAAGAAGTGCTTAAATTTGCAACAACGCTTTTATTTCTTTGCTCTGCTAAACGACTTTTCTTTATGTATTTCAATTTTCTGAGTATTGAATTTGAATCTTGTTAATTCTTCTACTTCATTTATTCTAAATTAACACGACTCAACTTTCTTTCCCAACTCATCTTTCTCTCCATAGATCACTTATTTGCAATCGTTAATAAGACTACTCTTTCACAACTTTGGAGTTTGAGGAAGAGACGAGCCAAGCGAAAGACATTACAAATCTCGAGTTTTGATGCCAGTCAAGTGGTAATAAGTCCACCTTTACAATACAACTGTCAAGTGTCAAGGGAATGTCCTATATCTAGATCGGTAGGAAAGGAAATGAGATAATTTTTAGGCTGCGTTTAAATATCAAAAGATATCATGATTTCGTTCATACTTTATCTTTTTACCTTTTTGAGTTTGATTCTAAGTAAAAATTGAAATATTATATGAGAAGAGAAATTGAGTGACATGTCTTATATGTATATATTAAATTTTTAATAAATAATTAATTAATTCTCATTTTTACACATTTATTGATTACAATATAGTTTGAGATTATTTAATATAAAATGATAAAAAATAAAAATTATAATAACTTGTATACTGATGTGACAAAGACACATTAATCGCGGACACGTTAAATTGTGTTCACCACGATCGATCAATTCTATGATTTTAATATGTTACGCTTTTATTATTATGTTGCAATAGGTTGTTTGGCTGCAATATTATTGATACGCGGAAAAATAAATTGATCATAATTTGTGAATAATTCATTTGGCAAGAGGCTTGTTAAATTTAAAACTACCGATTGGAGCCACATTGCACGAAATAATTAGATAAAAATATAATATATACACCTACACTTTTTTCCTTTGCCACGTATTCATTATTATATGCACCTAAGCTTTATATCGGGATCTATAAATTTCTTAAGTTCTACAAATATTTTTTAATTATTTTACTTAACACAAATTTTAATATAATATTTTGATTGTATATGAGAAATAGTAGTAAATGAAGTTTGAGACTTTGAGTCTCACTTATTACTTATTATTTTTTTAATTAAAATGTATGTATTTTTTTAATTAAAATATATGTATTTATTTTAAAATATTAATGAACCGATGAAGTAATAATTATTTTTCATAACTATTGTGTTTGTTATTTTTCATACCATGACTATTGCGTTTGTATAGCCTCTTAGAGGTTCAATTCATTCTTATGATATGTAAGTAAATAGTTATAGAAACTAGTAAAAAGTATGTATAAGTGTTAAAATTGTTGTAGGCCACAGTTTTTACTTCAAATAGTTATAGAAACTAGTAAAAATATGTATTAATCTGTATATATATATATATATATATATATATATATATATATATATATATAAAAGCAAAATCATTTTGCCCCACAATTTCGATTCTATTTACTTTATTGTATTTTCATTTTCATTTTATTTTTCTTCTTTATATTATTAATAATTATTTTTCTTTAATTTTATTATAAAATTATATTGATTATTTTTTAATTTTTATATTTTATAAAATTATATATAATTAATGAATTACATATATTTTTAATAATATTTACCTTATTATATTTTTACTTTTTTATTGATAATAATAAAATAATTAATATGAAAAAAATGAAAAATGAAAAATAAAAAATAAAAAAATATAAATATAACTAAATTTGTATTTATAAATATAAATTTATTTATTGATAAATTAAAAATATATTAAAGAGGGACTAATAAATTAATTAAAGATATAATAATTAGTCAGTGGGAGTGGGAAAATGAATAGTCTACAATTAATTTAGATATATTTTTTATTTGATTATTTTGCTATAACAGTTAAAAATTTGTATTAAATAAATCAAATTAGCAACTTAGTAAAATGTAAATAAGAAACACATTTGACAGTATGAGCTTATATCATGTATCTGAATTTGAGTGCCTTTAATTACGCATCATAAAATTATATTGATTATTTTTTTAATTTGTATATTTTATAAAATTATACTCCCTCCATCAATCAAAATGGTTTACGTTTTGTCATTTTGGGTGTCCACGAAAATGGTTTACATTTGAAACTTTCATTTTATAACAAGGGGATCCATTACACCCACTACACACAACTCAATTTAAAACAATACTTTAAATGAGACTCAAATTCTACTAATTACTCACAACCAATTTAAAACAATACATAAGGTGGGACCCTAACTCCACTCACTACACAACTCCGTTAAAGTCAAAACACAATATTAAAACTCGTGCCGGGTCAAATTGTAAACTATTTTCATGGACGGATGGAGTATATAATTAATGAATTACATATATTTTTAATAATACTTATCTTATTATATTTTCACTTTTTATTGAGAATAATAAAATAATTAATATGAAAAAATGAAAAATATAAATAACTATATTTGTATTTATATATGCAAATTTATTTATTTATTGATAAATTAAAAACATATTAAAGAAATACTAATAAATTAATTAAAGATATATATATATATATATATTTTTGGGTATAACAGTTAAAAAATTTGTATTAAATAAATCAAATTAGCAACTTAGTAAAATGTAAATAAGAAACATATTTGATAATAATAAACATATTTCCCGTCATCTTAATTAAAAATGTGTATTAAATAAATCGAATTATCAATTTAATATGATGTAAATAAGGAATATATTTCACAAATGTGTTAAAAAAATTAATTAAATAATTCCAAATCGAGTTGACCTATTTTAATTTCATTTTTCGCATCATCTCAATTAAAAATGTGTATTAAATAAATCGAATTATCAATTTAATATGATGTAAATAAGGGATATATTTCACAAATATACTAAAAAAAAATTAAATAAATAATTCCAAGTCAAGTTGCACCTTAAAAATTAGAAAATATGCAACCTATATTAATTAAGTAATCTCCAAATAAAATAATAAGCATTAAGTAATTTTTTTTGTGTCTTTGTGACGTTAAAAATAGAAACTAATATATTACAATATATTTACAATCTTTAAAAATATAATATGTATGTTTGACATTTATCACATTTGATAACGCTATTTTTATTTGAATTGTTTAATTTTATTGAACATTATTAATTCTATTTATATTAAAACAATAAAAAAAATATATTATAAAAAAAATTCCGGTGCAATTGCACGGTTAAAAACACTAGTTGTATAAAATAATCAAAGATAAAAATTACTCTCGTTTCACTGTATATTTTTCTTTTACCATTTTTGTTTTGTATCTATTATACATGCATGTTATTAAAGCCAAGAATTGGTACTTGTTTTGATAAAGATTATCTTGGTACTCTCTTTTAGGGTAGATTACCTTGGTACTTGCTGCAGAATATATGAAACAGTAAACCAGCAGGGTGACTTTAGAGATCTCATTCTCAAATTAAAAAGCATTTCAATGCAGCTCTGAGCTAACACTGGACCATACAACATTTTGGCATCATTTTCCTCATTCATATCCACAAGAAATTAAAGTTTCTAATAATTGTGAAAAGAAGCCTACCAAACATTGTTATATCTTACTCATTGGACCCCCACCAAATTCAAATTCACACACATCTTCTCCCTACCTCAGATCAAATGCATGCTCTACTTCATCTAGTGATAAAGTTACTTGATGAGTTTCATTTGATCAGTAGAAGCTGGAGACATGCATAGTTGCATGATGGAGAAGCCCACATGGGATTGAAGGGATTATTAGAGTTTAAGACAAAACCAAGGAAAGGGAATGGTCACTTTTAATGATTTGCAATTTTTGCTGTTTCCATTAAAATTAAAGGTGATATATAAGATAGCTATAAAAAGATTTTGCAATCATTTTCTTTTAATAGAATACTCTATGTTCTGCTGTCCAAGAAACAGACAAAAAGGGCTTGTAATCCTAACTCTATATTTTAAGAGCAATGGGACCTCCTATCTTTGAAAAAAATCATCAAATCTCAAGCATTATTAAACAATGTTGGAGTACTTTTTATATCATGATTTAACAGTCAAGGTTGCATCTTTATCCCTGGCAATATATGATTAATGAAAATATCATAATTGTTTTTTTTCTTTCTTTTCTAATAAATCAGGATTATTAATGGGGACTCTCTTTATACGACTCTCGATGGCATTTCGGTAATAAATATAACTTTTTGTGTGTGGTCCACGAACTTTAGAAAAGTTGTGTTAGTTTGTAGCAGTTGGAGACTCTCAACATGGGGCTCTCTCTTGACATAGTCAGGAGTTCCCCCTATAACTTCAAAAATTCATGAATTTAGGAAAACGGGGGTTGGGGATGGGAAGACATGAGGGCATCCTTTAATGGGACATGAGCGTATTAGAGTATCCTATGGGATGACAAACAAGCTAAACACTTGAGTTCATTCAATATGTTAGCTAAGCACCTGAGTTAAGGAATTCAAAGAAAGTTGTTAATTAAACCAATCGATTCCTATGTCAAACGAAGGGAAGCATAGTTGGAATCTCTTCCTGCGAGAGAAGAAAAAGCTACTTACCCATAGAAAGAGAAGACCATTTAGAGTCAGTGTGACGTCAGTGGTACCAATTAACGGATAGTCATGGCTTATGCCAGGGACCGCAGCTTGCATGGCCTGCCATTACCATAATATTATGCATCAAGTCAAAGTAAGGTACTTGTTTTCAATAATGTCTTGTTTTGTATTTTTATGATTTAAGTATTTTTTTTATTTTGGATATTTGTTATGAATTAAATTTATTAATTTAAATAATAAATTTAAATTAATAAATATGTAATTAAAATTTAATATTAATCTTTATTTTAAAATTTAATTTAAATACATTAATAAAAAACAAAAATTAAAATTAAAATTAAAAAATTTGTAAAAATGTGGAATTGAAATATGATATTTATATATGAATTTATGTATTAAAATTATAAAAAAAAAAAAGCAAAGATTGAAAAAATAAAATAAAAAAATGGACTCTGGAGTCCCATTCCCGCAGCGGCGAACAAAGCCCAGCCTCCCGAGCCGCAAAGACAACCTCCCACCCCAGAGGTCAACCTCCCGAGGCTGTCCTCCACAGCGGCGGCCTCCGAAGCCCACTGCCCACGCCAGGCTGACCGAGCCTCCCGAGCTACTATTGTGGATGCTCTTAAGATTCTCAGCAGATTAATCAATTGTTAAATGATACACTTGCTATTACATACTGTATAATTATATATATATATATATAGTTAGACTGGTAAAGCATATATATATCCTCATTTAATGGTAATGAAACGGACACGTTTACATATCAAAATCCATGCAGTACTATCTGATAGAGGGCCAGACGAATTTTTCTTGAATAAGGTAAGAATGTAAGAAATATTTAATGAAACGTAAGATTTGAGGATCAAAAATCACACTACACATAACACATGTCTGGTGCAAGAAAACAAGAAAGTGATGAGATGGCAAAATAGTGATCACTCAAAGCAACATTCATGCATGAGCTAGCTAGAATCTGTAGGTATATATATATGTCTGGTCTTTGAAAGTACTGTTTCCCAGGAGGTCCCCAGATTTTCATCAAATTGCAGATTTCACCATTTTGTCTAGGCCCATCTAATAGTTATTCCAATATGATCTTGATGTCAGTAGACGGACTCTTATTTTAATGTTGAGTTTGTTAGTATTTATTGCACTAACTGTTTTACTATTAAAAGGTAATAAATATATGTTAT
Organism: Leonotis leonurus; assembly: GCA_026898415.1. Taxonomy (NCBI): domain Eukaryota; kingdom Viridiplantae; phylum Streptophyta; class Magnoliopsida; order Lamiales; family Lamiaceae; genus Leonotis; species Leonotis leonurus. Next base: position 5,639,460 of record JAPKLX010000002.1, on the reverse strand, counting down.
CTGATCTAATCTGAATTGATTTCCTTTCACATAATTGAGGGCTGTCTACTTATACTTGACTAGAGCTCTTTCAGTTGAGATACACACATGCGCCTATGATATTCACTTAACCTCCTCTTATTACTTGTGTAGTAGTAGTAGTAAAGTGAAGTATCAAGTTCAAGTATAAACTGTACCTTGACAATGGATCCACCATCAATGGTCAGAAGTTTCAAGTACAGTTCAACACAGCAGCAGCAGCTGCAGCAGCCCATGTTTAGTGTCTTGGAAGCCCCTCTTCCTTACAGATCATCTTCTTCTCCATCTCCACTCAACAGTAAAAATAATCGTAACAATAGTAGTCCCACTATCCAAGATGCTTCCTTTTCCACCTCGTACCTCAAATCCAGCAACGAACAGAAAAAATCCCAAGAAAATGGGGGAGTGGAAGATACGGAGATAAGCATCTTCGACGCGCACAAGTACTTCAGTGAGAACAGCGACCCCAAGGAGATGATCAAGAAGCAACCACCACATGGTATCATGATGGCGTCACTTCCCAGATTGTCTTCGGTTTCTTCCACTGATGGGTTTGGCCGGAATTTCAGAACCAGATCTTTCAACGCCACGCCCACTGCCTCCTCGGAGGCCAGCTGGAATAGCCAGACTGGGCTGCTTGCAAATCCGCCGGGAGCCGCCCCAGTTTCTCTCAGGAACTTCACCTCCGACGACGCCAAGAGGCGGAGCTCCGCCGCGAGGAAGTGGAGTTTCGGGAGGAAATGCTGCTGCACTGGTAAGAAATCTGTTGAGGTTAAGGAAGCGACCACCTCTGACTCCACCGCCAACTATTTGTACGTGAAGAGGGACTCTTACAAGTCGACGAAACAGTCGCCTAGTATGTCGGAGAGGAGTTCGATAACGACCGAGATTCTCGATATCAACCAGCAGAAAGCTATGGCGGCGGAGAACGGTTTCCTGTCACCGGATTCACCGCGTGATCCACCGCGCCAGCAGCGAATCTCCGCCTCCGGGAGGCCGTTTGTGGACGGTACCGGCAGTTTTTCTTTCCCCGTGTTGAACAACTCTACTCAAGCTGCAGCTAAACCTGAACTAAAAAATATGATCATAACAAAGCCTGTCCTTATCAGTCCCCTCGAAGATCCACCACGAGTTTCGCTCGAAGTTTTCCAGCCGAACCACGCGCCGCCGTGTTTCAACCCCGGGAGTCCGGTCGCGCGCGTGTTGAACACGGACGATGACGTGGTGAGCGATGCCAGCTCAGACCTATTCGAGATCGAGAGCTTCTCTACCCAAACGACGTCGTACCCAATGTACCGGCGGAGGGATTCTTTAGATGAAGCTCCGACGTTTAATGTGAAAAGATTCGCATCGGCTAACGGCATCAACTTGAACAACAACGTCGGCGGTGGCGGCGGCGGGTACGGGAGAAGAAGCCTGGACGAGCCACCGACGCCGAGCGTGGCGGCGACGGAGTGTTACGCGCCGAGCGAGGTGAGTATAGACTGGAGTGTGACGACGGCGGAGGGATTCGAGAGGGCAAGCGTGTCAAACTTCTCGATCTCAGCGTCGGAGATCGGGAGCGTGGCGTTCCTGCGGCAGCAGAGGATGCAGGAGGAGGCGGGGGGCGGCGGAGGAGGAGACGGGGGGAGAAAGAAGGGGAACGGAGGGCTGCTGCTGATGAGCTGTCGGCAGGATAAAGCGGTGAGCGTGGGGCCGCAGCCGGTGAAATGCGTGGCGGCAGCGGAAGGGGCGGCGAAAGTGGGAGGTGGTGGGAGGCCACCGAGGGCGAGCAAGCCAGCGCTAGCAAGCGACCACTCGGTGAGGTTGTCGGTGGCGTTTGCGGCATGAGAAGTTGGGATGTTTAGTGTGTTGCCGGTGAGGGTGAGATGATGGTTTTGATATTCGATGTCTAGTCTATTCAATTTTCATGCAATGTTTTCTTGTTTCCAATTTGTCGCTTATTACATTTTCATTTTCATTTTTATGACAACTTTCTTTCTTGTGTGAGACTTTTCTGGATTTTGCTTCACTTTAATTCACTCATTGTGATTGCTGATTGAGTTGAGTGTGTCGTATATATACAATCTTGCTAGCTAGCTTTTTAGTTTCTATAATATTAGTAACTTTTTTGGCTTTGCATCGTTATGCATGCTGATTAGCACATTAAACTAATTTAGATATTTTGGAGTAAATATTGTAAAAATAGTAGTTTATACACTAATTGTGCCCATGTTATGGGATAAGAATATTTTCTAAAATTTGATTAACTAAAATGATAAATTTAATTATAGGACATGAAATATGAAACACAGTTGTTGAAACACCCATCCCAATCCCATTACACGCAACAAATATGTTTGTTATATTCTTCGATATATTAGTCGTCAATCGGTTGCATAGTGTAAAGACTTCGTAACAAAATACTCTTAACTCACTTGTAATATTCTTGCGATTTTTCTTTTTAGATTTGACTGTTTCTTACCATTTACCAAACGTAATATATATAATCTGCTAAATGTTATATTACATTCTTTCAATATTAAAACAATTAATTAATGTTGGTTCGGCAAACATTAGCCATTAGGAATATTGGCCATCATTTTTCTAATATTTTATATTATATTATGTGTATATTAATGATAGTACGTACTTGTACGCAACAATAACGAAAAGAGAATAAATTAAGATGGTCTGAAAAAAAATCACAGATATTTTTGTTGAGAAAATGAAGTCTCCTCTCCACCACAAACTGCATAACACAGGCCAAAATAATTGATTCAGATTTGCATTGCAGTCAAAGAAAAAAGGAAGCCATTTCAATGGCTGCTGCTCTCTCATCATCTTCTTCTCTCCCGCCATCAACAACTCAACTCAAATCATCTCTACTTTACAATTACAAAGCAAAAATAACATTCTCAAATTCTTATTCTCCACCCTTTTCTAATCGAGGAATCTTCTTCCTCCATCACATAAATTCACATCATAAAGTGATGGAATTCTCAGCAAACTCCTACCGCATCACCACGCGCGGCGGCGACATCACCGACGACGATGAAGAAGAAGAAATCTACAGTTTCGACGAAGCAGTTTCCCTTTTCAACAGAAGGGATTACTACAAATGCCACGACGTTCTCGAATCATTGTGGAATAATTCCCAAGAACCCACTCGCACTCTTGTTCACGGCATTCTTCAGTGCGCCGTTGGCTTTCACCACCTCTTTAATCACGTACGTTTCTCACTTCCTAATATAATAAAAATTAATAGAAACTTTTGTTCAAATGTAAAGGGAATTGAGTTGACGATTGATGCAGAATCACAAGGGAGCGATGATGGAGCTTGGAGAAGGTGTGTGCAAGTTGAGAAAAATGAACTTCGAAGAGGGGCCCTTTCATCAATTTGAGAGAGACATCTCTGCAGTTCTCGAGTTCATTTACCAAACACAGATAGAACAAGCTGCCTGTGAGTCTTTACTGTTTCATTGTAATTAAAATGACGTTTGACTGTGGACGTGTAATGATAAAACGATATATCGATGCAGGCACGGAAGAAGTTTGCGTCGCAATGGATCAATCGGAGAGGTCGTATCAACTTCTCGGTGGTTATGCAGCCGGAGAACGTCTCTACCACCTAGAAATTGACCGGAGCTGGAATGCTTACATCATTTTCTGCCCTGAAAAGTACCGCCAGAGTGCCGCAGCGCCGCCTTGCATAAAGATTCCTCGACTTGAGGCTTCTGAACAGCATATGATGGAATTGGATCTCACCTATTAGTGTTTAAGTTTCCTACAAGTTTATTGGAAAATAGGCACACAAAATTCTCTTATAAAATGTTGATTTTGAAACGAGTTGATTTACTTTTCAAAACAAGATATCCGATCACTAAATCTGAAGTACGATAGCGTTGGAGAGAACAGCAACAATGAGTTTGAATGGGAAATGAAGACTCCTTTTTTATAACAAGGAGAAAACAAAATGGCAGTGGCTATGCTTAGTTCCAAAGGGAGATGATTTCATGCAGTCGGAGAAGCGTTTCTTCCCTTGTGGCAACGGCCTCCGGCCGTCCATGAGTGTTCATGTCCAGTGATCCAAAGATGTTCCTGAAAATTCGATCAAGGCAAAGAGAGATTGATGGGATAGACCAAAAATTTCAAGTATAAGTACTAGAAGAACTAAGATTTTCAGCTTAACCTTGAAAACAAGTTATCTTTATCAGCTAAGGTCTCAGACTCTCAGGAATGGATACATGTAGCAAATATTTCAATGACTCAATAGGTAAGCTTTATGTTTCAAACATGCACATTAAACATGATCATTGCAATTGATGTAGCTCGATACCAAAATTTGGTCATAGGCATAAAACAGCTAACTTTCTAGTTTAAAACATAGCAATGTGATTGGAGCGTATGTTGAGGATTACCTGAGATGCTGCTAATTTATGATCTCAGAAGCGATTCAAGGGTCGTGCTTCTCTACTTCATTCCTCAGTCGGTTACGGAAGTAAGCAAACTGAATGAGTATCTGAAGAATTCATCAAGGATATACTCATTCTAGAAAAGTGTCAATTTTTTAAAACTAAACAAAATTTATTCTCAGACTTGATATTTTATAGCACATATGAAACATAGAATAAAATTAAAATGCATTTTTTTTATTAACAAAGGATACAAAAGCATCAAGAATCGCACATCCTCCGGCATCCACCAACCAAGGAAGATTAGGTTTGATTTTCAACCAGTTTAAGCTGTTTACGAGGATGCTGCAAAGAATAAAGAATACATAAATACTGTATATAATAAAAACAGATAAGTATACCTATAAGGTGCCGTTTACTTTGAGTGATTACTTGGATTGATAAAACATAGATTGATTATTTGAAGGATAGGATTATAAAATTAGTTCAAAATCAAGTAATCCATTATTTATCTATCAAAGCAAACATTGGATTAGTTTGGACTAATTTTATCAATCCTTCTTATCATGCAAAGTAAACGTCACCTAAGAGAATAAGTTTTGAAAGAATACTGTTCACCTTGCCACATAAGTAGACTGAAGAAAGCGGGGAGCTTGCTCACCTTGCCACATAAGTAGTATTGCCAATAACAGCAAAGACGAACATCAATGGGTTAAGCCCCTGATACAAATAGTGGTAAGATATTTCAGGCTCAGCATCACTGCGATGGTTATGATATTAGAAGCGAGTCTAAGGTAACACTTTATATGACTCTTTGCTTCAAGGCAACAAGATGATAAATATACATACCTCTGTATGCCCCCTTTTGATCTGCCAATGAAAAAAACCCATGTTAAGGCCATACCTTGATATAGCATCTATGTTGTACACTACATTGCATATTAACTATCACGTGTCTAGAAAAAAGTTATGCATATATTATACTCACTCACTGTCATATTCATTTGTTTTATAAAAGTTCTGGAAATTTTGGTGAATAAAAGAGGACATGGAAATAAATTGAACTAATTATTTAACACAAATAAGATTCTATAAATTACATTAAGGTAAATCTGAGGTAGACGTCCGCCCAAGTAAATAGCTGCCATTCCCCAACCAAGGATTGATCCAATCCCACTGTAACCAGCAGCAGCCATACTTTCATCTGCTGAACTTCGCGTAGCCTGCAATTCCAATGATAGAATGGCTTGTTCTGATGAACAGATACTTGTAGGCATGTTATTAGAAACAAAGTTGAAAATCATATAGAACATTTGCCTCTAAAAGTTGTCGTCCCACTTGCAACACAATGCCTCCTGACGGATTTCTAGGAAGTGGACTATTTTCAAGTCTTTCTGCTCGTAGGTGGTTGTGACTCCCAACCAAGAATGTCATCAAGGAGACCTGAAACAAAAGAAAGGTGAAAAACCAGGTCAGATTAACTCAAAAAATCAGTGATCCTGGTAATCGAGTATATCATGGACATTGGACACTATAAAGAAGCTCACCATACACAGCATTGTTTTGATTTTTGGAGTAGCAGCTTTTGGTGACCTGACATCACCTAGCAATGGTTCCTTGAACCAGCGTTGCTCGATGTCGAAAACAGGACTTCTAGAACCAAGGAAGGAAACTGCGGGAGGTGTATGACTTACTGAAAGAGATCTTGCTGACCTGAAATCCCATTCATAGAGTCAGGGGTCTGGAGATAACCTAATATTATTCATTTAAAAATCAATGATATCAAATTTTAAATATTCAAGTAGAGGGATTGCTATACATGAAATATAACTCATCAAAAGTACTGGGAGAACTGGATGCAACATGAACATTTGGACTTGGAGCCAACCCCCTTCTCTGTACATAACTGGCTTTTTCAGTATCAGAATCACTATTGCACTCTCTTCTTTCTGCAGCTTCAGCTTGCACAGCCTTGTATTGCATGTTACAATAAAAAATAGTCATTAACTTTGACACGTAATGAATATATAAATAGAATGACATGCATCTACGGTATGAGATTCCTAGGAAATACAGTAATACATGAACTGAAAAGTAGAATGCACTTATATTTCTATTCTTGCAAGTACAAACCTCCGGCCTCTTTTTCTTTGACTTCAGTCGTGGATAAATGTGGTCATAGTATACCGCTTGTAATGTAAGCATAACTGTAGTTACTGCATATAACTGCACAACAGAATGTTGTTTATCCATTCTGATAAGTTATTAATAAATGGCATAATTGAATGATGGCTGATTGAAGAATCGTACCACTGCTGTATAATACTGTGTTGGAAGCTGCAAATGAAAAGTACGAGTTAAACATTCTACCACCAAACTCAAGCTCTAGTACTAGTAGCAATTAATTTGATACGGCAAAGTAACATACTGAAATTAGATTACAAATTTTATAGCGGTACAGATCAAGCCTTATCATTAGATATAGATACAGAAAGCAAGCAACTTACAGTCTCCGGTTCTAGTATGCAGCCAAAAAGGTTGAAAGAGTCTCTGACAAAGTAATTATAAAGTAACTATTAGTAAAAATTGATAATCACTAAGGAAGAATGCTTATACAAAAACAGTTCATGTATCAAAGAATACAAAGTGAAACTAGAGCAATCAACAAATCTTGTTTTTCACAGAACATTTATTAATTCCCAGAATCTTCTATTAGACATATATATATATATATATATATATAATATGCTAGACAAGTAAGTTTTAAAGGTTGTGTTGGGCTCAAAATGAAGTCCATATAGCTAACTGTGGTCTCAAATGCATACAATCGTAGTTGGAATTTCAACAACCAATCCATAAGCACAAGAACTGAACTTCAATAAACCAACAACTATAAACAATAAACAAAACATTACCCAACAATCCATGTCATGAGAAACAGAATGGAGAGGCCCTCGGCAGATTTCTTCCTGTAGTTGGTGATGATTTGTGGTATCTCAGCAACGCACCAGCTCACCACACTAACCAAGCCCAGACCCACTGAGAATCCGTGGTGCGTGCTGCACAGACACGACCCCAAATACCGCTGAGCCCATCGGATGCAATGCTGATCAACAGGGCACATCACTGATTCCCCCGCTTTCATCATCCCCAATACAGACATGGAAGAATAACTCAATCTGCGTATCATGCACACAACAATGCTCAGCATGCATAACCCCCTCTCTCTTTCAAATTAAATGCATAAATTTCACAGTATTCGAATAAAAATTGGAAGAACATACATGGATGTCCGTCCGGGTGCGTGAAATTTCAAACTGGAGGAGTGCAAAAGGAGGGGAAACTAATAAGTACAAATGAGGAATGCTTGGACTGGATCTGTGTATTGAGTGATTAAGAATTCAAAATGACAATGCATGTACATGATAAGATGAAGATTGAGACTATGTAGGTTAACGTAATGGAATTGAAGGCAGGAAAGCTAGGGAGGTGGAGGTGGTGATTTCGATTGCATATGAATGTTAGGTTTTGAATTTGTGAAGAGAAATGAAGAATTCCTGGCCTGGCTGAAGATTTCTCAATGGTTAACAGGCTGAGTGAAGGTGGCATAACTATACTGGTCACTGCCGCACAGCTTTCCAGATTTTCGTTTTCTACCCCACTACTTTATTTAATTCTCACTTAAGCCCACTCCACTAAATAATACTTCCTCCGTCCATAATAAGTGTATCATGGAGGAGTGGACACATATTTTAAAATTATGATACGTTGTTTTAGTAGAGAAAGTGGTCCACTAAATAGTGAGATTGTGATGTAATTTATAGTGTATGAAGATATATTCTTTGTGAACGGTTCTAAACATTTAGACAATAATGATACACTCTTTGTAGACAGAGGGAGTAGTCCCTCATTATTGATTTTTTTCTTTTTGAGTACATAAATTAAGAAAATAATATAAAAATTTAAAAGTGGTAGAATTATTTTTTGTTATGTATGAAAATAAACCAACTTTTGATATTAAAATAGTTTAATCTTTGTATGTATAGTACTTTTATGGTTTATTAACTATTTTTAGTGTATAAAAAATTATTAGGTTAACTATATTTTCTTTTACATGTGTGTTATAAATTTATAATGATTTGATTGCCCAATCCATCTAAAATAATGTATTTAATATAAATTAAGATATATTTCGCCACTTAACTTAATTTTTCATAAAACACCTACCTTTAAATGTTATACCACTTTTGTAATTGTTAAAAGATAAAGTCATAAAATTACTGTTAAGTCTTAAGGTTTGGATATAAAATCATATTTTTATATTTTGTTTATTAGTATTATCATGTTGTTTGGATTTCCTGATCCATTGATGTACCAACATTCTCCTTCGTCTCTATTCATGCAAGTGCAAAAAGTATTTCATCAAACGCTTTTTATGAGATTTTTTTTGGATGCTTATTTAATCACGTCATTCATTCGACATTGAGTGTTTAATCTATTCGGCAAATGGATATGAATAACATCCTTCTGAATGGTCTTCCTAACAAGAGAGTTTATATGGCCCAACAAAATAGATGAAGTAAAAAATAATAAGTGATGTTAAAGATGAAAATATGATATGACTCATTTCCTCAAGTGTATTTGTCTAGACAAGGTCGAAGAGGGGATAACTTGTGTGAAGTTGGATGCTCTTTCCCTTGAAGTTGGGGTATCAATTGAATGTTTTGATCGGAAAGTCCGGTTAGGTCAATTAACTTAAGCTTGTAGAAACCATGCTTCAAGCCTCGGTATCCAATATCGGAATTCATTTATCTCAATGAAATAGAAGAAGACTCCATAAAGATGAAAATATTATATAACTCATAAATTTTAAATATTACTTTTTATTATTTTTTAAAATAAGTCTGATACTGTTCAAAAGAAAAATAAATCATATTTAACAAAATAGATGAAGTAAAAAAATACTACATCCGTTCCACTAAGAGTGGTCACATTTCCTTTTTGGATCGTCCCACCAAAAGTGGTTACTTTTCAAAAAAGGTAAAAAAATGATCTTTAAACTACATCACTCTCACTTTTTAAAACACTAACACTTTAATTTTTTAAATTCCGTATCGACTCACTTGTAGCTTTTAGCGGGACGGAAGGGGTAATTATGTACGATGCACGCCATCTCATTTATATTTAATGATGTGAATCTATCTATTATAAATAATAAATTTGAAATGTTAATTTTTAGTAAATTTGAAATGTTAATTTCTAAAAAGTAGGAGTAAAATTTGTTCTAGTAACCCAGACCAGACCAGACCGGATAAAGTAAACCAACCACTCTCACGACTACTATTCCAGATCAAATATCTAAACTGCAAAATCTCTCTTCTCAAATTAGAAAATTGTCGACTATTTCTAATTCATCTGCAATTCTCAGGTGCGTATTCAACTTCCAATGATTCTAATCATCTTATTAAAAAGATACGTATGCGTTTCACCCTTTCTAATGCACATATTTTTATTTGATTTCCTGGAGAATGTAATTACAAATTCAGTTCCGTTCTTGGAATTTTTCATAATTCGATGTTAAAATGCCAATGGAAGCTTCATTTAATGAAATTAGTTCCTAGTTTTATTTCAATTTCGATTTAGTTAGATGACGCAGTGCTTTGTGGAATTTAAATGCACACCGTTATTGCCGTGTTTCTTTTTGGGAAAGTTCTTTGTTTGTATTCGTGTTGTGATTTTTTTATTGGATGATAATTTTGCGGCTGTTCATGATTTAATCAGAATTTGACTAAAACGTTACAATTATTTGGGCAATGAATTTATTTTGGGTTTTCATTCAATTAAAGAAAAAGGATAAAAAGAAGAGCATTTTCATTGCAATGGGGAGTGATAATAATAATACTTGGATATGGAGCATGATTGAAGTTTTAGGGTATAATGATTTCTAAGAAATTATCTCAGAATTTTATTTTGACTTGGAGTCTCACAGTGTAAAGCTTGCTTTTATTATGGATGGATTTCATTTGTATCCATGTGCCTAAATAACATTGAGGTTCTCTAGTTTTATACTGTCTAGGTGAGAATGGTGCTAATGCTGTGCATTTTGGGTGGATGAAGAAAGTATACTATTAAATTGTAGAAATAGAAAAGTATAACAATCATCAGTGAAAGTAATATGCAGTTTTTTAATTAGGGTGAGATAAATAGAATATAATTCTCATACAGAACTTTGACAGGGGTTTTATCTGACTCTCTTCTGAATGCTTGCTGCAGATTGCTGGTCAAGGTCTTGAACTTGATAGAGCTGTGAATTATATTGTGTATGAGTATTATGGTGGGCCAAAACACATATGTTCCACCACGTTACATCCCCCTCGAACAGTCAGACGCAGAGGCAGATGTAGTGCCTGCCGCAGATATTGATCCTAGACCACAGCGCATCAATAATGTTCCAGGGCAGTGGTCTTCAGGAATCTGTGCTTGTTTCGATGATATGCAGAGCTGTATGCTACTTTCTGCCTTGTGATCTTGATTTATCAGAAGCAAAAAAGTGAATGAAAGGTGCTTTTTGATAGTGCTGGAATGTTGGATCATGCCTTGCAAATTATAAATTATAATATGATAGCATGCATCGTAAACTGAAGGGTGCTACAGTTCTTTAATACTGCTCTAGGGTTCATTGGTAGTTTTATTTAGGAGATTTTGTGGAAGATTTTTTCTTTTCCTAGTGTGATTTACTCTTTCTGATGACTTGATCACATTTAGCTAACTCAATGTGGTCCGCCATTAAGGAAATTGCTGCCTCCTTGTGTGATTTAATTTGCTCATGATCAATGATACATGGGACTCATCTGTCCCTGTTTTTTTTCACAAATTAAAAAAGGTTTTCATGTGGTCTGAATGGTAAGAGATGCATTTACACCAAGTGTTTAACTGAGAGTATATTTGTCCTCAAATATGTTTTTTTGTGTTCTAGTCAACGAATTGCTGCACTAATATTATTAATGTGATGTTATAACATCATCTTCTATTCAGGCTGTGTTGGACTTCTATGTCCATGCTATCTTTTCGGGAGAAATGCCGAGTCTTTGGGGTCTGGAACTCTGATAGGATCCTGCATGATGCATTTTGTATTATGGGCTCTTGTCAATACTATATGCTGCGTAGTCACTGAAGGCGTTTTGTTGGGTGCACCTGGATGCTTTGTCGCATGTTATGCTTGTGGCTACAGGAGGATATTAAGGGAAAACTACAATTTGGAAGTATATCATCATTTTCTTTATCTATTCATGCTTCTGTTGTACTCATCTTCACTCACTTAGACCCAAAGGCTAGGGCATTGATGCTGATCAAATAAATAGTTTAAGCAGATCGAGGACACCTTTACCCTATAGCTTCTCGATTATCTTAGCTATCCATTTTTCTTAAATGTCCTTTCTTTCACTAACCTATATAAATATCTCATGTTAACAGATGATGTTATGCTTCATTACGAGTTACGATAAGGAACAGTTGGTTTTGACTGAGAATCTCCTTCACTTGATTTTCTTTATTTTCCTTTATTCTTTATCAGGAACATTTGAATTTGAATAAGTCGTTTTACGGAACACCTCTAGCTCCACGAAGCATGTTCTATAAAGTCCCGGTTGCTTATTTGTATGTCGTGATCCTTCCAAACAAGCTATTCTTTCCGAGACTCCCCTCACACTATGATCCTTAGTCAAGTAATGAGTCTTTAGTTGATCAATACTCGCAGCATGATATCACCATGCTATTAATAAGATTTGGATACTGTAAATCATTCATTTCCTGGCAAAGGAAATTCTTCTGAACATCTTTTGCTCTTGATTTTTTGGATGCAGGAAGCACCGTGTGGAGACTTTGTGACGCATTTCTTCTGTCATTTATGTGCCATGTGTCAAGAATACAGAGAAATCCGCGAAAGAGACTTGAACTCCTCCACTAGCGGGAATATGGTGGAAGTGGCTGCGCCTCCTGTACAGAAAATGGATTCAGCTTCTGCAAAATAAACCTTTCGATCTCCTCAGACTACACACTAAACCCCGTATTGTATGAATGCTTCTGTCGTCTCTTCACATTTATTACGCAGTTTATAATTTAATGTAGAGTAGTTTTTTCTTCTAGCCACTCAGTCCCTTCCACTTGAACATGACTATTATTTTCCTTTGCCTTGCTTCAATGCATCATCTTTTAGTGTAAGATATGGTTCTGCTTCTGTACTAGTCCATAGTCCCGGTTTTGTTGGCAAAGAAATAATTGTTTCTTTTTTTTTCTCTCTTTATTTTTGATCCAGACTAAGGCTGCAGATGAAGCTTCAGTTGTTTTGGTTTGTGCAAAGATTATATTTACAGACTTAATTCTAATTAGTGTATTAGGACTGTTCAGGTCAGGTGTAGTGTAAGATTACATTATACCTGTGACTACTTTTGATTTCTGAAAAACAATGAAAAACAAAAGGAGAGCTTTTGATGTCTCAATCAATGAGTATATAATAAAATAATACTCCATAATAAGCCTATGGGCCGGGCTAAGGCCCATTATACGTTTAGTTGAGTTTATCCAAAATAAGGTCAACACCTCTATGGGCTAATGACAATTAATTACTCCAAAATTCGTTGATTATTATTTATTAGTACGAAGATTAATAAGGCCATTCATAGACCATTAATTTTCTTTTTCACCAATGCTTAATGATATTCATTCCTTTAGATTTCAAATCTATATATATATATATAGCTGCTCCTGTTGGCATTTATAAGTGTTTTGATTCATATCCCAATACCTTCCCTGAAAGATGTAATAAGTCCAACACTGAATCTTAGTGTTTTGTCTAAAAACTCATATGTTAGGGAGTTCTAATTTTTCAAGTACACTGAAGGACATCTCCACTGAAGATTCAAGTTATTCCAATACTGAAGGACCTCTCTACTGAAGTCTCCCCTGAAGTATTGAAGTTGAAGTTGGAAGCCAAAAGTCTTCCTGCCACTGAAGTTCACTTCTAAAGTCTGCGCTGAAGCCTTAAACTGAAGTTCCCACTGAGTATTAGTCTATTGTATAGGACTTGCCATTTATAGCAAAAATCTCATTAGGTGAACACAATTTTGTTGCAGACACCAAAAACGGCAAAAAGGACGAAGACTCCAACGGGAAGAATTCAAATGAAGCTCTATCTCACAACGGTCAAATTCTATGAGAGAACTATAAATACCCCGCTGCTTCAAACACTTCAACATACCGGTTACCCTGCTTTCAACTCGCTATTGCATTCATCGCTCTCAAACTTTCAGTTAGAACACCTAGCCTTCAGATTCTATATTCTAGTGTTCTTAAGCGATTATATATTGTAACCGAAGAGTGATCAGACTTATTTAGTCTACTTCAAGATCACTGTAAGATCATCTCCATTAAGTTGGAAACCCTCGACTAACATCGAGTACTCGTGGACGTAAGAGTTTTTTATCTCCGAACCACGCAAACCATATCACTGTCTCTCTCTCTTACTTTCAGTATTTATAATTCATTGATTATCATTAATTGAATACTGATTAATTGAAAAGAGAAACATTGCATTAAGTTTTCTAAAACAAACGAGTAAAGATTTAAAACCACCACATTCCGCACACTTAAGATATTAGTCCATCAGTCAAACACTCAGTGTAGACTGAAGGATTCCTATCTGAAAACTCATCTCTCTCACTGAAGTACCTCCCTTCAGTTCAGGAGCCACTCAAAGTTTTTAAACTTGTAAAATCTGACTGGTGTATCCCCCATACACTCAGTTCACTCGTTTCGGGACCAACAGCTCCATTATTACACTTTGATCACGAACCACATTTATGATTTATTATGTCAATTCTCTTTGGGAGTGTTTGATAAATAGGATGAGATTAATTAGAATGGTCTATTTTTTTGAGATTTCTTTAATCCCACCCTTTTAGGTGAGATATTTATCAAATAAATAATTTTTTATTAAATCATTAATCATGAATTTAAAAATATTTTAGCCTTTTAGGAGTCTAATCCTAATTAGTAAATACTAGATTAACTATTATTTGTATTTATTTAGGCTTATACATACTTATCCGTTTAGTAAACACGATGAAATTAATTGAAGATGTTAATATTATTGAAATGATAATTATATCAAATTGATTATAGTATGTTTAAATGGGAGGGACAATGCCAATATCAAGTCGTGTCAAAGATCTTTGGAACTTGGGTTGGACCTTAATGAGAAGGAAATAGTATATTATATTATTATACTCCACATAATTTAATTGATTAAGGAAAATAAAGCATATTGGTATACGTGTGTTCACACACGTACATCTATAGATCTCCTACTTTTAATACTATATTAATGAACATCACAAAAAAGAATCTTATGTTACGCCATAATTTAAAATTCTTCCAAGCTTAACACATTATTTCATACACATAAAACATCGATATCCTTAATGGAGAAAATTAGTTTATTAATTTCGTAAAAGAATTAAGGAAAAATAAACAGATCATTATTGTACATGCAATGAGGGAGGAATTTCTTTTCCCATATGGAGAAATTAACCCAGACATGATTTTTGATTTTCACCGACAAAGATTTATATTCTTTGGACAAATAATAATAACGTGGCATGAAATGGTGACAAAAGAATTCGAATGAGTCCCTTTCAACTTTTAACTAAAATAATCTTATAATGTATACAAATAATAATTTTATAGGCATACTCTTTCTCTATCATACAAAAAACGATTAATTTGTTTTTTTACGTAAAACAAGAAATTGTATAAAAACAAATGATAAGTTTATACACATAATAACTTATATCATTTTTAAAAACAAATAAATAAATATTAGTGAAACAATTAAAAAACATTTTTAACAAAACGAGTAAATATTATATATATATATAAAAGAAAAGAAAAGGTAACGGCCGGTGCATTGACAAGTACTTATATTCGACGTCTAGGGAATTTAATCAATAATTATTTAATTCCCAACTTGGAATAACTAATATGATAATGATAACAGTCTAGGCATAGTAAAACCTAGTTTATATCATTAAACAGTGCATAAGGTTACGGCTATGGAATAATTAGACGACATAATTATTGAACTTCGAGGATTATTATAATGTCGTTAGACTATAAGACAAGCATATTAGTTTCGTAACGACCAAAAATTAGTAATATAATTTATTAATTTAAGTGGTGTGGATAATCACACTGCTTCGAGTTAAGCCATGGTGTTTGGCTTTAGGGAAATGTACACCACCTTTTGTTAACATTTCAAAACCTAACTTTGGACATATTTGAGGCCTTAAACCTTTATTTTAATAAATATAAATATTGGTCGGTTTCAGTTCTTGGAAATGCAATTAGAGATCTGATGAGAACAAGAATAACAAAGGTTGACATACTTGTTTTTTTAGTCCTAGATTTACATCAAAATAATCATATTAATTAAAATGATTAATTATAAATGTTAAAGTGTTGGGAAATATTTATAAGTGTTTTGATTCAGATTCCAATACCTCCCCTGAAAAGGTGTAATAAGACCAATACTGAATCTTAGTATTTTTGTCTAAGAACTCACTTGTTAGGGAGTTCTAATTTTTCAGGTACACTGAAGGACATCTCCACTGAAGATTCAAGTTATCCCAAAACTGAAGGACATTATCTACTGAAGACTGTCCTGAAGTTTTGAAGTTGAAGTTAGAAGCCAAATCTATGCCAAACTGAAGTCCAGTACTGAAAGCCCATACTGAAGTTCTAAACTGAAGATCAGTACTGAAGTTCCACACTGAAGTCTGCACTGATGCTCTATACTGAAGTTCCCCACTGAGTGACAGCCTAGTCAGTAGGCCTTTCCACTTATAGAAAAAATCTCGGTTAGGTGAACAAGATCTTTCTGCAGACACCAAAAATGGCAAAAAGGACGAAGACTCCAACGGGAAGAATTCAAATTAAAGCTCTATCTCACAACGGATATATCTTTGAGAGAGCAGTATAAATACCCGATGCTTCAAACACTTCAAGATACCGGTTACTTTGCTTTCATCTCGCTATTGCTATCATCGCTCTCAAGCTTTCAAACATTCAGTCTAGAACACACCAAGCTCTCAGTTTTTAGTTCTTAGTGTTCTTAGCAATCATTTGTAACCGAAGAACAATCTTAGTTTTAGAATTAGCTCTAAACTAGTAGTGATCAGTTCAACTGTACATCTAACCTTCACGGTTGATCACTGTAAGATTATTATCTCTCCATTAAGTTGGAAACCCTCGACTAACATCGAGTACTCGTGTACGTAGGAGTTTTTATCTCCGAACCACGCAAACTATTTCCCTGTCTCTCTGTCTCATTTAATTTCAGTATTGTTTATTCCTTATAACATCAATTGAATACTGACTAAGAGAAAAGAGAAAGACTGCATTAAGTTTTCTGAAGCAAACGAGTAAGATTTAAAGTCACCACATTCCGCACACTTAAGATATTAGTCCATCAGTCAAACACTCAGTGTAGACTGAAGGATTCCTATCTATAAAGTCATCTCTCTCACTGAAGTACCTCCCTTCAGTTCAGGAGCACAAAAGTTTTAACTTGATAAATTGACTGGTGTATTGGGCC
>JAPKLX010000002.1:5327959-5622299 GCA_026898415.1 Leonotis leonurus | reverse complement strand
TTCCCCCCCCCCCCCCCTATAACTTAGAACTAACTAGTTATTCTGATGTTGATTTTGCAGGTTGCAAGTTGGATAGGAAATCCACTTCAGGTTCCTGTCAGTTCTTGGGAAACAAGCTTATAAGTTGGTTCTCCAAGAAGCAGACTTCAGTTGCTACATCAACCACTGAAGCTGAATACATGGCTGCTGGAAGTTGCTGCTCTCAGATTCTCTGGCTCAAGCAACAACTTAGAGACTATGAAGTGCCGACCACTCTGATTGCAATTTATTGTGACAGTTCAAGTGCCATTGCCATCACACAGAACCCAATTCTGCATACAAGGTGCAAGCACGTGGACATCAGGCATCACTTCATACGAGATCACGTTGAAAAGAAAGATGTCACCATTGAAAAGATTCATACTGACATTCAACGAGCAGACATCCTCACAAAACCACTGGAAGAAGCTAGATTCAACATGCTAAGTGGAAGACTTGGCCTACTGAATCCAGATCTCTCCTAAGTGTGTTCACTGAAGGTACATTTCCTTTTCCTATCAAACTAATGTCTTAAAGATCCCTTAACTTAGTATTTTCAGTATACTGAAGTTGTGATCATAATAAGACTCAAAACAACGTGATGATTACATTTTGGGTAACTCTACATAGTTATCTTAGATATCAAATCATCACACATTGCAAATTATTTGTTGAAACTAACATTTCAGGCCACTGAAGTCTACAAGGCCACTGAAGTTCACATATGTCAAATCTGAAGTATGAACTTCAGAATCCAAAGTTTCGCCAAGGCAAAGTCCAAAATGCCACATCAACTGAAGATATTCAGATTCCACGCAAAAGCAAAGGACAAATCTGAAGTTCTAGAGCCATATTTGAAGTTCAGAAGTCAAATCTGAAATCTTAAGTCAAATCTGAAAGTGCAAGTCCACTGAAGTTTATGCACAGTCAACACTGACCGCAGCACACGTGGCAAAGAAACTGACATCACCACTGAAATGGAGTCATTCAGTTGCTAGTATCTGCAACTGAAGTTAAACACTTATATTTATTTCGTATTTATTGCTCTAAGTGTTTCTCTCCTTAATTCTGAACGTAATGTCAATATCGTAATTATATTTTAGCGTACCTCGTTTTTTGCAACTTATATGATACGCTATCGAATGCATTAAATGCGTATCAGATCTCTACAGTATAAAGTGAATATACTTGAGTGCTAAAATTAGAAAATTTGACTTTAGGCTAGTCAAACGTCGCACGTTGATTACACGCGTTGTTCTTTCCCGCTCTCTTTACATCTCACCTACGTGGCTCAACCCTGACCGTTGATTTCAGTAAACATGCAATTGAATCCAGCTGTTGATCTCATTATATATAATTCATCTTCTTCGACGGTTACCACTTTTGCATCTGCCAATTCTCAAAGCCTTACGCTAAATCTATCTCCTTCCTGTGCTTTCTGCTTTCTGAATCTTTGTGCAAAATACTTGTTGATAACTTCTCTGTACACTTTTCATTCTCAATGTACGTTTTCTATCTTGCTTTAAATGTTTTGGCACATATGAATCCATACTGAAAATATTCTAACCATGTCTGGTTTTATTTTCAGATTATCAACATGGGCAAGAAACCACTCCCACCTGCACTATCTCTGTCTCAACTCAGCAAGAGGATCTTCTCCGAGCCTACAGCCATTTATTCCCAAACGGATGTGGACCAGGCTAAGTCAGTTTTTGAACTGATTAAGACAGCCAACCTGGACACCCTCACCACTCTTCGCCCGACTAACATTTACTCTGAAGAGGTGGTGCTCTTCTACATCTCTCTTGGCTATGAAGGTGAGCATCTCATGTCCTCCCTTCAAGTTCGCGTGAAAAACAAGGAGACTGGCGTTATTGAGAAGAAGCCAGTCCCCATCAACGTCATTGAGATGCTTCAGTCAGTCTTCTAACTGACCAATACTGGCAAGAAGAACCCAAACCAGTTTCTGAAATACAAGGATGATATTCAAGCCTTCTTCGACGAGATCCAAGCAGATGGGAAGCCTAAACCCTTCAGTACAGCGAACAATAACAAGGGACTTCTTCGCCCTGAACTTCGTCTTCTACTCGATGTGGTTCAGATGTGCATTTTGGGAAAGAAGTCCTCGTACGAACAAGTAAGCTGGCAAAAACTGAGTTTGATGCGCAGCATCTATGAAAAAGACGGATCCAACTGGGTCGCAGTCATGGAGGAGCTTCTCTTGGCGGAAGCCCAAAAACTGAAGGAAGTCGATGACGGCATCACCATGGTTGGAACTGAAACATTGAACCTTGCTACCAAGGTGTCATTACTGATTGAGATGCGTTTTAAAAACGCTGAAAAGTTATTTCCAGGGAGCACTCCATTTGAACAGAAGCTTCTGTTCAGTACAAATCTGGAAGTTCTCACTTCCATGCATGGGAAAGTCAAGGCTCTTCAGATGGAGACTGACATTCCTTCTCCTGATGTGGACCCCATTCGAGCCATCGAGGAATATGATGAAGCTGCTCCCCCATCTCCTCCCAAGGCCAGTCCAATCAAGATTAAGAGGAAGAGGAACCCTCCCCGTCGCCCCCTGAAGAAGAAAAAGCCAATCATGGCTTTAGTGGATGAAGACTCTCCTCCTCCATCACCACCTTCAGAGGAAGAGGCACCACAGTTCCAACTGGTCAAGCGACCTCGTCGCTCCCTTGTTCTGACTGCTGCTCTTCAAAGACAGCTATCACCTGACGACACCCTTACCCTCTCCCAAGTACTCAAATCTTCAGGTTTGCCTCCATCTCCTCCTACTCTTTCTTCTGAACCTCCCTCATCCCAACCTGAACCCATACTTATCTCATCTCCACCCTCTTCTCCCAATCCACCCATCACTGAAACTGTTACTGAACCCTTACCACCTCCTTCTCCCCCCACTGAAACTTTCTTTTCTGAAACTCAAACCGAAACCCCTCCTCCTGAAACTCTTCCACCACCACCAATCCTTATACCCACTCCCACCTTCACTGAAATACATCAATCTTTCCCTACTCAAGAACCCCTGTCGCATTCACCACCTCACATAACTCACCCTGAACCCCAGACCAAGTCTCCCTCACCTACTACAGTTTACTCCTCACCTGAACCAACACCCACTGACACTGATCCTCCCCGCAATGAAACACACAACCAAGCCTCCACCTCTGAACCCACTGCAACTCCTGCTCAATCTTATCTAAATAACATTGAGTTGCAGTCCATCCAGCACCTCACTGCCACATTTCCTGAACTTTACAATCATTCCCACCTAGCCCAAGCTTGCCAGTGTCTATGGTCATGGAGGACCATACGCTTTTTGGACTCTCAGGCCCTGGATTACAAGATCCAACTTGATGGCATGAGTTCTTTTTTGCTTGAAGAGGCTGATCTCCAAGCCTGTTTTCAATTCACTAACGCCCATGATGCATTTCTGAATGCTGAGGCATACATTGAGGCCCAACTGGCCCATGCTGAATCTTCAGCTGGGCGTGTGTATACAAGAAGGACATCCTCCGCAGGCCCTTCATCCTCTGCAGCTCCAAATCAGTCCATGGCCCTTGTGCCTTCTCTTCCTGATCATTCTATTCCTGAGGCTCCTTCCTCAAATGACTTTTTTGTTGGAGCGCACCGCCTTTTTGTTGCCTCTGAACTCAAGAAGCTTTTTGAGGCTGAGAGTTCACGCATGACCAACCAGACAACTGCCATAGTCAACGCCCTCCAGGCCACTTACTCTGAAAAACTGAAAGCTCAAGCTCTTACTTTCCAGAAAACAATCAACGCGCTTACTGAAGAAAACTCAAATCTGAAGAAAGAAATCTCCACACTCACTGCTGACATTCCAAATCAGATTCAGGCTGCACTAAAGTCGCAACTGCCCATCCTGACTGATTCTGTACAAAAAGAGATTGTTGCTCGCACTCCTGACTCTTCAAAGCTCAAGAAACTTATTCTTTCTTGCAACCATAACAGAGCCCACACTTCTTCTCTCCGTTCAGATTTTGACCGAGCCTACACTGAACTATCCACAACTTGCACTGCACATGGCAAATCTATAGCTCGCCAAAGATCACGCCTCAGGACAGCCAAGAAACGTGCTGATTCTGCTTTTGTCCTGGCTGAGCGTGCTAAATCCATCGCTAATTCTGCAAGTACGGTAGCAATGAAGGCCTGCACTACAGTTCGCAACAGATTATCCAAGCCTTCACATGCTGATCAAGTTATCTCTAATTGCCGTGCTCGCCTGAGCCATATTGAACAATTCTGTCAAAACATTGTGACTGAGCATGGCATAGATTATCAGTTCCCTGGTGTCCAACCTCTCCCCTGGATTGATGATCAATCTCTTCCTGAAGCTTCAGATGCTGCCAATAAGGGGGAAGGGAAGGAACCTGAAAACCTGCAGCCAATACATGAAGAAGAAGAAGACAAAGAAGAAGAAGAAAGGGCTGACACGCCTGACATAGAACTGACTGATGATGACAAGGAGTAATCCCAGTAAATGACAAGGACATAATTTCAGTTACCGTGCCTTCTGTTCTGAACTTAATTCTCTGTATTTCTCTGTACTGAAATCCCAAATGAATGAAATGCAATTTTTGTCTATCTTTGATCTCAACCTGATGACAACCATCTAGTTGTCCAGGCTCTGATTACTATATTTTTTTTGGTTTGATTTACCTATCCGATTAACTAACTCATCTTTTCTTATGGTTTAAGTGTTCTCCAGTTTAGGGGGAATTTCTTAACTTAGATTGATGTTTTCAGGTTAGGTATTGACATCATCAAAAAGGGGGAAATTGTTGGGAAATATTTATAAGTGTTTTGATTCAGATTCCAATACCTCCCCTGAAAAGGTGTAATAAGACCAATACTGAATCTTAGTATTTTTGTCTAAGAACTCACTTGTTAGGGAGTTCTAATTTTTCAGGTACATTGAAGGACATCTCCACTAAAGATTCAAGTTATCCCAAAACTGAAGGACCTTCTCTACTGAAGACTGTCCTGAAGTTTTGAAGTTGAAGTTAGAAGCCAAGTCTATGCCAAACTGAAGTCCAGTACTGAAAGCCCATACTGAAGTTCTAAACTGAAGATCAGTACTGAAGTTCCACACTGAAGTCTGCACTGATGCTCTATATTGAAGTTCCCCACTGAGTGACAGCCTAGTCAGTAGGCCTTTCCACTTATAGCAAAAATCTCGGTTAGGTGAACAAGATCTTTCTGCAGACACCAAAAATGGCAAAAAGGACGAAGACTCCAACGGGAAGAATTCAAATTAAAGCTCTATCTCACAACGGATATATCTTTGAGAGAGCAGTATAAATACCCGATGCTTCAAACACTTCAAGATACTGGTTACTCTGCTTTCATCTCGCTATTGCTATCATCGCTCTCAAGCTTTCAAACATTCAGTCTAGAACACACCAAGCTCTCAGTTTTCAGTTCTTAGTGTTCTTAGCAATCATTTGTAACCGAAGAACAATCTTAGTTTTAGAATTAGCTCTAAACTAGTAGTGATCAGTTCAACTGTACATCTAACCTTCACGGTTGATCACTGTAAGATTGTTATCTCTCCATTAAGTTGAAAACCCTCGACTAACATCGAATACTCGTGGACGTAGGAGTTTTTATCTCCGAACCACGCAAACCATATCCCTGTCTCTCTGTCTCATTTAATTTCAGTATTGCTTATTCCTTATAACATCAATTGAATACTGACTAAGAGAAAAGAGAAAGACTGCATTAAGTTTTCTGAAGCAAACGAGTAAGATTTAAAGCCACCACATTCCTCACACTTAAGATATTAGTCAATCAGTCAAACACTCAGTGTAGACTGAAGGATTCCTATCTATAAAGTCATCTCTCTCACTGAAGTACCTCCCTTCAGTTCAGGAGCACAAAAGTTTTAACTTGAAAAATTGACTGGTGTATTCCCCCATACACTCAATTCACTCGTTTCGGGACCAACATCAAGAAATATTCATGCCAAGCACTACCTAAAAGTTATTTATTTCCATCTCAATACTCTTGTAAGAATCGAATTTTTGCCAATATTTTCATCTTTTCACCATGTCATTGCTCATGAATATATATTTAATAATTCAAATTCAAATTTAATTATCTATATAATGTTTTATTCTGAGGGGAAAGATCTCTATTTACTACGTACTGTTTTTTGGAAAAAGAAACAAAGGCTAAAATTTTGTAAAATAATAACTTTGTAGTGATTCCCTCTATTTCGATTCTATCATCAATATATACTTTTCAATAAAAACTGAAATAATGTCTTTTTTCTTAAATATGAAAAGTGACATCTTAGTAATCCAATAAAGAGTAAATGAGTAATATTAGTCTCGATCTCGTTAACCTAATTTACAATATTCTCTTTATATATATATATATATATATATATATATATATATATATATAATGGCTTGTATTTTGAATGGTTTGAATAATACTAAGCATTTTGAGTTTCCAACTTTGGATGCGTATGTTTTATAGTGAATTTGTTTGTATCATTGGAATAAACAATATTTTGAAATAGAAAGAAACATTAATTTTATGAAAACAAATTAAGTTTCTGAGAATAGTGCATTGATCATGTGCAGGTCAAATTCCAATTACCTTTCTATTTGTATTTTGCTGTACTAATTTGTACACTATTTTATAGACGTTAGTGCATAGGGCTATATTTTGTATGTTCATATGTTTTCCACTATCTTGTAGTACATACTAATTGGAATTAAACATTTCTTCCTTTTATTTTCTAAAGATATTTAATCAATAATGTATATTATGAAATACGGGTCATAAATTTTCTCGTAAAAGAAAAAGAAATAAGTCCTAAATAAACTTATAAATTGAAAATGTTTACAAACGTGTGAGTGTGGATGAGAGAGGGAAGAGAAACCAAAAACGGTTCACAGAGATTGACGAAACACAAAGTCTCAAAACCATTGAATGTGTATCAACTGTCTTGTATAATAGTCACTAAAAATTTAAGTAATTTAGCTATTAAAGTAGACTAGTACGAAAATGTTCGATCGCAGTGGTGGATGGGGGTTAATACGCCCCCGTACACAGTGTGACATATTTCGTAAATAATAATTCTCACTTTCTCACAAGAGTTTATTGATTATGATATAATTTAATAATAATCAATATAAAATAATAAAAAAATAAAAATTACAATGACTTATATTCTGATATAGCATTACTACATCAGGTGTCAGCACGTTAAGTTGTGACTACTGCGTGCGGCCTCATGCAGTTCTATAGACTAGTAATAATGAAATAGAAGTAGTGATAATAAATATTCTTACGTCCACCTAAAATTGACTTGTTTTACTTTTTGGATTGTCACATTAATATTGATTTGTTTTGTAAAATGACAAAAAATTAAATCATTAAAATGTGTGGACTCACCTTTTCAACTTTTATACTCCTCCATGTTTTACGTGCATAAAAGAATTAAATCGTTTTTAGCGGGACGAATGGAGCAATAAATAATAATCAATGTTCTAAAAATCGGCCCAAAAGGGCGCCTAGGCGACGCTAGGCGGGATATTAACAATTCGATTACAAGTTAGGCGGTTTTGGCTAGGTGTGTTTAGCGAGCTAGGGGGGCTAGACGGGTGGGCTAGGCTGCATAAACAAAAAAAAGCTAAAACGAGACAAACGACTCAATAAAGATATAACTCACAAATTAATTTTAAACCCATTGACATATCATATAACTCACAAAATTAACTGAACATCATTATCGGGTCTGCTCCAAAGTTCAAAGCATCCTCCTTTAGTAAGAAATTGCAAAGGAAAACTCTACTTTGAAGTTTTGATTGCAAATATATTTTAACTTATTATGGTCATTTAATCTAAATTACAATATATGGATTTCACTTTAATTTATGAATATTACTCCTTGCGTCTAGAAAATTTCTTCTTATTTTGCCATTTTCATCCGTCCAGGAAACTTCTTCCCATTTTAAACTTTTCATTTATGCTAAGTGGACCCACCACACTCACTACACACAACTCAATTTAAAATAATATATTATGTGAGACTCAAACACTACAAAAAAAAATTATTTTAGCAACGGAATTTTTCTGTTACTAAAACAAGAAATTCCGTTACTAAACGTTTTAGTAACGGATTTATCCGTAGTAATATCGATGGTTGCTAGAAAATTTAACGACAGAATGTATTCCGTTACTATATATAACAACGGAATTGTAACGGAATTTTCGTTTCTAGAATGGTTTCTTCTATTCTAGTAACGGAACTGTAACGAAAAATTCTGTTACTAAATTTTTAATAACGGATAATTCCGTCATTAATTCCGTTACTAAAATTTTACAAAAATTCCGTAACAATTCCATTGTCGATCCGTTAAAATTTAGAAACGGAAAATTTTTCCGTCACTATTCCGTTGCTATATAATGCATTTTTTGTAGTGAAACTTCACTAACTACACAACACAATTTAAAACAATATATCAAATGGGACCCCAATTCCACTAACTACATATCATCGTTAAAGTTAAAAGAATTACATTAAATCCCGTGCTCAGTTGAAATGGAAAGAAATTTAGTGGACGGTGGGAGTATATTTTACTTAACATATTATGAATTACTACCTCCGTCCATGAAAATGATTTACGGTTTGACCCGGCACGGGTTTTAATATTGTATTTTGACTTTAATGGGATATGTAGTTAGTGGAGTTAGGGTCTCACTTCATATATTATTTTAAATTGGTTGTGAGTAGTTAGTGGAGTTTGGGTCCCACTTAAAGTATGTTTTAAATTGAGTTGTGTGTGGTGGAAGTGGTGGGTCCACTTGCTATAAAAAGGAAAATTTCAAATGTAAATCATTTTCGTGGACATCTCAAAATGGAATACCATAAACCATTTTGGTGGACAGAGGGAGTATAAAATCAATGAAATTATAAATAATATATCTTTATTATAGAATATGATGT
This sequence comes from Leonotis leonurus, assembly GCA_026898415.1. Lineage (NCBI taxonomy): Eukaryota > Viridiplantae > Streptophyta > Magnoliopsida > Lamiales > Lamiaceae > Leonotis > Leonotis leonurus. Next base: position 5,613,286 of record JAPKLX010000002.1, on the reverse strand, counting down.
AAATATATAAAAAAAATAAGTATTATAATTCGATCCGCCAAGATGCTAGTCTCCCTCCACCGCGCTGCCCGACTAGCGTCTAGCGACTTTGAGAATACGTATAATAATCATGTGAAGCAGGAGGAGTCAAACAAGGAAGGTAAAAGGCGAAAGCTGGAGTTTGTTGGCGAAGAGATAAGCAAATGTCTTCCTCGTGACCATCTCTACCTTCCTTTTCTAATCACTATACATAACACTTTTCTTTTCTTTACTGCTTATAATTTTGCCTTTTCTACTACTATTCGTGTTCATTCATTTCTTTTCAAAATTTGTTTTACATATTTTTAAACATGAACGCTACTGCATTAAAGCAAGGACAATTGTGCAAGCGCCAATTTGATAATATAAATTCCGAGCTGATCGAATTATTTAATGTTTACTAAAATCCCTTTGAGTTAATTAGTGTTACAAATTAAATAAAATCACTTTGTTTTAAAAAGCAGCGAGTTAAGGAAACAAACGGCGTGGCATTATACCTTTTCCTAAAACAATACCAGAAAAACTTAACTTTACATTATTTTAAAACTCATCTTTTGAAATTCAATCAACCAAAGCTACAGATCCATTGAATGGTTTAAAAAAAAGAAATAGTGAAAAATGATAATTAATTAATTAGGAAAGGAGGCCAAAATTGTGTGCTTAAAAAGCTATAACAATAATGCAGGCACTGGCATAGTACTTAACAAACAAGGGGTGGCTGTGGCTTCCTTTTTTGAATCGTTTGAATAGAAAATTCATCTTTTTAAAGGAAAATTCTTTTTTTTTTTGAAAGAAAAAAGAGTTTGAGAAAAGAGACAAAACAGATTCTGTTTTTCCTTCACAAGAACCGAGATGTAGAGAACTGTAAGAAAATAAAAAGAGCAGTTACATTACACAGCCCAAGTCCAACAGTGTGTCTTGAATGGGTTTCCCACCATCACCAGTCACCACCACCCACACGAGCGGTTCTCGATTTCCATGCACACACACGCACAAGCACCATCCACACCTTTATAAACACCTACTGTAATATAGATACGTTATATATATAAAGAAAGAGAGAGGATCCTGCAGAGAGAGTGAGGAGCGGTGTGATTGTATTGCTTTGGATGATTGTGGAGTATGTTTGAGTTTCAAATTTCAAAGAAAAGACACGTCTGAGTGAGTTTTCATGTTTCTTCATCTTCATCTCATTTCCTTTTGTTTTCTGTGCTTTTTTTTTCCTTCTCTTCATCTCTCTCTCGTCTCTTTTCACATCCAAGACTTGATTTTTCCACTTGTTCCAGTCACAAACTCACTCACCAAAAAAATGAATCTGCAGAACCTCATAAACAGTTGCACCACCACAAGAAAAGCACCAAGCGCTATGCAGGACTCGACGTTTCTACCACCACGTCTCTCTTTCCGCGAACCAGACACCAAGGGTGGAAACGGAAAAGGAAACGGGGTCCATTACTACCGAAATCCATGGCCATTTGAAGAAGCAGGAGTGAAGAAGATGAAGAAGGAAGGGCTCGAACCTCAAGAAATCGGGCGCAAATCGGACCATATAAAGATGTGTGCGAGAGGCCATTGGAGGCCCCATGAAGATGCTAGGCTTAAAGAACTCGTTTCCCAGTTCGGCCCTCAGAACTGGAATCTCATTGCGGAGAAACTTGAGGGCAGATCAGGTAATTAACTAGCTACCGTCATTGTTCATCCAAAATAATTATGGCGATGAACTTACCGTTTAGTAATTTTGTTTTGGTAATAGGAAAAAGTTGCAGGTTGAGATGGTTCAACCAGTTGGATCCGAGAATCAACAGAAGGGCGTTCAGTGAGGAAGAAGAAGAGAGGTTGGTGGCAGCACACACAATGTATGGGAACAAGTGGGCCATGATTGCGAGACTATTTCCTGGTAGAACAGATAATGCAGTGAAGAACCATTGGCATGTGATCATGGCCAGGAAACACAGAGAACAAAACAGTGTTTACAGAAGGAGGACGCCCTCTTTTTCACCCAACGGATTCTGCGTGATTCCAAATCTGCAAATTTCTAATGCATGCAGTGCTGAGGACGATGATCAGATGACTGTTGACGAATCAGCTGCCTCCACGTGCACCGATCTGTCCCTCACCCCATCTTCTGCTAGGCCACCTCATTTCTTCTCTAGGTTCAACCCTGTGCATCATCATATCCTCAATGGTGTGTTTTTTTTAACACTCATTATTTATCATCTGGGATTTTAGTTTTTGATATTTGATTTTACTTGGTTGATTAAAGATTTGATTTTTTGATGTGGGTTTCAGGAAATGGTAATCAGTTTAATGGAAACGTGGATGTTCAGTCAGATTCAAACTCTGAAGTTTCTGCATCAGAATCAGTAGCCAACAATAGGGCCAATCTCTACGATTGTGGGGAAAATGAGAAAGAGAAATTTGAGAAGGAAGAGATAGCATTCATTGATTTTCTCGGAGTGGGGGCCAATTAAGAGGGATGGTCGTGTTTGTAAGTTTTTTTTTTAATTAATTAATTTGTTTCCTTTTCTTGGAGGGGTTAGTTGAAAGCATTCTAGTTTTATTATTCCGCAGAGAGTTTAATGAAAATGATCAGGAGAAAAGGAGTAAAAACCCATTAAACAAAGAGTAGTGATATGAGCCTACTTAGGATTTGCAGCAAGAGATAAAAGAAAGAGTGATGAGGTCCCTCAAGTCTGTACGCACTGTAAATCCCATAAATGGTAAAGAAGGGGAAGAATTTTTACTGCAGTAAAGTAGCAATTCGTTTGTGATTCTGCAAAATTTCTTGTTTTGAGGGGAAATACAGAGGTGTTGTTAGGTGCAGTAAACCTGAAAAGCAAAGAGCTCTATCTTAGTATGCAGTGGTTCTATTTCCATATATCCATACCATATTTGTGTGAGTGTGAGGCTGATGTGAGTTGGTCAGTGCATGATTCAGCCCATGTTTCATGACTTTCCAATTGTGTGTCTTGCTACTGTTGTTGTTGCTGACGTTTGGTTTACTATTCTTTGTTGACTGAGACTAATAAGGGAATATTTGGCTTTAGTCCATTTTTTATGGGTGGTGGTTTGTCGAATTCTTTTGTCTTTCGTTTGCACTGCCTTTGGGGCATAGGGGTAGGGTAGGGTAGGGTAGGGTAGGGGTAAACCACATGAACCATCAATTAATGATCGGTTAATATTAGGGGTGAAAACGGATCAGATACGGGCGGATAGTGCTTGTCCCGTATCCTAACCCATATTTTTTTTCGGATTCGGATTCGAATACGGAAAAATCGGATTCGGATTATTCGGGATACGAATACGGGACGGATATGGTACGGATCCGAATCGGATTCGAATAAATATAATCGGATAATATATTTCATACAAAAACTGTTGGCACAATATTTTATAGAAGAACTAATACAATATTTCATACATATTTTAACCACACATATTAAATGTAACAAAAAGATTTAAATTGTCTAATTTATTTACCTACACATTAATATTATGTGTGACAATAAGCTCACACATTATTATGGTGAGGGTAAAGGTTCAGATTCTTGTAGTGATATATATAATTCCACATATTCATAATTAAATTTTAAAATAACATTTAGTAACTAAATTAAAATCAGATTGTTACACACACACATATATATAATATAAATAATAAATATTTTAAAAATTCGGATATCCGAATTTGTTATGCGGATAATATCCGACAAAATACGGGAAATTTCGGATACGGGCGGATATTATGTAATCCGAATCGGATCCCGAATACGAATTAAAATTTTCGGATTCGAATCCGAATTTGACCGAATACTAATTTTTTTATCCCAAATTAGATCTTGATCGGATACAGTTTCGGATGGGGCGAATAATATCCGCCCAGATTTCATCCCTAGTTAATATATAGCTGAGGCTCAGCCCTATTGGGGTTGGACTCTATATGTGGGTGGTTGAATTGGTTTGTTTTATGAGGAAGTTCCTTATGAAGAAGTTAATGCTTTTCCAAAAAATTGGACTACTACATTTTGCATCTATTAATATTTGATGACTACATTTTATCTTATTTTCATAACTAAATTATAAGTGTCGCCTTCACTTCTTTTGTCTCCGTATCTTATAAATAAGTTTTAATATATTTTTAATTTTATGTTTAATATCATGATTTCATTCCACCTAAATATGATCTATAATTATCCTTTTACTATATTTAATATTCTCTCTGTCCATGAAAATTCTTTACATTTTATAATTTTAGTCCGTCCATAAAATTTCTTTACATTTCAAATTTTCCATTTATAGTAAATGGACTCACTCAACTCATACACACAACTCAATTAAAAAGAATAGATCATGTAGGACTCAAACTCCACTCAATACACATAATCACTTAAAAATAATAAAATAGGTGGGTTTCAAACTCCACTCACTATATACTCCTACACAAAGTCAAACTATTACATTAAAACTCGCATCACCGGGTCAAGATGACAAGAAATTTTGTGGACGGAGGGAGTATCATTTTAATAATTTTTAGAATTGAAAAATTCAAAATTAGAGTATATAATTTTTTTTCAAATAATAATTTTTTTAAATAAATATTAATTATGATTTTTTATATAATAATATTTTTTATTTTTAATAAATATTAATTAAATTTACAATTTACTTATGGAATATGGAATATATAAAAAGAATGATTGTCCGTCCACATAGTGTCATAGTTAATACACTCGCAAATGATGTGACATGTCTCATAAATAAATATATATTAAATTTTAATAAAATATTTATTAAATCTTAATTTTCCGACTATTATTTATTGATTATGGTAGAACTCCATCCGTACACCAATATTTTTAACACTAGAAACTTTCACAAGCACCCACACTTTAATAAAATAATAATAATAAGTTGGATCCAAATTCTACTAACTACAATCTTCCAATCAAAGTCAAATCACTATATTAAAACACGTGTCAGGTCAGAGTGTTACAAACATTCATGAACAAGATTAGTATTATTTAATAAAAAAATAAAAATTGATTATAATAAGTGTGATATTATCATATTAGCCATAAGCACATTAAGAGGATGTCTGACTAACTTTATTTTAAAGAGCTTCTAACTTCTAAGTAGCTTATAAGCTTCAGTAGTTTATAAGCTCTTGCAAGAGCTTCTAAGGTGTCATATCCTAATAGTTTATAAGATGTCAAATTGTTTGGATAAATGAACTTATAAGCTCTTTAAATGATGGTAAAAAATGACATTACTCATTTTGTAAAAACTCTCTATTTTTTTAATAATCGTAATAATAAAATATTGTATGGTTATTTGTGTAATTTTATTGTAGCTTATAAGTACATGTCAAAATAAGTTGGGGTGAAACTACTTATTTTTTAAACAACTTATAAACTCCAATAACTTATTTTTACAACTTATAAGCTCTTAAAGAAAAGAGCTTAATTTGAGATATACTTTTAAGGAACTTACTAAACAATTTATAAGCTCTTTAAAAGAGCTTATAAGCTCAGCCAAACAGGTTAGAGTACCCCTAAAATTATACACGGGACGCGGAGTGGGCGGTTGAGGAAATATAAGACACAATAGTAGTAATAAACTTAATCTCATCCCCTACCCCTAAAATGGGTTTGAGTTAAACAATAGTTATATACTCCCTCCTTCCACCAAATTAGTTTACGATTTGATCCGACACAATTTTTAATAGTATGACTTTAATGGATGTGTATTTAGTGGAGTTTGAGTTACATTTAAATATTATTTTAAATTGAGTTATGTACAGTGAGTGAAGTTTGGGTCCACCAAGAGTATTATTTTTAATTGAGGTGTGAGTATTGATTGTGGTAAATTTCACTTATTATAAATAAAAATTTTGAAATATAAACTATTTTGGTGGATATAAAAATAGTATAATATAAAAAATAAAATAAAATTAAAGATTGAAAAAATGTATTATAACAAATGTTCAAAAACTGATGGTTCGAAATCAAACATTTCCTTACATGGTTACGGTTCATGAAAACAACAGATTACAATTTGGTTACGCTACGATCCCTACAGTTATGTGGTGAGTCTGAAAATTAATTGTAATTGGGCTGGTGAGGTCAGGTCTGGTCGTAGCTGCGCTGTGTACACTTTCATTTGATTTTATTTATAGGCTCCACATTATCACATTAAATAAAATAAAGAAAAGATAAATATCAATGCATGTTTTAGTGCCTCACATCTAGTTGGGCCCACTGACTTGATTATTACAGAAACAAATTAAGGAAAACAGTGAAATCCAATTAATATAAGTACCAATTAATGATTTTTACAAAAATATGTGATTAATACTTCAATTAATTCTATGATAATTCATTTCAATTCGAGCTAAATTAACAACTGTCTGATCAGTTTAATTTGAAGATACGGTTCTTCTTTAATTTGGATATTAGGGGTAATCGACCTATAATATCCGATCATATATTGAGTATTCAAACTATATATATATAATTCGAATTGAAAAATGAATATATATGATCAATAGAATATATTTTGGATATGAATTAATATTGAATTAAAGTTTAAGTTAGATTATGATTCGATCCAAACCATTTAAACAGCCATATTCCCCAAGGCCTGTATCACATGTTTAATTGGGATTAACCTTCATTTAAAAAGAAACACTCCCAATCACTTATTACTAAGTTGAATCTTATTCTAGTTAACTATAGTAATAAAAGAGTCTTCAAATTTTATCCAGATAAGTAATTAGGAATTTAAATGTTAATGTGCAACTGATATGTTTCAAAAATATTGTTTGGCCAAAAAAAAGGTAAAATGAAGACATTGATCAGTTGCTTTAGATTGGTTATGGTTGTCGGCGTATAAAGCCAAACGATACACTTTCGGAATCATACTTTTTTGATTTTTGATATATTTTTTTTTACTTTTTTATTGTCTCAACAGTAAGTACATCAACATGCCTGTACTACACTCATGAATTATAAGTGATTACTATCCAATATTTCCCATTTTTGTGTAATTGTGATTTGTGCTTACAGCTTTGGTTAGTATTGTTAAAATTAATTTATAAAAAATTGTTTTAAACGATCCTTGATGTTTTTTGAAGGTTGCAATCGTGCTCCATTCCATAAATTATATATATATACACACACATATAATATTAATATATTATTATAGAAGTAGGATCGGGTGAGAATCAGGTTTCATATAGGAACTCAAACATATGCATATTACGAATTATTTTGATGCATTACACGTAAAATTTTATTGCATAACATGATAATTCATTTTTATTCATTAACTAATGCATTATAATTTCAATACATTATATATATAATTTAATATATAATAATTTGGGCCATATATTATACAAAAATTAACGGTTCAGATTGATTCCTAATTCCTATTTAAATATTAATTATCATTTGATCTATTATTATATATGTATTTAAGAAGCATATTGGAAATGAAGACAAAATACAGCTCATATATGATGAATAAAATAAAAATAAAAATTACATGGCATACTCCGGGGCGTTACAGTAAGTGAGATGGTCTCAACTCATTTATTTGACATTTTTATATTAAATGAGAAAAATATTCACTTATTTAATTGATTATTATTATATTAATACTCATGGGGAAACGACAACTTCATATTTAAATATGGAAATGGGAAAAGGTTAAAAAAGTTTATACGCGGCGGTGCATGGCAGTACTAAGAGTTCCAGCAGCAGCTGGTTTTAAAAGGATTAATTAATATAGTATTTGATTCATTTAGTCTATTACATTGTTGAAACAAGAAATTGAAGTATACAAAAGTATAAAATTAATAAAGTCGGTGCCATTGAAGAATATTTGAGCTGAGTGTATCCAATTTATTAAAAATCTAAAACTTACTAAAATTTGAATTTAATCGTAACTAAAGTCGGTGCAGCAGTTAATTTGTTGAACTTTATGCAACTTCTTGAATGTCCTTAGCTAGTCACCTTAGCTCTTATTTAATACTGATTCATGTTTTTGTTCTACCTACTTCATTGATATAAACTGAACTAGATTTTGGCGATTATGCAAATTGTACTTGAACACTTCTATCTTGTAATATTATTAATATGATCACAGATCCCTGTCTTCTTTTCATGTATATAAAATTTGTATGTCAATTTTAGAACATATATGAATATATATATATATAGCGTTACGTTATAATTAATTTCACAACATATTATTTGTGTAAATGGAATTAAATCGACCAATATTATTATAACATATTGTAAACATCTATGGCTTGACTACAAATTAAAAACATTAATTTCCAGAAAAAGCGTATGAATACCCAAGAAAATAATAGTACAAAAGAAGGAAAAAAAAGAAGAGTCAAAATTTCGGATCCTATATTCCTATTACTGGGAACATGCGATGGGGATATTTTTTTATTATTTTGCTAAATACACAAATTAAAATAAGAGAATATATCTCATTTTTTTACTGTCCATGTTCTAGAGAATCATGCATGATATTCCAAGCTAGCCCAGAAACTCAAGAATGTCTTGGAACCTGCAGAAATAAATTTAACGTACGTAATTTATTGTTAAATGGGTAATTGTGCATTAATTAGTTATACAAAAATTGAATATGAAGTGAGATGGAACAATTGAATTTAGTTAAATTAGGTTTAAGAGCAGAAAGAAATATGTACCAGATAATAGGATTGAGCATGGTGCAACACAAGTCGTCCACTGTGATTGGCTTCCTCAACTGCAACTCCCGACGAATCAAACAACACATAATCTTCTCCAAACATCGCTTTCATGTCCAAACCCCCTCTTCCCACCTCTGTTGCTACTCCATTTATCATTACCGTAATCCCCCCTGCACATTATATACATACTACTACTCCATTAATATATACTACTATCCAACACAAATTTTCGATTTCATCTTAAATTAGCATGCAATAACTGGAGTAATTTAATGGAGCTATGCTCGAGTGTTGGATGAAGTTCAATTAAGGTTTTAGTAAGAAATATAATTAATTACTTACCGGATTGGTAATGCGAATCGGAGCTTTGTCGCGGGCCGGAAAAGGAGCTGTGCTGGAGCTCTTGCTGGCCCGGGAACGATAAAAAGCCGTCAGCATTCGCGGCCTCACTTCCTGAAAGCCCGAAAGAAGAGGAGGAGCCCGGCCCGACAGGGGCGCAGAGGCTAGCCTGAATTTGGCGCTGGCGGCGGCGCGAGCGGGAACGGCGGTTCTGGAACCAGTAGAAGACGTTTGCGTCGCCGACGGAGCCGAACTTTTCTAGAAGCTTCCGGATTCTGACCGTCTCGTCCTTGGGAGGATTCACCATGCCGCTATTGAAGATAGATTCCAGTATCAGAATCTGGTCCGGTTTCGGCGTCCACCTCGACCGGACCGGCTGCTCCGACCTTTCTTCTTCTCGATCTTCCATCTAGTTTCTACTTAATTACTCCGATTTATATCTATCTAATCAACACTACCCAAAGATTAATTTAATAAAACACACCATCAAATTATAAGTGAATTAAGTGGCTAGTCTACATCATTACTGGTACATGCTACTTGGAGTATTTAAAGGCCAAGTTATAACTAAGCTAGGTGCCAATGTCAGATTCTTTAAATGACGTGTTTACCGTTGAAACACGCCTATCTTACCAGATTTTCTTTTTCTATAAATAAAAACCGTCCCTATTTATTTCTCGCCTTGCTGCGTACCAAGTTCACTATTTCTATTTACTTGTGCTTTCCTCATTAATTTATTCTAGAAATCCATCAAAAGTGTAATTTTTTTTTTATCATTTTATTCATTTCTCAAAAAATAGACTTTAAGAGAATATTAAGTGCAAGTTGTTAGGCAATGGGTTGAGACTTTTAGATTGAGGAATTTAATTATGTAATACTTTCTTTCCACTTTAGATGTTTCACTAGATGTTTCACTTTATTATTATAAAAAATTCAATTGAATATAAAATGAGATCGAGAGAGAAAAGTGAAGTAAGTATAGGGTTGGGGCATGTGAGAGAGAATGCATGGAAATACATGGGGAAACAAAAAAAAACTAGTGAAATATGGAGCTATAGGTAGCAACAATCCAAATGATCTGACCACATACTTTGAATTTCTTCTGATAAGCACTGTTTCACACCATATTAAATTAAATACTCCATATTAATTAATGCACATGACGACACAAGCTCTCGAAATTCGAAGGGGTTGGCTTAAACGTCGAACACTTTCTCTAATTAACTCATTAGTTTATTGCTTCACCAATTCTATCAGATCATCCATCGGTCGGTCGCATGGCACAACCAGTCATAGTATACTCCCTTCGTCTTCGTTTTTTAGTAAGTGTTCAATTTTACTAAATCACACGTACCAATAAAATAAAAATTTTACTTGTATATCCTTTATTGAATAGCATAATAAATACATTCATACAAATAATATCAAATTCCAATAAGTATTAAAGAAGGATAAAATTGAAAGATTGCCATAAATATACTCTAGAATTTTGAAATAGGACACTTATTTAAAAACAAGAAAAAAAGTGAAATATGACACTTAAAAAAATCGAAGTGAGTAGATATTAATTAATTGAATTATAGTATTATGGAACCGACTTTAATTACACTTTGTATGTAGAGATGGGTATTCCTTAATCTTGCCATCTTTGTAAGGATCGGTTTTTAATTATAGCACATGCTTTTTTTCAACCACATTATTGTTTAATTTAGGGTTTTTCCTTCTTGGAACTCATTAATTTACTGTTTCCAGACTGTTGCCCATTGTTTTTATGTTCTTATGAGCTTATCAAGAAATTCCTGCACTTTGGATTTTGGAATATGATTCATCAAGACAAAATATATAGTTTTTTTATGAGACAAAATAAACAAGTAAATTAATATAGTCGTTCTGCTCTGCATGCAACAAATGATGAAGGAATCTTTCCTCTCTAGGCTTAGTCCAGCTTGACACGTAAACTTGTCAATCTAGGCTCAGTACACGATATATATTCCTATTAATAACAAGTGTTGGACAAGTTTGAAGATCCGAACAAAATAACTACATGCATTTGGTTGCAAATTAAACTACTACTACTACTACTATGTTTATATATATGGTTGCAAGTTGAAACATAAACTGAAAGCAAAAAAGAATTAATATTAAAGTAGCAGAAAGTGATGGAGGTGAGTGCATGGTCGGCCTTGGTTAGAAACAGGAACACACACACTTAATTTGCCAACTCCAAAACTTGTTTAGTTTAGCCATCCATCTTCACCCCAAGACTTTTTAACCATTTATGTTTATGTTTGGTCGGTGCATGCCTATTCTTAAATAATTAATGTATCATGTACATCTGAATCTCACTATTTTCCCCCCCACCTTTGACCTAGGATTTCTACGTCTTTAATTAGAGTTTGCAATAAACGCAAAAATTCTCCGATCCGTTGAAATCGTGAATTAAAATTAATGAATTGATTTCCTAACTTTATATTTTTATCTGACTTTATATCTCTATTTTGGATATGAGAGAAGAGTTGCCCCGTCCTCCGGACTACAGTGCGTTACACGCAATTTTCTATTTTTCTAATTAATATTTATTAGCAATTAATAAATTTCACTAAAGTTTTTGTTTTTATATACTTGCTCACATATAATCTTACCGACCTTTAATTATCTAAACGTGATGATGTGTTTCATTGTACACCACTTTCACTTGTAATTTGTAACACCAATGAACTATATTCCCAGGTACCACTAAGCCAAGTCAAATCCCAGTTGGATCTACGAAAGCATCATATGATAGTGGAATTATTACTGGTGGGGAAGGGGGAGAAAGAGGAGTAGCATCCCCTTTCTATAGTGAGCACCGGAATCCCTATGATTGTGTGTCAATTAGGACGCGGCATGTCGATGCATTACTGTCAATTGAAGTTAATGGCTCATTATTTTCTTTTTAAATTAAATTTACGTTACATTTAAATTATAATGTCACGTCATTATTAATGATTCAAATTTAAAATTTATTCTCTCAAACATTAACCTTATACCACTGGAATAACATATTTCAAAGAACTGTAATGTCCCTAAAAAACCAAAAATTATAGGTGCACAATATATTATATGATTCATTTTAAGCTATATATATGATTATTAAACCGTGAACATTTCGAGCCGATACTGGGACCTAGATGCTAGCTTTAATTTAATTGCCTTGCCAAAATTTGAGTAGACCAGATATATATAAGCCCATAAATTAAGATTTCCTTTTTACCTATTTGGACTAAAATATATGAAATCAACTAACATTACAAAATTATACATTCACGAGCCATTTTTTTATAGTAAATATGTCAATTTGAATTACATTATTTTCCATTTTCAGACTTCGCTACTTCATAACTTAATTCTTAAAGGAAACATATCTCATTTGGCAAATCAATCTTGACATTTCAATGATTTGTTTCATTAATTATGTGATTGATAAGAATATATAATTAGCATATACTAATAAGTATAATTTATTTTCCATAATAAACATTATAAGGTTAAATTAGTAATTTAAGTTCAATAAAACCATAATTTTATATTTTAGGAACATCATATAAGGTTAAATTAGTAATTTAAGTTCAATCAAATCATAATTTTATATTTTAGAAACATTATCTTGACATAACATGTCTCATACTACCCATGAATTATTTATGATTGTCATAATATTCAAATATAAGCAATTCTCTCTTTAAATGGTGTGGATCTCTTTTCAATTAATATACATTAAAAAAATAAATTTTGTTATGATATATTAAAATATATTAATATTTATTAAAAAAATAAAATTCATATACTCGAATTCTGAATTTTTTCAACTCTAAAAATTATTTTAAAATGACATTAAATATTAAAAAAACATTATATATCCTATTAATAAGCTCAAAATTAAAAATAAATAAATATATATTTGTGAAACGACATGGAGCATGAGATTGTGAATCTATTTACTTTTCTACTCCTAAATAATCATGTCGGAAAAAAAAAACTTTAGAAGAGTACCGTATAAAAAACGATCATCGACAATTACTGCTATATAATAATATCATCAGAATGTAACTTTATTATCAAAATGAGGCTTACAATATTACATAAACTATCAATGATGATGTGGCGGAGGAGGATCGTGACGTGGATTAGGACCAGGAGGATTATAATCCATGACTGTCTCCATTCCCAATTCTTCAAAAGATTCACTTCTCACACCATCACCAACCTCCTACAAACATATTATAATAATTAAGAAAAACAAATCACATTTCTATCACACAATAATAGTATTAATTAATTCGATCAAAAGTTTAAAGTAAAACGTAATTAATAAGATATATATATAAACCTGCAGAGTGTGTTGTTGCATAGCAATGTCTTCTTCATTCTTGAGATTTGCTGTCGGAACTGCAACGATTGGCAACATTTGAGAGCACAGTAAAACAATTGCAAGAGTAGAGACACAGAGTCTTGTAGTTGTTTTCATTGTGAAGAAATATATATGGACCGAATACATATGTTTTGGCACCACATATATATAATCTAGGGAGAGAGCTTTTTTGGTAAGTAAATAAATGCAATTTTCTTTATAATTTTTTTGGAAAATGATGAATGCAAAATTTTTAATCCTTATCTGTACTGACAGAAAACGCTCACCTGCCCGCGATGGACGTGATTAATATGTCCATGAACGATGTAAGATGCTTAGTAAATAAAATACTAATTCAATACTTATTTTTATTAATTCTCACTTTACGATTATAATTTATTAATTATAGTATAATTTAATATTATTTAATATTAAAAAATAAAAATTATATTAACTCGTATGCTTGTGGGAGAGCGTGAGCGCGTTAAATTGTGTTGTTTTTCCTTTACTGGTATATTTTCAATCTATATATGTTGAAGTGGTAGAGATCAATTTCTCAAAAAGTTTTGGTGAAGAAAGTAAATGGACAGATACTAAGATGTTCTTTCTTATCCCAACGGACCCCACCTTGCAAAAGACAGGCAAATGAAATGATTTGCATTTAATTTAATGATTCAATGAAATGATTTGTAAGAGATGAGATCATGAAGATCGGTGTGCATTGTGTATGCCCACTTTTTTATTCTCAAAATTCAATTATACGAATTTGAATAAAATGTACTGCAACACCCACCATCTTCGTGCGGTTTCTCCGCCAACTACCACCGTAACAACCACCATTTCCGCCGCCAATAACCACTGCATCAAATACCACCACACCCCTCCCCACTGTCGTCGGAATCCATCGCAACACCATCATTTTCGCCCGGCTTCTCCCAGGAACCACGACCGCCTACTTCTCTGACATGTGTACGTATGAATGTTATGATTATCTGCTAATCATACAATTCATAGATTCATACATATGAATCATATGATTGACGGATAATCATATCACTCATACGTGAATTGTCTAATTCATACTACGTTATAATGAAAAGTATGATTCATACTTAATATATAGAATTTGTAACCAGACAACAAGAAATTATATGTTAGTTAAAAAAAATAATTTAACTAAAAAAAATGATTAGAATTTAAGTAGTGTTCCATTAGGGACTATTATTTATATTTTAGTATCTTCTTGAGCTATCATAACATATTACACATTCATATATTTCTTAAGTGAATGTCTTTAATGGTACGTGATGCGTTAAGCAAAAATAGTACACTTCAATATGAACAGAATAGATATTTAAACAAACGTTCTTAGAATCTTAGCCTTCATTTTTCATAAATTTGCAGATATATATTAGGCGTTGTGTTTGTATATATATATTGATTTGGACTTGAAATATTAATGAAGTTTCATGTTGACCACAATTCGATATTGTTACTTTATTACTTACATGTACCTTGTAAAACAACATGAGCAAAACAAAACTAATCAAACAAACAAAATGACTTAACCAAAACCTTTAACAGGAGAGTTTTATTTAAATTATTCTATTGCACTTTATTACCTCTACTATACCACATCAATTTTCAAGTATATCAAATCAAACAAATCTTGCACTATACTAGAAAAAAAAAATTATCTGCACATTCTTCTGTTAGAATTCTGAGCAATCAACTTTGAAAGCAGAATCCTTAATCTCCTGGAACCAGTTCCGGGCCTCAGAACCCCATAAGTTTCCCCCTGCAGCTTATCGCATTTGTTTTGCCCTTGGAAGCACCAACCTCCATGCGAGAACTGACGACTGCCTCTGTTGAGAAGGTCTCGATCGATCTTGTTTAGAACGGGATCGTTCTTCTTGAACTTTCGAGCGAAGGGGCGGTTGCTGAGGATCATCTTTCTGTAATCTTTGATACCAAGTGACCTAGGGTGTTGCTTGGGGGGTATGTCCCATGTAATGTAGTGAAGGTCGTGGTTGAGTGTGGTGTTCTTGAACTCTTGTGAGTTGCATAATAGTGTCTGAAAGTAGCCCTCAGGAGATGAGACGAAGTTGGTGTAGTAGAGGAGGAGGGTTCTTGGGAGATTGTCCCAACCTACTATGCAGTATTCTGAGAAGGATCTTGATAGGATTGTCCATGCTGACCCTGCACATCATTTGGATGATAAACCGACCTCCTTAATCAATTGTTAATGCAAATTAAGACAAGTATGGCACGTGATATTTCACATGGGAAAAGGACGAAATGAACCTGCAAATAAATGCAGTTTCTGGAAAATGCAGCTCAAAATTCCTTATTTATTTGTTTAAAACGAGGTTCAAAGATAAATGGTCTGCATCTTCACATGCTAACGTCAGTTATATATTGTATAAATCAAATTATCTGTCGTGCTCGATAGCTTATACATTCTGGAGAATGCATTAGTTTAGTTTTATTATTAAGTGGTTTAGTTGGTAGAGTAACCTATAATTTAAATAATCATAAATTGGGGGTATCACTCTTTGTTTACACTGCTTGTTACAAGCCCAATAGAAAAGAAAAATTAAATAACTTTTATTGTTAGAAGAGATATATATATATAGAAGTAACTTACTAGTGCACCATTACTACTACATTTATAATTACAAACATATATATATGAGTGAATGTAAACAAGAGTAAAGGAGCACAATATACAATCATAGAAGCCAGTTGGGCTAAATTTTGGTAGTGAATTAATTAAAAATAGTGATAATTGGAGTTAGGTATGAGGAAGGTATGATGTACCTATTATCAAAATCTAAAATCTAGAGTTTATAACAATGAAAGTCACTTATTCAATTGCTTATATTATCTAAAGCAAATCAACACCAAACCCAATTGACTTTTAAATATTGACACCCACACCTAACCACCGCTCACAAATCTTTTATTCAACTAACAAAACACGCACTTATTTGTCTCTTCCTCTATTTCTTTTCTGATCAAGTTCCAATATTATATCATTCATTCAACCACACCCTTTCATTTCCTTATAATCTTTTTCTTTTTTGGGTTTGGAAGTAATAAAATATTCAAGAAAACCATATTCTTGCATTTCAAGTCTTATAAAGCGGTTATTTTCCCCTAAAAAAGTCTAAAATTGTTACTCTGTATAATACATACACATATACTATAAGATAAGAACAAGATACGATCCAAAGTACAACATTCTCTTTTGATTCTAAATATTACTACACTTTAATTTTGGGTGGCCAACAATGCGCGTGCGTGCACAAAACATGTCTATAAGCATATTTTTCTTTGTAGGGAAATGTTCTGGAATTTCACATGTGGTGTTTGCCATAACGTTAATATTACTCCCAAATTTTGTGAACCACAAAAATATGACTTGGAAATTAAGGAAAAAAATAAAGAAGACAAATCAAAGTAAAATTACCTGTATAAAGTTTGAAAGCAGTAGGCAGGCTTCTTTGTTTGATAACCCACCAGATCTCAGATTTATTAGCACTGTACAAAGCAGGGTCTATTATAATTGGCTTCCCTCTTTTATTCCTGCATTTCAAATAATTAATTACATTAAGATATAGCACAAAATTATCAAATTACAAACTTCATACATTCATCCAACCTAAGACTTACATTTTCCAACCCAAGTGGCTAGTGTGTTGAACAAAGTTGAGATCTTTAGGCAAGTCTGAGAAGGCATGGATCAGATCTGCATTCATATGAAAACAATCAAGAATCTAGAATCAAGAATCAATTACAAATAAACAAGAAAAGGGATGAAGCAAACACCATTTTCTTGTCATATGCACACAAAAATGGAAGAAAGAAACAGAGTCCACTACTACTCACCATACCATCTTGAGTGAGTAAAGGGTAATCAGAGGCACTGAGATTAATGAACCAATCCCATTTGGCAGTTCTGAGCAGCATCGCCATGGCATGGAGGGTGGTGGCGAGCATGGTGGGGCCTCTGTAAGTGACCAAATTAGGCTTCTCCACAATCCAGACATTCCCTACTTGAGCGAAGACGGCATTGGCGGAGACGAACCGGGCAATCTCGCGGTGGTCGGCGGCGGGGGCGGAGGCGTCGAGGTGGATGAGGTAGTGATTGGCGGGGTGGTAGAGGGCGAGGATGAGGCGCTTCAGCTTCATGGTGTCGCCGGTGGCAGCAGAGATGAGGTAGGCGAAGGTGGCGTTGTAGGGGCTGTTTTGTGGAGGGATGAAGGTGGTGGCTGGTGTGAGGATGGTGATGGGGTGCGTTGCTTTTCTTGGGATGTAGAGTAGAGAGAGGAGGAGAGAGATTATGATGAAAGAGAAGGCCAAGAGCTTGATTTTCATTGCAGGAGGTATAGGAGGATAGTGATGAAGAGTTAGTTTGTGGTGGTGGTGTTAGTTATTTTTTCAAGTATTCTGGGATTCAGAGCTTTCATTACAGAAGATTGGGAACATACAGACAGAGAGGGAGAGAGAGAGAGAGAGATGAAGGTGGAGATGTTAGTTAAGGAAGAGTATAGATGGGTAGTGTGTTACTGTTAAGGCTGCCTTTCGTGGAAGGAAAGTAGACTTCCAAAGTCCAAAGTGAAGTTCCAACTGTCACTTTGTTTAATGCTCTCTTTCTCAACTTGCTTAATGGTTGGTTTAATTCAATATCGTGAGAGCTTTAATTAAGATAATAATATGCTCACAAGTTGAAAATACCAACATTGGCATATTGAATTAGTTTTGATACACAGATAGTATATGTTAACTTTTACATCTAATAATAAAGTTAGCAAATACATTGGAGTAATTAACATAACAAACAATTAATTACAAAACGTAGTGCAGAGATAATTATTATTTAAATAAGCAATGTGTATTATATATTTTAAATAGTACTTTTTCTGCCTTACTAATTAGTGTTATTACAAAGGAAAATATATAATTATAGTGTTGATGCACAATTGACGTATTTCAAATTAATAACACAGTTTTATGTTATTTTAAACTTTAAAGTGCACCCAATGATACATTTTGAATAACGAATATGCTTAGCACTATGAAAAACTGGTCAATAAGGTAATGGATTTAACTACGGATACACATCCCATTACAAAATAACGACAGATTGGAGGAAGAATTATTTGACAACATAGTTACGACGGATTTACTTCGCGCCACGTAGTCGCCAAATTTCTCGATGGATATATTCGTCGTTAAATTAACTAAAATCTGCAGCTAAGTATTCAATGGGAAATATTTGCTTTGGCTCAATTCTTGTACCAATTCTTCATGTTACTTAGGCCAACATAATTGTGTATCTATGCCTTCTTGACTGGATATTTCACTTATTTGTAGGAAATGATGGGTTTTTAATGGCACAAACTCTGAACAATTTTCAACTCTGGTTTTTCAGAATAGGGTGGGCCTTGTATGGCATCGGTCGAAGCCAGCATAATGGTGTACCCCAAAGCCAAAAATTTGAGACCACCATCAACAGTATTAAGAGCTCCAGATACAGTGAAGAACCGATTGGCCACCCTTTAGCAAGTTTCCTTATTACTCTAGCATTAGCAATGAGAATCAACAGTACAAGAACAGAGCAGCTTAAGAGCTCCAAAAACCATGAAGTAAATTAGTGATTACCTTTCAGCGTATCATTTCTGTTCCTATTTTTCTTTATTCAAGAAAGAACTAACAATCATGGAGGCAAAGTTTTAAAAAAAAATATTAATAATTTAATATCAATAACAATGCCACCACATTAAATAAACCATACAACGAGAAGTAAAAAATCAAAACCCTACACATATCGAAGATCTGTAATCAGGACTTCTGTGGGTTTGCATTACATATTCCAGGTTTCAGCTAGTTCAGTGAGAAGCAAACCTTTGATGTAAGCCAAATCAAATGTGACCCCTGCCGCCACATTCTAAACACATTGTATTCCCTGTACCCCCACAACCTGTTGGGTAGAAGAGGAGGTAAGTACTTATACAAACTCTCCAGAACTACATAAGTCTAGTATTTGATCTGCCTAAGTGCAAAAGGTTTTTACGAAAAGAAGTTTTTCTCGATCTTTAGGTTTGTTCCTCTTGTTTTTTCTGATATGATCGCACTGATTCACTGAATATGGAAAAATATGGTTTTCTTTATTTTGAAAAAACTCGTGGCATGATATAAATGGCATATAAATGATAAATAGATTACTAGCAACTAGAGAGATATAGAGAAAATAATATCAAGAAAACAACTCAATACATTACCTAAACACCGAACTTTAACAATAATTCCTTGACTTTCCAAGATAGAATCGACGTATAAGCCTGATCCAGTACAAGTTGCACAAAGAATCGCTCCTTTAGCCTGACAACTGGAGCATCGAGGATTTACTCCAATGTTTTTCTCAGTCAAGGCAATCCCAACAGGCTTCTCAATTATTTCCTCTGGAATAGGTTTATCATAACAGAACAGAGATTCGAGACTACTTATTCGCCGCACATCCCTGGGAGTAGCAGCACATCGAACAACCTGCAACATCAATGTCTACTGACTAAATTCAAATTGTAGACAGACCATAATAGTCCGAGGCTCATCAAATCATTCTCATGTAACGAACAAACAGACACTCTCACAACATTGAGATGGAAAAATCATGAACTCTGTCCATCTCTAATGACACCACATCTTTACTGAGAGACGCACAAAGCAACAAAATACAGCTAAGCAACCTTACTTTCATCAAGCTAGCATACCAAAGCTCGCACTTTTACGAGTGCAAAAATTCCTAAACTCACAGTCCTAAATTACATGGTTGCAGCTGTTGTTCTTCATCATTGCACAAATTAATTTTTAATCACTTATGCGAGAATTACCACTCTGATACATATAGTTGGAGATAAAGGTTCTTCTATTCAATCAATCAAGGATTTAGCAATAGCTTGCCACTAAACCAGATCAGCGTAATAAACCATCCAGCAATAGAAAACATAAATTGAAAATTAGAATCACAACCACTAACCCTAGCAGTAGAGCCAGAAGAGGAAAAAGTGAGGGAGACGGCGTCGTTGCAGAGATTTTCACAACCTATCCTGTTAATAAATCTCGAATTCTTCTGCAGATGATAATGGAAAGGGGAAATCTTGGGCGAAGAATGCGCGATTCTCAGAGCACAGTCCATATTCTGGAGTAATTCGAAAATGAACGATAGTGAATTAGAGTTTTATATAGATTAGATGAATATATATATATATACACACAGTGTGATTTCTATCTCAATTTGTACTGTTGATGAAGAGATTGTTTCTTCTTCTAGCTTTCCTCGATATTAACGAACAACGATTAACAGCGTCTCCGACTTCTCTCTTGTTTCTGCAATGCAATTTTTATCCGTAACTCCTAAAGTCGCATTTTGGGGGAACTAAGTCAACACGATTTTAGATTTTAGTGCTTGGACTGCATATGGATTATGGAAGGTAAGAGGCCCATCCATATTCATTCTGTCAATAATGATTCTTACTGCTTTGAACCCTTGGTATCACAAAATATAACATTATTGTGGTCCTATCGTTTTTTACCTTAGACAAATCAAAAGTAAGAGAATAATAAACGTAGCATACAGTTTCAAATAAATGTTCCTTATTTTTCTTGAAACTTCCGAACTCATTATCTCAAAACATATTACAAACAAGTCAGCACCGAGCAATGGGCATCCTGTTCACGAGGAAGGTTATTGCATCAATTCCAACTTCATCCCCTTTGCTGTAAAATTAATTTCTTTTAACCTTATCTAATCAAACCAAATTCATGCTTCGATGACGCTGGTGGTGGCTGATTCTTACCTTATCTTTGGTCGCCCACTTCCCAAAGAAATGGGCTCAAACTAGCTACTTCGATAATTGCATTGCTCCACCATATAATGATGCAGAGTATTTGAAAAGTGCGAGCGAAGCGTCGTTATCGGAAATCGTCATTAAATCGGGCTGTGTTTGGGGGAATACAGCATTGAGAAAAGAACTGTAAACATGCTATTTAGTTGGGAAGAAACTCCAAGAATACGTAAAAAGGTTCCAATCCAAATTAAAGAATGCCTAATTAACTTAGTTCTAACCACAAGCTTTTGACCAAACATTCCTACCTCAGATGCCACCCGTGTGTTGGGAGATTTATAGTTGGCCTCTAATGGCTGCCATCGCTCTTTATTTCATTATCTTTTTCTTTCTTTCTTTCTTTCTTTTCATTTCCATTTTTCTTTGAATGGATTTTCTTGCCAATAAACCTCACCGCAGCAAGGCTCTCTCTCTATTTGTTAGCTTATCTTTCTCTCTATTAGTCACTTTCTACATCTTCGTCACTACCACTTCTTCTTCTTCCTCCTCTTCTATTCAATCCAACAACTCTAAAGTACTCTTCTTTGAAACGACTACTGCTCAAGCTGACTGCAACGGCGTTCGCAAATTCGTGGACTACCAATCGAAATGCGCGTACGTGAGGTCGACGAGCGGGTGCAGCAACAGCTACTTGAACTACCTGGAGATCTTCTACTGCTTGTGCGGGGAGTCGCCGGCGCTGGGGTACGCGGTGCTGCTGACGTGGCTGGTGGTGCTGTTTTACGTCCTCGGCAACACGACGGCGGAGTACTTCTGCCCCTCCGTGGAGAGCCTCTCGAGAGTGCTGCGGCTGTCGCCGACGATCGCCGGAACCACGCTGCTGCCGCTGGGGAACGGTGCCAACGACGTCTTCTCCAGCGTGATCGCCTTCACGCGCTCCGGCGACGCCGACGTCGGCCTGAACAGCGTCCTCGGCGGCGCCTTCTTCATCTCCTGCTTCGTCGTGGGCGTCGTCAGCATCGCGGTGTCATCGCGCCAGATCCGCGTGGACAAGGCGAGCTTCGTGAGGGATGTGCTCTTCTTCCTCTTCGTGCTCTGCTACGTGATTATGATGAACATTTTCGAGAGGATTAACTTCTGGTTTGCTCTGTGTTTCCTCTGCATATACTTCCTCTACATCGGCCTTGTTTGCGTTATGCAATTCCGGCGGCGCAAGGAAGAGAAGGGTTCTGAAAACAATTTTGAAGGATTTGGGGAAATGGAGGTGCCCTTGTTGGGCTACGTTGATGTAGATGAAGAGAAGGGCTATATTTGTAAAATCCAAATCCAAGACCCCAAAACGGCGTCGTCTCGTCATGTCTACTTGAATCTATTCCTCTATATTATAGAACTGCCTCTTTCCCTACCAAGAAGGCTCACAATCCCCGACATTACCGACGACAAATGGTCCAAGCCTTACGCAGTAATGTCAGCCACACTCGCACCAATCCTAATCGGAACCCTCTGCATCGCGCAGCAAGAGACTTTCACCCTATTCTACGCATCGATTTTCGTCGGAGTCTTCATCGGCGCGGCGGCGCTAATCTTGACCGAAAGAACGGCGCCGCCGAAGAGGTGGATATTCCCATGGCTAGCGGGTTCCTTCTTGATGAGCATAACTTGGACATACATCACGGTGCAAGAGCTCGTGTCATTATTAGTGGCATTCGGAAACATTCTGGGCATCAACCCTTCGATCCTGGGTTTAACTGTGCTAGCGTGGGGGAATTCGCTGGGAGACTTGATCTCAAATCTGGCCATGGCGTTGAAGGGCGGTGCCGACGGACCCCAGGTGGCGATCTCCGGCTGCTACGCGGGCCCCTTGTTCAACACCTTGGTGGGGTTGGGGTTCTCGCTGGTGTTAGCGTCGTTTAAGGTTTACCCGGAAGGTTACGATGTGCCTAAAGATTGTGATGTGTATGAAACAGTGGGGTTCTTGATGGGAGGCTTGCTTTGGGCGCTTGTCATACTGCCCAAGAGGAATATGCAGCTCGACAAATCTTTGGGGATTGGTTTGTTAGCGATTTACTTTTGTTTCCTATTTTTAAGGATTGTAAAGGGTGTTGGAATACTCCAATTTGGAGGCTGACACCTCTTTCCTTTGTTTTCTTATTTTCTTGTTGCTGCCTCAAAATGAGGTAGACCCAATTTTCCAATGATTACTGTTAGCGTGTTCATAATTACTAGGATTTGTACTGTTTCGCACTTTAAGAAATTATTGTTGATTTTTCATTATAATTTATTTGTTTTAAGAAGATTCCATTCTGATAATTAAGGTAGGTTGAGGACAAATTTTGGTCTCTTGAAATAATGCATGCATCTGTGACCTATTCTAGATTTGATTTCATAATGAAAATTTGTTCAAACTTCAATTCGATACTAAACCAGGGAAGTTCGTGTTCGAGCTTGAGCTTTTCCTTGATAAAGAGATATATATTTTTCAAAAAATTAGATATTTTTGTAAATAAAGAAAAATATATTTGTAGTGTTAAAATTAACACTAACACAAATTATTCTTTTTACGTGTGAATGTACATTATTTTTTTTGGGTAAAAA
Source organism: Leonotis leonurus (assembly GCA_026898415.1). NCBI lineage: Eukaryota > Viridiplantae > Streptophyta > Magnoliopsida > Lamiales > Lamiaceae > Leonotis > Leonotis leonurus. The sequence continues at coordinate 5,589,366 of JAPKLX010000002.1, read as the reverse complement.
TAAAAATATCCAATTTAATAAGGAAAAAATAAAAATATATTCATTTAAAAGTAAACGATAAAAATTACCCACTTATCTTTTATTTCATAAAATAATTTAAAATAATATGAGCACACGAGAAAATTATTACTCATGTTATTATGTGAAGTAATCAGTATTTTTATATTTTATTTTTAAGTAGATGTTTTTTATTTCTCTTTTATAAAAGTGGGTAATTTTACATATTATTTCTAGTAGTAAATAAATATTAAATTTTTAATAAAAAAATTAATTAATTATCACTTTATGATTATTATTTATTAATTATGATATATTTTATTATCATTCAATATAAAATAATAAAAATTATGGTAACTCAATATGTTGATTTGACATTGTCACATCATCCATGAGCACGTTATGTTGTGCCCACCAGAACTGTGGAGCAGTCCTCACCTAAAAAAAAGCATATATGAAGACATGATTAGTTATTCTTTATTACCTTATTATAGAACTACCTCCGTCCCACGTTAATGTCTCATTTTATTATTATAATACACTCAATCAGGGACGGAGCCAGAAATTCTATGAAGGAGGGGTGAACTTTCTCAACATCAAAATTATAAAATTATACGAAAAGAAAACAATGATGACAATATGCAACATTTTTTGTATGTTTCCAACCAAAAATGAAATTTCTTATTCCAAGTTGTTATAAACTTTGTACAATTCTTCTCCACAATTAAGAAAATTACATGGGCATTTCTTATTATCATTGAAAAACGAATGAAGCGTTTTATACTTCGTTGTGTTGATTTATGAACCTATATATAAAAAATACAAGATTACTCTTACAAAATTATCTTTTTTAAAAATAAATATGAAGTATTAAAAAAAACATACGCTACAATCAAGAGATAAAGAGTTGAGAGCGTGTATGGTTGATTTAATTGACTATTAATTAATTTCAAACTCCTAAATATTACGTACTATTTAGCAAATTGAAATAATTAAATTATAGAGAAGATAAAGAACAATAAATATTTGCATATGAATTAAAATATAAGAATTAATGAGATCTCACACAATAATCGCGCTCGAAAATCCTTAACCGATGTTAGAATAGAAGAAATTAACTATAAATCATACTAAATAACATATAGAAAAACGGAAAAATATTTAAAATATGATGTGGAGTTGCACTTTACAAAAAAAAAAAAAAACACTCATTGCAAGTCATGTGTTCATGGAGGTTGAAATCTATAATGTTAACTTAACAAAGTTAATGTATTTATATAGAATAATACATATAAGTTACGAATTAAGAGCATTAATTATAACTTAATAAGAAGTTTTGTTTTAAAACATAAACTAATAAACTATATATATACAGAAAAAATTGAAATTTTGAGGGGGCGGTGGTCACTACCAACCACCCCTCGCTCTCTCTCTGCACTCAATAAAATATAAAATGAAACATTTAAAGTGAGACGGAAGAAGTATAATATGTTGTCCCCAAATAATATGCTAAATCAGAATTCATGCATATTTATTAAATAGTTCAGCCATATTTGTGACTTATATCATCTAACAAAAATAGCCGATATCAAATATATATCTCTCTCCATGTATGTTATATACAATATTTTACTCATATTCCTTAAAAACATACATTATTTGATCTGACACAAATTTTAATAAAATGTAGTTGATTTGAGTAATAAAAGTATTATTAATTGTTAAAATATAATTAATTTGAATGATAATGGAGATTGAGACCACAAAAATGTGTTACTAAATATTAAAATATAATTGATTTGAATGATAGTGGAGATTGAGACACAAAAAGTGTAATAAATATCCAAAAATAAAAAATATATATTTATGAGCAAGGGACCAAAATGACAAAATGTGCATGTTTTCCTTATCTATTACTCTGTTCCAAATTTAGTCTCATTGATTTATTGGGCATGACCGAAGCAAACATTAAAAAGTCAAGCACAATTAAATAACAAATTTTTTTAAAATTATTTATTTTAGGGGATTTAATGCTTTTAATATTAAAGCAACATTAGAGGAATAAACTTTAGTTATGAATACTAACAAGTAACATCCACTTTCCTGTTAATTAATTTATGAGTGCCAATATCTATCTATTGAACAAGTATGGTGATGAAAGCTATTAAACAAACTGTTGCTTCATTACAAGAATTTCTATTTTCTCTTTTGGGTTCTTGAATCTTCGCTTTCACTAAAGAAACAGATTACTTGTTCACTTTGATTTGAAAACCTTATATAATCTTCTAAATATTTCAAGCAAGGAATAATATTAGTGAAAGTGCAAAGTTATGCCATGATTAGAATCAGATAACGTTCTTTTTTCTTGTTTTTATTTTGTGTCTTATTCTTAGTGTGTTGTATGTTTCCAAAACTTTCATCGTCTTATAATTTATAAATTCAACCAGTGTGTAATTAAATGTGAGAAAATATTAATGTTTAAATTTTCAATCATTGTTGGACAATTTAACAATGCTGACTCCTCTAGCATAGTATGAACTATACAATATAAGATGACAGCCTACCATTTAATTGAGTTTGATTATGATATTATAATAAAATTGGACATTGAATTCAATTTATTTTGAAAAACTATATGAGGGGATACATAGTGTTCTATATATATATCTAGATCTCCAACTGTTATCTTTTGTTTAATTATTATTTTCTTTATGCTTAATTGCTTATAGCATACTTTTTTTTTTCCTTTTTCATTATTGAATGGCGTAGTATAATTTCTGTATGCTTGTCATTTTATTGTGTATATATATACCCAAACTAAGCAATGAACTCTTACCTAACCTTTCAACTCTCAAGTCTCAACTTTTTGTTAATTCAAAATTTCTTCATTTTATAGCTTCCACAATCAATTGATTCAAAGCATTAAATTACAATTTTGAAGTATTTAATTTCTACCAAATGGTACTTTTAGCTCTAACGACATCTTCACGAGGAAGAGGTACTTATTTCATGTTGTAATTTAATTTGGATATTATTTCTTAACTGATTGCATGTTTGGATATATTTTCTCCTGCATCGCTCATTCTTTTTAATTTCATTCGTATTTAATTACTTAATTTCAACATTTATTAAACGTTGTTAGTGACTATAATTTGGGACTAATTGTAGATTAATTAATTGTTTACTAATATTACATATAAATTTTATACATGTTGGATTTGTTTAATTGGAGTGATTAGTTGTTAATTAATCATATGAAATTCTCAAGTTATTACTATACTCTTCGTACCTTTTGTTTTTCCTAATTCAGTACTTTATACTAGCTCTATTTTTTAAACATTACTATAATATTAAATTTAAATTATAAAATTGAATTCGAATTTGATACCTATTGTCTCAATACCTCCTACCTTTAGATGAACATACACGAATCAAAACGTATGTATGTCACATATTATTTTGATACATTATTTGTATTGTCTTATTTCATAACATGACAATACATTTTCATACATTACTAATGCATCATATTTTCAATACATTTTATGCATAACTTTAATATAATTAATCTGTACCATAAATTATACAAAGATCTATGGTCCAAAAAATAATTCTTAATTTATATCTAATAATTATTTCTCATTTGATTCATTCTCAATAACTTTAATGGTGTAATTTATTTCATTTATACTTGATAAACACACTTATATATTCTATTTTAAATCATAAAAAGAATCAAATAAAAGTAAAATGACAAGTATGTTATAGTTTTATTTAAATTTTTGTAAAATATAACACTTATTGAGAAAGAAGAAGAAAAATGTTTAGGATACTTAAAAAAATAAGTACTTAAATCAAATGTACATATCTAATGGTGATGAGATTTGAAGTCCAAATCTTCCACCTTGAGTCATCACTTTAATATTAGACCAAATGCTATATAATTGGTCATTATCAACTTATTATTTAATTCACAAGACCAAATTAAAATCTTAATAGGATTCCTTCATTAATTTAGACGTACAACGTTTTCTTTCCAACTGATTTATATAGTAGTACTAATTAATACATACCATGCATACTTATAAAATTACGTATTAAGTGCTAAAATTTGTACCTTTTGAAGTAGGTGAATATGGGGATGATGATGACTATGTGGTAAATGAGGATGAAATAGGGAGTTATTATGATGTGGGAAAATTTATTAGAAATGGTAAGCATTTTAGCCATGGTCATCGATTACAAGTGTGTGAAGATAAAGAAGAGGATGATGATGAGGATGATAAGTGTAGTATTTGTGGGCTGCCAATTCTTTCCACTCCTTCATACAAATGTACTATTGGTTGCAAATTCTTCCTCCACGAGCAGTGTGCACTCAAATTCCCCCCAAAATTGACCCATCCATCTCATGGTGCCAACTTTGAGGAGAATCACACTCTTTTCATCATAAAACGATCATCATCTCCCAATTTCATCTATGAATGTGAGGATTGCAATTTTCGAATTCACCCTTTAGTTGCAGCTGCAGTAATAGGTGATGGTTTTGAGATTAATATCAGGCACAAGAGTCACCCACAGCACGAGCTCATGGCCGTTTGTAAGGAGATTTCATGTGAATGTGATGCATGTGGGGAAAAACAAGAGGGTTTCTTCTTCTCGTGCCAACAATGTAATTTTTGGATTCATAGAGATTGTATCATATTGCCCAACGTTATCACCTTTGCAGATCATCCCCAACCTTTTATTTTGGCATTCTCTCTTCCCTTTTACCAAATTCCAGGCAAGTGCTTACTATGCAATAAGGAATTAATTGTTAGGCACAATGGGGTCTATTTCTGTCCCCAATTCGGGACTTTTACTCACGTCACTTGTGGGAATAATAAATCTACTGTATCGAGTAAGTCATTCGAATTATATATATATACACACACATATTTCATGTGAAATATATTTACAAATTAATTAAGCTCACATGCATGCATTCATGCAGAAACAAGACTCGACTTGCTCCAACTGCCTGATGAGGAGTGGGAGGCTTCCCCATGTTTGGTGATCCGCAGATATGCAGAGAAAAACCCATTAGCCCCAGATGCTTACTCTGTTCCTCTTCATGAAGCAGAAGAAGAAGATGATGAAGATGAAGATGAAGATGATGATGATGATGATGTCGATGATGAAAAAGACGATAAGTTGACAATTCAGAAATATCACAACCATCCCTTGATCCTAAATAATGATCACGGAGAATCATGCATTAATCTTGTTTGTGATATCTGCATTCAACCTACAACTAATGCATCTTCATTTTACTCATGTGATCTTTGCCCTTTTATTGCCCACAAAATCTGCGCAAATATTCTTCCCATTCTCAAGTTCTTCATTCCAGCGGGAAGAGATGAAAATTCTACCATAGCAGAAAACTATCAAAACTTGGGTTCATACTTCTTCAATTCAATATATAAATGTCGCTTCTGTCAACTTCCTTGCAACGGACCTTGCTACTATCTCCCTTCCTTAATTGGGTTTGATGATTTCCTTTATACCATAGATGTACAGTGCATGATTGCGCCAACGACCATCAACCACGCATCACACGCCCAACATATTCTCTTCAGAACCCATCGCCTCCTTGACCTTGACCGAACTCCTCTCACATGTTGCCCCAATGAATCATTGGTTTACGATGTGTACAGTTGCTTTCTCTGTAAGTATTATATACACGTAAGGTGTGCTATGTTGCCTGGAAAGACTTTTTCTCATGAATGCCACGAGCATCCTATTCAGCTAGTATTTACTACTGTTGATAGTCAAGATGGATGCTTCTGCGAGGTGTGCGAGAAATATATAGACCCCAATTATTGGTTGTATCGGTGCGATGAGTGCGATCAATCTTTTCATATAAACTGCATTCCTTGCGTTGGGTATCTATCCAAAGTAAAGTTTGGAGGAACAGTGAGCCTACCAGAATGTCACCGGCATCCTCTCACTCTTATGCGGATGCTCACTGAGCACACTCAGCGGTGCGCCCACTGCAATAAAAGTATCCCAGGTTTTGAAGATGAAATCGCCTTTTTTTGCTCGCTCTGTCATTTTTGGCTTCACTTTTCCTGTGCAAGAGATTTTCAAACTTCGCTCGATAGTCCCTTGAGGCTTTACTCCGATGTAGATGTTGCTGCGTTGATGAGGAAGTTAAATAAATAACTTGAATCGGAATTACCATGACAAAACAGGTTGAGGGAAAAGCATAGCTATGAATATAATAAAGCATGCCAAATATGAATGATCGATATGAAATTGAAAATTTGATACTCCCTCCATCCACCAGGCGAATGTGGTTAACATTTTGATCCGACATAGATTTTAATGTATTATTTTAAATTTGTATGAAAAAATGTAGTAAGTGGAGTTTGAGACCCACTTGATATTAGTTTTTAACTGAATATTGAGTGGAGTTGAGTCCGCATGTATATTATTTTTTATTAAATTGTGTGTATTGAATTATGTGAACCCACTTATTATAAATAATAAGTTTCAAATGTTAATAATTTTGGTGGATAGACTAAAATGACAAAAAGACATTACTCGCCGGAGGGAATATCATTTATAGTTAAAATGGCCAAATTTTGTTTTCTAACATTTGCAATTAGTATATATGTCTTTTAATTTTTTATTGTTACTTTTGGATATTATCATATTTTGTAATCAAGAATAATTTGCAGGGTAAAGTTCTAGCACAAGTATGAACTTGTTTCGAAAATTTTAAAGATATGATTACTTTTTAAATCAAAACAAAAATAACAAAAAAAATAGTAAAAAAACAAATAATAATCATAAACTCAATAATGCTTGAATTCTAATAACTTGAATATGAAATTATATCAATTGAGCCACAAGAACATGCAAAATAATCTTCTTCTTTTTTTTGAATTGATCAATGCATTAATCATTACTTCTTCTTTGTGCAATTATTCGGAGGTGACTGACTGCCTCAGTTGAAAAAATATTTTTGTAAAATAAAGTTAATTCTAAGGGGTAATTGAGTAATCAATCAATCTTTTATGAGATGAAACAAAAAAGTAGCATATGAAAAATAAAAATCAGAAATATAAAAATTTGATAATATGACTTGTATATCTGATCGAGTTTGTTAAAATGTTTATGTCAATTCAATAGTTTTTTCGGGGTACAATTAAAGAATACTTATGCTGCACAAATATATAATCCCAATAATTTTTATTTTTTATTATTTTTATTTTATATAATATAAATATTAAATTATAACATAATCAATAAATTATAGTCGGAAAGTGAAAATTAATAAGTTTATATCAAAAAACTAGTACTCTCTCCGTCCCGCTAAATGCGGCCACAAAAGATCCGGCACGGAGATTAAGAAAGTAAAGTTTTGTGTGTTAAAAAAGTAGGAGAAATGTATTTTAAAGGTAAAATTGTTTCTTTTTTGGGAAAGTGGCCACTTTTAGTGGGACATCCCAAAAAAGAAACGTGGCCATATTTAGCAGGATGGAGGAAGTATTATTTATCTATTTGACATGTCGCATCAGTTGAACGCACATTAAGTTATGGTTGTCGTGGGTGGAAGATCGATTTTAATCAATACAATATATAAAAAGAATGTTCAAGTTATTCTTTTTCATAACCATTTCTGGAGCAGTTTTTTAAAATTTTGTATTCATCTAACACGGATGAATTTTCGTCACACCGTCTTCAATTTTTTTTTGAGATATCACAAAATTAAGAGATGGATTGATTGAAAAGAGAGGCTAGTCATTAGGAATGTTGTTGGATTAATTTTATTTCCCACATAAATATGGTCACATATATAATATAAGAATGTATTAAAAGCTATTATATAATGTGTATAACTCTATGTGTAATTGCATAGTTATTGAGGGGCTAACTTGCAATTACAATTAAGTTTATTAATTATATAAGGATGGATGGTCCTCAGAGAAATTACGTTACTCTATTTTCTATTTCTTCCCCATCAGAATAGAACCTACGGTGCAGAGGCGTAATCATTCTCTGGAAGATCCATCAACACATCCACCGGTCAAATCCTCTTCCATTCGGTTCAATGGCGTTTCCTGGTTAGTTTTTCTGTGTTCAATCTTCATACAATGCTTCAGATTATCATGGTAGAGAATTCATGAACTAGGGTTTACAGTATTTTTCCCTCTTTTGATTTGATGATTCTAACAAGTGGTATCAGAGCCACTCTATCTATGATTATCTGAGATTTGGTCATTGTACGTTGATTTATTATGGATCTTTCGGTTTTATTTCATTTTGTTTCCGCTGATTATGAGAATTCGTTTTGTTTCCAAAATCGCGAATTCTATCATTTTTTTTAATGCGTGCAGTTTAATTATCAATCATGCTATTGCGATATATGAGCGAAATATTCTGTATGAATTTCTTCCCCATACCTTTTGGTCGAATGATTAAATTCTGTATGAGCGAAACATTCTGTATGAATTTTCCCAATATGCTTGAATGGGTGTGCACGGAAAACGAGGTTCATATTTCTTATGTGTATAAATTATGTGCATTACTGATTATTGATTGTATCCTCCACCACTATGCACGTATATTGGAACATAATACTTGATTGATTGTTAAATTAGAGTTGCACGCAAATCGAGGTCATCAAAGTGGGTTTTTCAAACCTTCAGCACATAAAATTGCATGAATCGTGTATATATATACATAATCTCTTAATTTAGTTTGTTTATTATGCACGCGATTCAAGGCAATTTTCATACATATGTGATTTATGTATATGGATTATGATGCATATTTAATTTATGTGGGTAATTTTTATTGCGATTTCGGCAATCCGGCCCGGGTTGTCGATCCAGTCGCTGAATGTTCTGGACTCACGTCCGAATTTCAATTTCTAGGTGTTTTAGTTGAAGCAATACGTCGCCAAAGTGACCTCTTTTGTGTAGACTACTACATCTAGCCCTATATATGGTTGATTTTGTGTTCTCAACTCATGCGGTTGCGTGATCGGCCCAAAGGAAGGTCCGCATCTGGCAGAGTTGTTTACGCATATTGTGGAGATAAGTGTGTGATAGTTGTCTAGATGAACTTGTGTGATCAGCAATACAATCCAAAGATTTATTGTTGTTCGGCACGCCCTTACTGTCAACATTTGATCACTACATCGAGAGTACTGTTTGCAGCCAATGTTGAAGCCCAAAGGATAGACATTGGTGATGCGCTTGGTATCTCGGATGGGGTTTAAACACCTTGACCATTAGCTAGGACCTAAAGTATTTGTTGTGCATTCGTTATTTCATTATATAATCAAGTTCTTACTTTATTCTTTTGTTCTAATTCAGCTAATATGTCATCCATGAATACTATGTCACCTGGCGTTAATCCACCTCCCACGCTTAATGGGAGTAATTTCAAGGATTGGAAACGACACCTACTGATAATGCTGGGATGCATGGATCTGGACTTGGTATTCCGGTCTGAACAACCCGCACCTCTCATTGCTGATAGCACTCCTGATGCCAAAAAGGAGTATGAGAGGTGGGAGCGTTCGAACAGACTGAGTCTTATGATCATGTTGAATAGCACCCCAGAGGCCTTTAGAGGTCATGATATTGATAAAGTCTCTTCAGCAAAGGTTTTCCTTGACGAACTCGAGCAATGTTTTGCCAAAAATGACAAAATCGAGTTAATGTCTCTTCTCTTGACTCTCACGTCGATGAGATATAAGGGTCAAGGAAACATAAGGGAGTACTTAATGGAAATGTTTAATGTCGCTTCTAAGCTTAAAGCTTTGAAGATGGAATTTACTAATGATTTCCTAGTACTCATGACTCTCATTTCACTCCCTCCTCAATTTAGTCAGTTTAAAATTAGCTACAACTGTCAGAAGGAGAAATGGACTCCTAATGAGCTCATTTCTCAGTGTGTTCAGGAGGAGGAGAAACTAAAAAGAGAGAGGACTGAAAGTGCCCATGTGGCAACGACCTCTAAAGGAAAGGGCAAGAAAAGGCCTTTCGAGAATCAAGCTGCTGCTAAAGCACCGGCCGCAAAGAAACAGCATAAGGTTTTGAGCTGCTTCTTTTGCAAGAAGCCGGATCATGTGAAGAAAGACTGTGCAAAGTATCACGCGTGGCGTGTTAAGAAAGGTACGGTTTATTCTTTGGTCTGTTCTGAAGTTAATTTATCTTCAGTACCTAGAAATACTTGGTGGGTAGATTCTGGTGCTACTACTCATATTAGTATTTCTATGCAGGGTTGCCTGAGCTACCGAAAGCCCAGTGATGGTGAAAGATACATCTACGTTGGAGATGGGAAATCGGTTGAAGTAGAGGCAATAGGAGATTTTAGATTGTTATTAGGAACTGGTTCTTATTTGGATTTGAAAGACACATTCGTTGTACCGTCTTTTAGACGGAATTTAATTTCTGTTTGCTTATTGGACAAGTTTGGTTTTTATTGTTCATTTGGAAACAAACAGTTTACTTTGTCTTTTAATTCAATGGTTATTGGAACTGGTTATTTGAACTCTTATGACAATCTTTATCTGTTGGAAACAATTACTTCCTATAATGAAAACCTGCATATTGAAGCTAAAGGTACTAAAAGAAAATTAAATAAAGAAAATTCTGCTTCATTATGGCACAAACGCCTAGGTCACATCTCTAGAAATAGAGTTGAGCGACTAGTGTCTGATGGAATTTTAGATTCCCTTGACTTCACAGATTATAATGTCTGTGGAAAACAGACCAAGAATAAGAAAGTAGGAGCCTATAGAGCTACAGAAGTATTGGAATTAATACATACTGATATTTGTGGACCTTTCCCTACAGCATCTTGGAATGGTCAACAATATTTTATTTCCTTTATAGATGACTTCTCTAGATATGGCTACCTATATCTTATTCATGAAAAGAGTCAGTCCATTGACGTGTTCAAGGCTTACAAAGCTGAAGTTGAGAACCAACTTAACAAAACAATTAAGGCTGTCAGATCTGATCGTGGTGGTGAATACTACGGCAGATATGACGGATCAGGTGAACAACGTCCTGGACCTTTTGCTAAATTCCTAGAGGAATGTGGAATCGTCCCTCAGTATACAATGCCTGGTACACCCAGCATGAATGGCGTATCTGAGAGGTGAAACAGGACTCTTAAGGACATGGTGAGGAGTATGATTGCTCATTCTACCTTACCTGAGTCTCTCTGGGGAGAAGCACTAAAGACAGCAGCTTATATCCTAAATAGAGTACCCACAAAGGCGGCTGCTAAAACGCCTTATGAGCTGTGGACTGGTCGAAAACCCAGTCTTAAGCACCTACATATTTGGGGCTGTCCAGCTGAAGCAAGGCCTTACAGGCCTCATGAAAAGAAATTGGACCCCAAAACAGTTAACAGCTACTTTATAGGCTACTCTGAGCATTCTAGGGGCTTTAAATTTTATGATCCCACAACTAGAAACATTTTTGAGACGGGAACTGCGTCATTCTTTGAGGATATTGAGTTTGGGGGAAGAAATAGAATTAGGGATATCGCTTTTGAGGAGGATTCAAATATGAATCCTACTACTGCTTCCAGTAGTGTTCAGGTTCCTATTCCTGTCATTATTCGAGAAGCAGATATGGATGAACCTCGAGCTGATATCATTGAGGATATCCCCATTCAGTTATATCAAACTCAACAACCTCAAGAGCAACCTCAAGAACAAGTGCAATTGAGGAGATCCACTAGAGAAAGACGGAGTGCTATTCCTGAGGATTATGAAATCTACCTCATGGAAGCTGAAGAATCTAATGGACTGGAAAATGATCCTATCAATTTCCGTCAGGCCATGCAAGATGAACACTCTGCTCAATGGATTGAAGCCATGAATGAAGAGTATCAGGTTTGAGAACTTGTCCCATTGCCAGAAGGTGCAAAACCCATTGGTTGTAAATGGATATTTAAAACCAAAAGGGATGCAAACGGCAATGTGGAGAGGTATAAGGCTCGTCTTGTAGCTAAAGGCTATACTCAGAAAGAAGGCATTGATTATTCTGAGACTTTCTCTCCAGTTTCATCGAAAGACTCATTTAGAATAATCATGGCACTAGTTGCTCATTTTGATCTTGAGCTACATCAGATGGATGTTAAGACTGCGTTTCTCAATGGAGACATTAAAGAAACAATTTATATGCAGCAACCACAGAACTTCGAATTAGGCAACTCGAAGGAAATGGTTTGCAAGCTAAAGAAATCCATCTATGGGCTCAAGCAAGCTTCTCTCGTCAGTGGTACCATAAATTCCATGAAGTTGTTCTCTCATTTGGATTTGAGATGAATGTAGTTGAGGATTGTGTGTATCATAAGTTCAGTGGGAGTAAATTCGTTTTCCTGGTTCTCTATGTAGACGACATCCTGCTTGCCTCTAATGATGTAAACTTCCTTAAGGACACCAAGAAATTTCTCTCTAAGAACTTTGAGATGAAAGATCTTGGGGAAGCCTCTTTTGTATTAGGAATCCAGATACACCGTGATAGATCTAAAGGTGTTCTTGGATTATCACAAAAGAATTATATTGAAAAGATTCTTAAGAGGTTTAGTATGCAAGGATGCAGACCAGTAGATATCCCTATCTCTAAAGGAGAAAAGTTTAGCCTTACTCAATGCCCTAAAACCAACCTTGAAATTCAGCAAATGCAGAACATTCCTTATGCTTCGGCAATAGGAAGTTTGATGTATGCTCAGGTATGTACGCGTCCGGATATTGCGTACATAGTGGGAATGCTAGGTAGATACTTAAGTGATCCTGGGATGACACACTGGAAAGCAGCCAAGAGGGTTTTAAGATACCTACAGAGAACAAAAGACTACATGCTAGTCTACAGAAAGTCAGATAACTTGGAGATCATCGGATACTCAGATTCTGACTTTGCTGGATGTCAAGACAGCAGGAAATCCACCACTGGATATGTCTGTCTGCTGGCTGGAGGAGCTATATCCTGGAAGAGTGTCAAACAGACACTTGTAGCTTCTTCCACCATGGAAGCAGAATTTATAGCATGTTATCAGGCTACAGATCATGGGATCTGGCTGCGAAATTTTGTCACTGGGCTGCGAATTGTGGAAACAATCGAAAGACCACTCAAGATCTTCTGTGACAATAGATCAGCAGTCTTGTATTCCAATAACAACAGGAGCTCTTCAAAGTCGAAGCACATCGACATTAAGTTCCTAGTTGTGAAAGAGAAGGTGCAGAATAAACTGATTTCGATTGAGCACATTGGAACCAACTCCATGATAGCGGATCCGTTTACTAAGGGCTTAGTACCCAAGGTCTTTCATGAGCATGTAGCTAGTATGGGTATTTCATCATTGGATGACGTAGTATAGATTCAGTGGGAGTTGTATTTAGTGCTTATCGATACTTTTGATTATGTTTTGTTGCAACACATTGATTTCGCCTTTAATGAAGTTTTTCTTGATCAAGATTAAAGTTTCAGTTGTTTATTTTGCATTTATCAACCTTCGCCTTAAGTTTAAAGGTCTAAAGAGGACCATTCGAAAATAGATTTTATATCTGATTTTCGTTATACCATCTGATCTATGTCATTTGATTGTATTTGTGCATGTGATTACTGTCGGCCTAGTCGAGCTATATTTTGGCAAACGCCGCTTTAGTCCTTGTATGAGTGCAGTTGATGGACGAGATTGTTTACATACACAACTTTATAATAGCACTTCTGTTCATGCATGCTTTCGGTTATAATACATTATCGAGATTTATATATTGTGCCCAAGTGGGAGATTGTTGGATTAATTTTATTTCCCACATAAATATGGTCACATATATAATATAAGAATGTATTAAAAGCTATTATATAATGTGTATAACCCTATGTGTAATTGCATAGTTATTGAGGGGCTAACTTGCAATTACAATTAAGTTTATTAATTATATAAGGATGGATGGTCCCCAGAGAAATTACGTTACTCTATTTTCTATTTCTTCCCCATCAGAATAGAACCTACGGTGCAGAGGCGTAATCATTCTCTGGAAGATCCATCAACACGTCCACCGGTCAAATCCTCTTCCATTCGGTTCAATGGCGTTTCCTGGTTAGTTTTTCTGTGTTCAATCTTCATACAATGCTTCAGATTATCATGGTAGAGAATTCATGAAATAGGGTTTACAGTATTTTTCCCTCTTTTGATTTGATGATTCTAACAAATGTAACTAAACCAAATCATTTGTGAACAATTCGAAGTTTGCTCGATAAAAATCCATTCTTGTACTAAGTGAATTGAATTCGAACCAAATGATATTCGATTTGAAAGGTTCGTGAACGTGCTAGAATATAATTGAATATAATTTTAATGAACCGAGCTTTGAATCTTCACTAAATTTGTTAACGAGCTTATTCACGAAAATTAATAACAAGTTGACTTTAAAGTTTTCAAACTTTATATACGAACTAGTTCATGAACTTATCAAATTAATATATATATATATATTAAAAAATAATTCAATAAACAAGTTTTTAACGAGTTTGAATTCAAATATTTAATGAACTCAAGCCGAGTTCGAATTCGCGTTCAAATATACGGTTTAATCGAATAATAAACAAACGGAAATAGTTACAAGAATTTCTCTTTTCTCCTTTTCGCTTCTCCAATCTTCGTTCTCACTAAAGAAACAGTTTACTTGTTCAGTACTTTGATTTGAAAACCGTATATAATCTTCTAAAATTATTTCAAGCAAGGAATAATATTGAAAGTGCAAAGTTATGTTATGATTAGAATCAGATAAAGTAAAGTTCTTTTTCTTTTCTTTTTTGTGTCTTATTCTTAGCGTGTTATATGCTTCCATAACTTTCATTGTCCTATAATTTATAATTAATTCAATCAGTGTGTAAATGTGAGAGAATATCATGTTTAAATTTCCAATCAATGTTACATTTTAACACATCCTACCATTTAATTGATACAACAAAACTCTCAAATAATGCCATTTGAGGGTAACTATCATGAGTGTCACAAAATTTTAAATGCACTGTGTAGTTAATTTTGTATAGTGACACTCTCAAATACATGTCACAAATTATTGTTTAATAATTACACTTTTAAATATCACTACAAAATTTAGTGACATACATTAAGATTTTGTGACACTTATAATAGTTACACCCAAGTATCATTATTTGAAAATTTTGTTGCAGTGAATTTGATTATAATATTATAATAAAATTGGATATTGAATTCAATTTCTTTTCGAAAAAACTATATGAGGGGATACATAGTGATCTATATCTAGATCTCCAACTGACATCTTAACAACCCTAATTATCCTCTGTTTAATATTATCTTTGTGCTTATACCATTCTTTTTCTTTTTCTTTTTGTCCTTTTCATCATTGAACGCAATATACATAATTTATGTATGCTTGTCATTTTATTGTGTATATATACCCAAACTAAGCAAAGAACTCTTACCAAACCTTTCAACTCTCAAGTCTAAACAACTCTTTTGTTATTCAAATTTTCTTCATCTCTTCTATAGTCTCGTCATTTTATAGCTTCCACGAGATCAATTTATTCAAAACATTATAGATCATTAATTCACAATTTTGAAGTATTTTAATTTTTACCAATGGTACGTTTAGCTCCTCGTCACGCAGAATTATCAGAATATTTACCGACATCTTCAGGAGAAGAAGGTACTTCTTGCATGTTGGAATTTAATTTGGATAGTATTTTTTAGTTGATTGCATGTTTTGATATATTTTTCTCGTGCATCGCTCATCCCTTTTAATTTCAGAATTTTTTATATTTTATTAAAGTGACTATAAGTTCATTTGATATCATCTATTGCCTAATAATGTTGCATTGCCTATTTTGCTTCAATAAGATTGTGATATATGACAGTTAGACAGTAAATTGAGATGAAGTTGTAGATTAATTGCTTGCTAATATTAGAAATGACATAAAAATTGTACATGTGGGATATGTTTGATTGGAGTGATTAATTAATTAATTAGATCGAGTATTTTTCATACTTTTTTTCTTTCCAATTCAGTACTTTTATACTCGCACTATCTTTTTGTTCAAGTGCCATGTTCTAGTACCAATTATTCGTACCAAGAAAGTAAATAATTTACATACAATTTTATCGGGCTAATTAATCCATTTGTATTTGATAAATGTATTTATAAATTTTATTTTAAATTATAAAAGGTATTCTATCTGTCCCCATAAAACAATCAGAATGGATTAGACACGAAAATTAAGAAAACCGTCACTATTCCGTTGCTATATAATGCTTAGTACTATAAGAAGAAAACGATATAAAAAAAAACATACTAGAATAAAAATTAAACTATACTATCTTTATTGATTTTTAATTAGTGAAGCAGTAATGAAAGATGAAGATGGACGAAAAATTAATTTATTGTATAATAATAAAATTTTGATTTCAGCTACAATTTTTATTCACGCTAAAAACATTTTTCCAATCAGTGAGGAATTTTTTATCCCTTCATTAATATACTTCTATCACTAAATATCTTTTTTTCTTGTAATGTCGTACTAGCTAGCTAATACATATCAGACACATGCAGACTTATAAAATTATGTGGTTAGAAGAGGCTTATTAATATGCAAATTAAGTAGTACATATGTATATAAGTAATTTTGTAATTTTTGAAGTAGACAGATGTGAGGATGATGAAGATTATGAGGTAGATGAAGATGAAGCAGCAAATTATGATGTGGGTAAATTTATTGAAAATGGTAAGCATTTTAGTCATGATCACCGATTACAAGTGTGTGAACATAAAGAAGAGGATGATGAGCATGAGGATGATAAATGCAGAATTTGTGGATTGCCAATTCTTTCCACTCCTTCTTACAACTGTATTAATGGTTGCAAATTCTTCCTCCATAAGCAGTGTGCACTCAAATTCCCCCCAAAACTGACTCATCCCTCCCATGGTGCCAACTTTGAGGAGAAACACACTCTTTTCATCGTAAAGCGATCATCATCTCCCAATTTCATCTATGAATGTGAGGATTGCAATTTTCAAATTCACCCTTTGGTTGCAGCTGCAGTAATAGGTGATGATTTTGAGATTAAAATAAGGCACAAGAGTCACCCATTGCACGAGCTTACAACCGTTTGTAAGGAGATTTCATGTGAATGTGATGTATGTGGGGAAAAACAAGAGGGTTTCTTTTTCTCGTGCCAACGATGTAATTTCTGGATTCATAGAGATTGTACCATATTGCCCAACGTTATCACTTTTTTGGATCATCCTCAACCTTTTATTCTGGCATTCTCTCTTCCCTTTTACCAAATTCCAGGAAACTGCTTAGTTTGCAAGAAAGGACTGATTGTTAGGCACAATGGGGTCTATTTCTGTCCCCAATCTGGAACTTTTACTCACGTCACTTGTGGAAAGGATAAATCAACTATGTCAAGTAAGTCTTTCTAATTTCAATGCATGCATTACTCTGTAGTATTTTTTTGACATGATAATGCATTTTTATTCAATGACCAATACATCATAATTTCAATGCATAATTAGTTTGGATCATAAATTATACAAAGATCAACGTATTTAAAAGTTAATTATGCTCACATGCATGCATGCATGCAGAAACAAGACTCAACTTGTTGCAACTGCCTGATGATGAGTGGAAGACATCCCCATGTTTGGTGATCCGCAGATATGCAGAGAGCAAACCATTAGACCCAAATGCTTATTATGTTCCCCTTCATGTTCAGAAAGAAGATGATGATGATGATGAAGAAGAAGAAAAAGACGATACATTGATAATAGAGAAGTATCATAACCATCCATTGATCCTAAATAATGATTACACAGAGTCTTGCATTAATCTCGTTTGCGATCTTTGCATACAACCTACAACTGATGCATCTACATTTTACACATGCGACCTTTGCCCTTTCGTTGCGCACAAAATTTGCGCAGATATTCTTCCCATTCTTAAGTTCTTCATTCCGACAGGAAGAGATAAGTCTTTCCCCATAGCGAAACACTATCAAAACTTGGGCTCATACTTCTTCAATTCAATATTTCACTGCCGCTTCTGTCACCGTCCTTGTAATGGACCATGCTATTATCTCCCTTCCATACAGGGAGATGACGATTTCATTTATGCCATAGATGTAGAGTGCATGGTTGCGCCAACCACTATCAACCACGCATCACACGCCGAACATATTCTCTTCAGAACCCATCGCCTCCTTGACCGAACTCCTCTCACATGTTGTCCCAATGAATCATTGGTTTACGATGTGTACAGATGCATTCTCTGTGACTACTATATACACGTAAGGTGTGCTATGTTGCCTGGGAATATTTTTTCCCATGAATGCCATGAACATCCTCTTCACTTAGTGTTTACTACTCCTTCTGTTGATGCTGCTGATAGTGATGAAGATGGAAGATGCTTCTGTGAGGTGTGCGAGAAAGAAATAGACCTCAAGTATTGGTTGTATCGGTGCGATGAGTGCGATCAGTTGTTTCATATAAACTGCATTCCTTGCGTTGGGTATCTATCCAAGGTTAAGTTTGGAGGAACATTAAGTCTACCAAAATGTCATCGTCATCCTCTCACTCTTACGCGGATGCTCACTGAGCACACTCAGAGGTGCGCCCACTGCAATCAAATCATCCCAGGTTTGGAAGATCGAATCGCCTTCTTTTGCTCAATCTGTCATTTTTGGCTTCACTTTTCCTGTGCAAGAGATGTTCAAACTTCGCTCGATAGCCCCTTGTGGCTTTACTCTGATGTAGATGACGAGGCATTGATGAGGCAGCTTATTGAACAAATTGAATCAGAATTTGAATGACATAAACTCTTAATATATATTTATAAATAAAACATAAATTACCGTAAAATAAATATATTTTAATCACTTTTTAAATATTATAACTCGTATTAGTTTTTCAATTACATACTCATCATACCAAATATGAATGATGGATATGAAATTGATATGATTTATAGTTAAAAGTGATTAAAAGTTATCTTTTTATCATTTGTCTTTTAATCTATATATTGTTTGTTACTTTTAAATATTATCATATTCTGTAATAAAGAATCGTTTGTTGTGTAAATGTTAGTACAAGTATGATCATGTTTTATAAATTTTAAAGATACGATTAGTTTTTGAGGCAAAATAATGAGAAAGATAAATAATAATCACAAACTTAGTAGTAACACATACGCACAATAATCTCATATGTAGATTGATCAATGCATTACTTCTTTTATGCAATTATTCGAGATGACGACTGTCTTAATTGTTCAAAATAATTTTTTAAATAAAATTAAAATTTATGGGATGATTGAGTAGGCCAATTTTCTATGAGATGAAACCATAAAACATCATAAGAAAATCAAAATCATAAACATGAAAAGAAAATTATTTATTAATGAAGCAGTTGTTAACTTTTAATTTAATTACGTCTATCTAAAAAAAAGCCCAAACCCAAACAAATAGGCTTCGATCCAAAAAAGTCGCATAACAATATCTTTCCGAATAAAGCGCTATTTCGAAACAGCGACTCTTGTTGAAAGGCTTACGAGAAAAACCTGCCGTTTCCCGCCACTTCCAGTCTTCCCCTCTATCTCTAAACCCAAACCCACATATACACAACTCTCTCGTACAGAAGCTGGCTTCATAAGCACCTTAGCTGTATGTGTTTGCGTGTGTAAACCTTGAAGAAGAAGAAGAAACTGTTGATCGAATTTGAAGAGGAGACGTAATGTTGTGGGTGGATAAATATCGTCCCAAAACCCTAGACAAGGTTCTGGTTCACGAAGATATTGCGCAAAATCTCAAGAAACTGGTAACCATTGATGCAATTTATTAGATTCGTTTACGTTTTATGTTTTGGTAGGCCGAAGCTTCGGAATTTATCCATAAATTCCGGTGTTTTGTTTGATTACAGGTGACTGAGCAGGATTGTCCCCACTTGCTATTCTATGGGCCATCCGGGTCGGGTAAGAAAACCCTAATTATGGCCCTTCTCAGACAGATTTTTGGTCCCGGAGCTGACAAGGTGAAATTTTTGTAATTGTTTTGTTATATTAAATTTTGTGGTCTGTAATTTGGAGATGTGCAAATTGGCCAATGAGTACTTAATGTGAGCAACTTCATATTCTGTTGCCTCTCGAGCTCTATCAATATTAGCTTCACCCTTTATTTAGCTGATTATGATGTGATGAATTTAAAAGGATACTTCAATTTGACTCATTAAATGTTGTTCTGCAGGTTAAAGTGGAAAACAAAAATTGGAGAGTTGATGTGAGTATTGCTTACCCAAATTTTCTGGCATCATAAATTAATTCTCTAGAGGTTATAGTTTGAGTGAAAACTTAATTTTGTATTGGCAGGCTGGGAGCAGAACACTTGACGTAGAGCTTACAACAGTATCAAGCACGCACCATGTTGAACTGAATCCCAGTGATGCAGGATTTCAGGACCGGTATGTGGTTCAAGAGATAATTAAGGAAATGGCAAAGAACCGACCAATTGACACAAAGGGAAAGAAGGGCTTCAAAGGTAACTCTGCATGTATTAATGCAGTGGTAAGTATTTGATTGTGAAACGTAGCTTATGTCATTAAGTAATAAAAATTAATTATTGAAATGGTATGAAGAAACTGTAACAAAACAGAGTTAGGTTCAAGTTGCGAAGACCCTCTTCTCCTTATTTCTTAGTTATCTTGAAAGATCTACTTGGAACTATTTATGAATTTCAATCAATTCTTATAAGTCTGGTTCCTCTGTATCAATAACATGGAATGGTGCATATCAGTACTGGTGTTAAATGAGGTTGACAAACTCTCAAGGGAAGCCCAGCACTCTCTACGAAGAACAATGGAGAAATATAGTTCATCTTGCCGGCTAATTCTCTGCTGTAATAGCTCTTCCAAGGTCACTGAAGCCATCCGTTCTCGTTGTTTGAATATGCGCATAAAGGCACCGGCAGAAGGAGAGGTCATTATCTCTTCTTGTTTTTTTATTTTATAGATACATGCTTATGATGTATGAAGCCATATTATGTTTTAGTGATGTGGGATATTGAGTCATGACAATCAGTATGTGTTTTAGTGTTTTTGGCTGGAACTAGATGAAAGTGTATAATGGGTCTTGGGCCTCTTGGCAGTAGAAATGTTGAGTGTTCTAGCCTCTGGAGCTATACTGCATGTGATGGAAAATTAAATATGCGTTCTTTCATTATAAGAATGTCCATTTGTGAATCGGTATTATGACCAATATTTTCCACACTATTGACTTGTAATTTGTAATTAAGAACAAGCTCAAGAAAATAAACTGGTTAAATGCTACTCCCTCCGTCCCACTAAGGTTGGCTTGTTTTGACCAAAAAACACTCACGTATTTGGTCAAAAAGAAGCCAACTTTAGTGTGATGGAGGGAGTATTTACCATGTAAAATTTTTCTTATTGTTCCCTGTTAAGAAAATTTAAGTGGCACATTCTATCCATCTCATTTGTCACTCACGATGTGGAATTTTATATATAGATAAAAATAGTTAATTTAAAGTCTGTTGCACATATCTAGTTCAATTTAATAACAATAACATTTCAACATATGAGTAGCTTTTTAACATGGGGGTGCTCATTTCAATGTATCTTTTTACCATGCCAGATCACGAAGGTGGTGGAATTTATAGGGAAGAAGGAAGGGTTGCTACTTCCACCTGGATTTGCTGATAGAATAGTACAGCAATCTAATCGAAGCCTAAGGAGGGCAATTCTACTATTTGAGACTTGTCGTGTTCAACAGTTGAGTTCTTTTTTGCATTTATTTAAATTGTAATCAACTCTTTTAAGCGTAGGCATATGATCAACACTAATGTCGCGATGTTTCAATTAGATATCCTTTTGCTCCCAACCAGGCAATACCCCCTATGGATTGGGAGGAATATGTATCTGAAATAGCATCAAGCATATTTAAGGAGCAGAGTCCTAAAAGGTTTGACAATAATAACTTATATAAGAGGCACCTTGGGTTCAGACTTCAGATTATTGCTAACTGATTTTCCTTATATTTCTTTATAGTTAGTTTTGTAAATTCATAAATCCACATCACATTTTGGATGTTTTTTTTCTTAGAATGCTTCTTAGTTGTAAACTTTTCGCAATATTACTTTTCTGTCTGGAACATCCTCCTTTCTGCTGTATCCTTCTTCCCTAGAATGATTTGATGATAGAAATGGATAAATTTTATATTCAGAAGAACCCAATTGACATGGTATAAAAATCATATGTCTATTCTAGAATGTGCAGTGATTTAGTAATAATAGACCTTTGTTGTTTTACTTCAAAAATTCTTCTCACCTAAACTGATGAGAGAAAAATGCATGATTCTCTCTCTCTCTCTCCCTCTCTTCCTTTCCGTATCTCTTTCTATGTGTCTGTATTCATCTGTCTAGTGTATCTAATTGTCTAGGTTGTTTGAGGTCAGAGGAAAGCTATATGAGTTACTTGTCAACTGTATCCCTCCAGAAATTATTCTAAAGGTTGACTTTCTCCAACCTTGTTCACTTTTACAACTTAAATGATTATATAGCAAAAACAATTATTATGAAACTGAAGAATATTTCTTTTCATTGCAGAGATTGCTTCATGAACTGCTGAAGAAATTGGATTCTGAGCTAAAGCATGAGATTTCTCATTGGGCAGCCTATTATGTAGGATACTAAGATGTGATCCTATAAATTTCTTTCTCCCCTTTCTAACCTGAAATCAGAATGCCAGCTTGTCTAACGATGTATATCACAATGACTTTAAGAGCAATTTAGATTCAGATTGTTCTAATGTTTGTGCTCTACCTAATCCCCGTGGATATAACTAACCAATGACCTTGTTTCTCTCAGGAACATAGGTTGCGTCTTGGACAGAAAGCAATATTTCACCTTGAAGGTACGCCACAAGATTTACCAAGTCTTGTGTAAATGGTTGATGTTGTTGTTTATCATAATCATCTAGGTTCTATCTTCATCGTCATCTTAATTAATTAAATTGAGTCAGTGAGATCCGGAAAAAATAGGAATTTATACCCAACTTCTTAAATCCCAAAGCATCGTTTCTTCCTCTTGGCGATCAACTTCATAATGTGGATATTTTACTTTTTCGTGCATCAGATGTGTGAATACTTGAAAGTGAACTCATATCATTGATAGTTTTGCTTGTTCTTCAAAAAGATTACTTTCTAAGATAAAATATGCTCAACACCTTATTTAGTTTGAATGTGAAAATGAGATTGTTTTTGTTGCTCAAGTCAAGGCTAGTTGCCTAACTTTTCATGCAAAATAAGTTAGGTGAAGCTCCTTTGTCATACAAAATTCCTCTTTTTCTTCTTATTCATTGTTAAAGTTTGGCAAAGGTGTGTATCCTTGCTGAGTTTCAAATGCATTTTTATTTTTAATATTTTCCACCTCAAGAATCTACCATGATCAATTGTATTAACATAGAAGAATTGATACTGCTCAAAATTAACTTGTTAAATTTGCTTTAATCAATGATGCAGCATTTGTAGCCAAGTTCATGAGCATCTACAAAGGTTTCCTCATTGAGACATTTGGCTGAACTTGTGCAAAGCCCAGATGGGAAGACACGGATGTACTTTTGAAAATGCTGAAGAAGAGAAGGATTCTAATGCAACCGTAATCAGTTATGCAGTCATTCAGTTTGATTTTCTTCCAGTGTGCAGTGTTTTTGCTTCATTCCATTGGAGATATTAATCTAGAAGAAGGGTATTTATTCTGTTCTCAGTGACTTGACTAGGTTGGAATCAAATGGTTGTAAGGTGCAATGACATCTTTGTCCACATTAGCAACTGTAATAGGATGGAAACCTTCCAAGATCTGCAAGGATGAAAAATGGCATGTCATAGCTTCATTCTTGCGTACAGCTAAAATTCTCGCAGAAAGAGATGTTTACTTATAAAGCTGTAGCAACTCAGTTATTTAGCTGAGTTAACTTCCAAAGTATTATACTCACAACACCAAAATTAATGTGTTATTTGAAAAATCACTTATTTCAATGGACGAAGAAAAGGTTTACACTTTCTCAGCATCTACATTGAAAATTAAGGGGAAAATTCTTCAATCCTCATATTACAAGGGAGCAAGGCAGAAGTGACTTTCCCCAAGAACATGATACAATCAAGACTCAAAAGGGACGAACACCGCAGGAAAGTTAGAACTGAAACTGCATCTCTGCTGAGTATTCGAGTGCATTGAGATTAGCAGCCATGGCCTTGTTCATTGGTGGCGGACCACATCTCAGAATCTGCACAGTAACAAACTATGGTGCTTCAAACATCATAAATATTTTGCGAGTTCAAATATGTTGGTGACTAGATGACTGGTGTAAGCAAAATTCGAACCTTAATATCGGAGGCTGGAGCAGGACAGTGAGCCTGAATCATTTCCTTCGACACGAAACCAACTCCGCCATTCCATACCTCAGGAGGCTATAGAAAGTTTTTGAACAAAATACAATTCATTAGTCAGGACAAAACCTTCGACTTTTTAGTTTTAGCACTTCAAATACAAAGTATAATTATTTCCTTTATGGTTTCTGTACAGTCACAAACAATGAAAAGTGCAGAATCGATCCTAACAAAGTTGTATGTGTGCATAATGCCTTGAATTAGGATATGTAGAGCGATGGAAACTTGCCTGATTAAGAACGTAGTAAACTTTGAACTGGTCAGGATAGTTTTTGGCAAGACCATCGATTTCATCCTGCAGCAAGAAGGTAGTATCATTGAGGATCATAAAAAAACTTAAATTCTAAGCTATTATTCCATACTGAATAGTACACATAAAATGAAAATCACAGAGAAATTTGATATTTCTAGCGCACAAGTTTTATGAATAATCAGCAGTAGTTTTTTGGTCGTTAATTCGTTCGTTCGTCATTTAAATGAAGGCCCAACCCCAATCTATTGCAATAACTTTTTTCTAAAAACAGAATATATGCATGCATCATTTAAGTCAGCAACTGGAGAAAAGGATATCACAAATTACCTTTAGTAGAATGTCATCGTACGTAACATTAGCATATATCAAATGCACCTTTGTTCTGTCGGTAGGGTTCTCCAGGATTGCTCTTGCAACCTAAACAGAAAACCGAAAATGTGCAAACTGTCTTTAGTAATCTAGACATAACATATCTTTATCAACAAATATTATATGTAGAGACATTGAATATGAACCTGGAACATTGGAGTGATCCCAGAGCCTCCAGCAAGCATACCAAATGCTCTCACTTGCCCTGGTTGATACTTAAAACGACCCTAATTTTGATAAAGGAAGCACAATAAGAGTTCATTTCCAGATATATTACCGAATTACTTCCAAATAAATAAAAGAATGAGACTCAAAAAGCGTGTCGAAATAAGTAACCAGGCCATTTCAGGTACGATACTCGCTCCACCCTACAATAGACCGACTAGTGAGTAATGGATCGTATTACATATTCGAGCCCTAAAACTTTCAACTTTCAATTGTTCTAAAGTAATGAAGGAAGACAGAGGGGCATGGACGCTGATAAGAATATAAGTCACATAATTTGCATGCAGAATAGGTCTTCATGGAATACAGCACGTACCTTTGGTCCTTTAACAGCCATATAATCACCTTCCTTCATTTCTCTGAAATGATGAGACATTCTCCCTTGTGGATACATCTGCAATTGTGAAATTTATAAAGCAAACGATAAATGAAGCCCAAGAAAACCAAAAGTAGGATTCTATACACCATCAGGCAAGAAAATTATGGGCAAGAAGAATATACAAAATGCACCTTTATAACTAATTCAAAGTATCCCACATCAGAATCCAAAGTAGTTGGAGTGTACGGTTTAATGACCTCTTCACCTTGACTATCCTTACCTCTGTGTTCATAAAAGCACTAAATATTACCAACCAAGCCAAGTGAGCTTGTGTATACCAATTAATTGATATATCAAATGCCATGATAACAAGATTTGAGCTTAGAAATGCAACCTACAGCTTATGTGCTGTCCAATAGGAAGGCCCAATACAGAGGTAGGCGTAGGGAGCGCAAATTTGAACTTCGCCACATTATGGCTGAGCTGTGTTTTCTTCACAAGCTTGAATTCCTTGAAATTCTCAGCATCTAAGCACACTGCCAATAACCCAAAAATAGTAGATTGGTAACAATAACATGTAAAGAATGGAGATTTCAAAATTTATATAAAGACATAGCCCCTAAATTTGTGAAGAGACTGCACTCGTTGTACGCATAAAAGCAGGCAAGATTGATTCTTTAACCCAGATTAAGATTACACTAGTTGAGATGGAATAAATAGAAATAGAAAAGGACACTTCCTTCAAGCTACATGCAAGTTACCAGAGTTGGCCACAAGCAACAACATACAGTTATAAAAGCATCCATGAAACAAAATTTTCATCACGATGATTTCAGCACACCTTTGGGCTTTTTGGAGGAAAACAAGAAGTAGGCAGCAGCAATAGCTACGAGACCAACAGCCACACCAACTACTAGTTGGCCTTCAGATGTTGCCAGGAAATCCATAGATCCAATGAATTAAACCACCTATCGATTTTCAAAAAGGGGGAGACCTTATAGAGTCAGACTTATCTCACTGAAATCAAAATATGAATACATATAAGTGAGTGCGTAATTGTATAAAGCACCTAAATCTTGACAAAATGACCAAGTAAAATAAGTGGGTTGGTGATAATATGTGGTTTAAGATACCAAGAAGTGTTTTTTAGCAGAGATAGATATTGAGACCACAGATTGGAATACCGGTACAATGAGTCCAACGAAAAGAATCAAGAAAGCAAGTAGATGAAAATGTGAGTGAATGTAACAGTCCACATTGATGAAAGTGAAATTGGAGTTGGTGGGGGAGAAAGGAATTAAGAGTGTGAAGAGATCTGGTGGGGGAAATTATCACCTACCTACCAACCAGCCTACAGCCCTTCAGTTGAGGTCTTGCTACGATGCAGTGCAGTGCTACCCAACACTGCCTCCCTTGTTTTTGTCACTGATATCCGGCTTTGAGAAACCACCATGCGCTTTGCTTTTACATTTTAATACATCAACCAAATTACTTATTTTAATTCTGACATGCATCTTAAAAAACAATTTTATTTATAATAATTTAAATAAAATTTAAGTTTACTTTGATTTATATTATTAATTAAATTATATGATAAGTGAATGAGTTCATTTAAAACAAATGAATAACAATATTATTAAAAGGCCAAAATGCAAAGAATTGGTATAATATATCTATAATTAATTATTAAGATTAATTAAATTTAATATAAATATCTTTTATTATTACAAATATATAAAAGTTAATTTATAAATGAAAGTAAATTTTTAAAAAAAATAAGAACACTTGATTTATACATGTATGCATAGATATATATAGTCATAATTTCATAATCGTTCATTTATGGTTTGAACCTCACAGTAAATTTTATGTAGAACATTATATTTTCTTGGAGAATGTTTATATTTATGCATGATTATATTCGAATTTTATTCCTACATCTTAATTGAGGCATTTTTTCTTCTTTAAAACATAAAAGGTATGGCGATAAATAAGAACGACGAAGGGGGAGAATGTAAAAATTAAAATATAATAAATAACAAAATATACTTTACCACAATGTTTTGCATTTTCTTCAAATAATTAATATGAATGCCACAGTGTATCACGCACGTGTATGAACTTGCAAAAGAATTGGAGAGATAGGTAAAAGCATCCACAATGAGAGTTTTTAAATTACAATTTTGAAAATAAATGGAACTTTTTGTATAGAGTAGATAGATTTTAGAGATTTTATGTCGTTTTCTCAACTTGGAGCTCTCTTTACTTAATATCAATTTTTATGATTTATTTATTTTTATTTTTTGAAATATTTGTTATAAATGAAATTTATTAATTTAAATTAATAAATATGTAATTTAAATTTAATTTAAATTTTTTATTTCAATATTTTTTTAATTAGACTAAATTGAATAAAAAATTAATTTAAATACATTAATAAAAAATGAAATTATAATTAAAATACATTAATTAAAAATAAAAATTAACATTAAAATTACATTAATTAAAAAGCAACATTAAAATTGAAATTAAATAATTAAAAACCTAACTTAGAAATTGAAATTACCATAATTTTGGTTTGCAAAATTCTCAAAATCGGATGAATTGTCCGAGCTTTGATTATCGAAACTCGCACCTTGACTACGACTTCGATATAGAAAACTATTGAATTCGTCATTCATTTTTTTTAACTTGGAGGATGTATTTTTGAAGATAGATGGTTGAAAGATTGAAGAATGAATGGATATGTGTGAAAATGTGGGACTGAAATAGGTATTTATAGATGAAATTATGTATTAAAAGAAAAAAAATGGTGGGGGCTCTAGAGTCCCCCACCCGCAGCGCAAAACTGGCACAACCTCCGAAGGCCAGAGGTTGCCTCTCTTTCCAGAGCCTCACCGCCCAAGGCTATCCTCCGCAGTGGGGGGACTCGCGGCACAACCTCCGGAGTCCCTTTGCCCGCCCCCTGCCCAAACCTCCCGAGACTTTACCGCTGTAGATAGGGTTATAATCGAGCCGAGTAGAGTCGAAGACTAGTCGGCTCGACTCATCTCGTTTAATATAATAAAGTGCTCGAGCTCGAGCTCGAGTTCGAACTCGACTCGAGTTTCTAACCAGCTAATCAAGCTCAACTCGTTACCTAATTATCAAATTCGAGCTCAGCTCGAGCTCGACTCATGTATTACTCGATTTGATATTATTTTCGAGCTTGAGCCGGAACTTGACTCATTTGATATACTTTCAAACTCGAGTTCAACTCGTTTAATATACTTTCGAGCTCAAGTTCGAGCTCGCTCGTGAAAAGCTCAAAAATATTTAATTATGCTCGTGATAACCTATTTTTGGGCTCGACTTGAGCTCGTTTATATTTTCTAAATTAGCAAATACGATCCATCAGCACTCGTACGTATTATATATATAGATTACATACTACGTTATACATACATATTCTATATATTTTTTTAAATATATATATATTATCTTTTATATTTTAATGTAAATTTAAATTATTTTTATATGTGATATTTTTTTTTTTATGCGAATTCTATATATAATATTATTATGTGAATTTAATAAATTATGTTATTAGCTTGATGTTAGTGAATAAGTAATTTGATTTTTTTTTACTTAAAGTGCAAGGGTTCAAATCCCTATCTTATGCATTCAACTCGATTAAGTATTCAATTGATGACTTAAATTTGTGAACAAACGAGCTCGAACATATTCGCGAACATAACGAGTTGAGCATATCTTGCTCGAACTGGCTCGATAAAATTATCAAGCTTAAATTTGTCTCGAACTCGACTCGTTAGAACTCCGAACGAACTTTTTTAGAATCGAGACTCGAGTAGTTCGCGAGTAGCTCTATTCATTTAGAGCCCTGCAGATGCTCTAAGAAAGCAGACTCAGTTTCACTTCTTCTAAGGACAAATGAAGAAATTATCTGCAACTAGGAAGTGAAGTACACAAAATTGTCTGGAATAATTAATACTTCATCCGTCCACGAAGTACTTGCGCATTTGGCTTCGGCACGAATTTTAACAAATAATTTGAATGTGTTGTGGGTGGAATAAATGTTCCACAATATTTATTAATTAAACATATGTATGTGAGTGAAAGAAAAATTAGTGGATGATTGATAAATATATTAAATATGTTATGAGTAGAATAAGAGTCCTAAATTATTTATAATTAAATATGTAATGTAAGAGATTTAAAAGTTAATGGTGGGTCCAAGAAGATAGTATAATTAATAAAAAAAGAAGTGTGCAAATTTTTCGGGGACGACATAAAAGTGAAGAAATTTACAAGTTTTTCGTGGACGAAGAGAATACATTAAAATACCACACTATATACATATTGTTCGTACAAGTCTCTTTTCTTTCTGTATCCACTGAACAAATTATGCTATTCACAATACTATGATGCTTTTATCTGCTTTCCTTTTTTCTTTTTCTCTCTTTTTTTCCTATGATTGCAATCTGGCAAAGCAATGTTACAATAATGCATTCAACGTAAAAAAATAAAGAAAAAGTTGGGCAGTGTTTCTCAGATAAGAAACACTGTAATACTGTACTTTTGCCTCCACCAGTTGTGAACTGAAAATCCTCCGTATTAAAACTACACCACTTCTCTTCGAGAGAGAGAGAGGGATTGGCTCACGGATGAGGTTGAGATACGCTGTCGTAGATTTCATCAACGTGTGCAGCAGGAACGTAGATCACGTTCTGCAACCTGCTGTGATTGCGCCCGTAGAAAACGTAAACTAGTGCGCCTATCGCCAGCCATATGGAAACGCGCATCCAAGTATCACCGCTGTGTATTCATCGTATGATTAGAAAGGTGGAATGTGCAGCACACATGGAAGATCTATTGATTCAATATGATATAAATGAATACTAAACCATAAGTATTATGTAAATGCTCACCCAAGGTTGATTAATAAATAGACATTGATCAGAATGCTTGCAATAGGTAGCAGAGGAACAAAAGGGCAAATGAATCCTGAAAGCGAGACGCCACTCGTGTAAAAATATATATGCTAAACGAATGAAGAAACGAGTTTAGATTTTCATCCTACGTACCTCCCGTGTGGCCAAAGCTGTGCCTTGCATCGTCTTGGTCTATCCAAGTAAGCAGTATCAAGCCGGACAAAAGGAGGACTCCACCAATTCCACAAAGAGAATACTGATAAGTACTGGAATGAATAGTGTCGTTTCCGTTAAAAAATTTGCTGGAGGAAGTCATAACATAGTTTAGTGATGTTGGGATATGACGATTGTGCCAAACGCACCTAAATAAGGCTGGACTCGAAGCAGCACAAGTTAGAATGAGCACACCAACACACGTGGACGTGATTGCCCATCCAGCAATAGTCCGCCGATTCTCTTCATTTATGAAATCTGCAATGTTTAGAAGAAAAGAATCAGAAACTATAAATACACCTATGATGCTAAGTTTTCATAATTCTGTGAGCATTCAGATAAGGGATTTGCTTCAAAAACTGTGAAAATG
This sequence comes from Leonotis leonurus, assembly GCA_026898415.1. Taxonomy (NCBI): domain Eukaryota; kingdom Viridiplantae; phylum Streptophyta; class Magnoliopsida; order Lamiales; family Lamiaceae; genus Leonotis; species Leonotis leonurus. The sequence goes on along the minus strand of JAPKLX010000002.1, from coordinate 5,558,177 downwards.
CTTAATATTTAGCTAGTTCAGATTTCCACTTAGATTCCATATTAAGGTTACCTATATTTCATTGATATTCATGGATTCACACCAAATGCCTAGTAGAAGCGGCGAATAATCTAGCATCGGATGAACTTACATTTGGACTGCACAGCTACTTTCTCTATGAGAGGATCTTCTAAACTGGCATCTTTGCAGACTAGAACTGGAACAGGGATCTTTGATGTGAAAGATTTAGCATTGGTATCATCTGCACCAGAATCTTCAGAACTAATGGTGTCCCTATACTTGAGAGAAACCGACTCTATTGCATCCTGAAGTGATGATGGAATTGGAACCACATCTGGTGGTACGTATCTAAGTATCAACACGGAAATTGCTACCATAGTGAACGCAAGGAGTGTGCCAACACTAACCTGCAAGTACAATCATAAGTTATCAAGACCGGTGAAAAGAGTTCTAGAGAACAATGAAACTGGATAGTTGTAGTTAATCGATAAAAATACACAGACAAGAGAGAGAATAGCAGTATACCATTCCAGACAATGCTTCGACATCCATAAAGAATGCCAAGAGTGCTGCAAGTAAACCGGTTACTATAGTACCCTTTAGTGGAACTTGAGTTTTTTTATTGACTTCCTTAAAAAATGATGGTAGCAATCCATCTCTGGCCATTGCCATTAGTATTCGTGGCTGAAAATAGAGATAGAAAGAAAAACTATATTACAAATTACAAACTAGTATTCATTGCCATCTCTACCCAACTCAACCCATCTTTGTTTAACCTCACAAGATATGATGATATACAATGACAAAGAACATCATAAAAAAGACAGTGGCTTGAATTCATGTGTTAACCAATCCTAGAAGGCAATAGAGTCTAACATGTATACAGGCAGGCACATAATAATAAATGTGGGAAATAGTATTTAGCACATTGGGAATATTAACCAATCCTATTCAGTGCAGACATTTCTTTCGCATTTGGCATTGAGAGAATATGATACGGGGGCCAAATGCGAACCTCATATAGGCCAGAAGGTTATACTTGTGTCAAGTTGCTGATGCATATGATTGCAATCAGACAATACTTTTAATGGAAGGGAAGTTATGAAGGCTAACACATAAGTCATATTTAGGGAAGATTATAGTTACCTGTGGAAGGATTGAACCCATCAATGTTGAACAAAGAGCGGTACAAGCTCCAATAGTTACTATATACCTGCATTACAGCCAACTACGGCATGAATATTTAGCTCAGCATTTAAAGGGACTAATCTAATAGAGATTCCAAATGGATCACCAAGCTGTCTACATACGCTGCCCAGTTAACTCCATGACTAGCAAATGCTGAGGAGATGGGAGTGTCTGGATCCATCGCATAAAATGGTACTAAACCAACAATGACTGCAGAAACCAACATGTACAGGACGCAGCATATCGACAGAGCAAGGCCAATGCCGATAGGCAGATCTCTCTGAGGATTCTTCACCTGAATACACACACATTCACACTTTACATTCCCATTTCATCAGGTTACAATCTTTACATGAAAATTTCTTCGAGATAAACACTCCTTACCTCTTCTGCTGTACTAGCAACTGAATCAAATCCTATATACGAAAAGAAAACAGTTGAAGCACCAGCAAGCATCCCATCGACTCCAAAAGGAAAGTATCTGGAAACAGTATCAGAAATTCATAAAAAACTTCACTTCTAAGAAGAGTTTCCTAGATCAATACAAAGATCCAGAGAACGAGATACAATGGCAAAGGGCGACTAAATAATCAAGCGAAAGTCAAATACCCTGACTGAAGTTGGTAGCCGGGCCATCCAGTCTTGAAACCCAAATATCCACCAGCTATAATGACGAAGATCATGGCACAAATATTTGCTGCAGTAACAATTCCTTGAAAAAACGCACTCTGCAGAATTCATAGCATAGGTTATAGTTTTAATCAGGAATAGCGGAACTCCTTAGAGAACAATGAGGATATTAGAAAGACACCTCTTTGATTCCCACACACAAGAGCCCAGTGACCACAAAAACTAAGATGGCTGCACAAGGGTCGACTACAATGTCAATCACAGGGATTGTCTGGCGAGCTAGAAAGAAAGGAAGGGTGTCTGGCCCACCAAAGAGCAAGGCCTGAAAGAAAAGGAGAAGAGAAAAATCAAGGCAATAACAACCACTTAGATATTTGCTTTTTTCCATTAGTCTGAAGCACTAACAACTAGATATAACAAGGTGAGACGAAAGAAGAAAAAAAAAAAAGCTCACCAGATTAGGTGATATGCCACGGGCAACAGCTGAACCTCCTATCGTGTACTCCAATATCAATGCCCAACCAATCAACCAGGCAACACTGCATGAAATAAAGTGTGGTAAAGATATGGAACAGTTACAAGTGATAAAACTGGTCTTGCCAGCAGTTAGCAGTGCCACCAGCAGCTGAACGAGTCTTACAAATTTGACAAAAAATATAATTTCATTGCATCAAACAATATCATTTAATAAGTTTAAGATATAAATCAACAATTAATTAATGAAAAATATTTACCAAATTTAAAATGAACAACCATGCATACATACAATATTATCAATCATCAGCCCTTCGATAGTGACCAGATTAATGGAGTTACTGTGTCACTGTGAGCTTGTAGCAGAAGTTCAAAGTTCAAATCCCTACCTAGAAGGCTAGACCTTTTAGGTCAAACCTATGGCTTTCCTAGTGGGTCAACTCCTCATACATATTATGCATGCATAATCAAATAACAAATTGAAACTTCCTAATAAATAATAGATTTAACAGATTTTGACCAATTCAAACTATTTTTTTAAGCTATATGGGCTGGATGGACAGTCTCTGAAATTCTGAATTGATCTCAATAAACAATCATTGATTGTATTTGTGGCATTAGGAAAGACACTGAGCATTGCTTGTTGAGAATACACTGAGATGCTGCAAATATGATCTGATTTTCTTTGCAAGGATTGCAAGCCAGGCTTCTAATAGGATGGACATAATCATATGAAACTAAGATCCTATTACCATGGTTCACCATGAAGGCGAGAAAAGATTGCAGGGTTGACACCAAGAAATCCACATGTCATGAAGCCATATTAGAATACCACAATGAAGTATGACCTAAAAAAACGTCATAAGAAAGTTCTACACGAGGCACAAAGAAACAAAACTAAGCAATTCTGACAGCTTTAGTCTGTACCCTTCTCCAACGCATATGTAAGAATAGTGGTAGGCGCTTCCAGCAGAAGGGCAACGACTTGCTAGCTCAGCATAGCAGAATGCAGAAAGAGCAGCCGCTATTCCAGCAATCAGGAAGGAAATGGCAAGCGCCGGCCCTGAGTGCTCTCTTGCAACTGTACCAATAAGAATATACACTCCAGCACCAATTGTTGAACCAACTCCTGAAAGTCCCAGAAACACCCACAAACCATTAAATTAGGCAACTCAATGACATCCATCTCAATACATTTGCACCATACAATTCACATGACAAAACTTGTAAGTTCTAATTAGCTTCATGACGTCAGAAGACATAAATCTATCAACACACATATCACCAGATTTCTAGCAAAAATAGGAAAGGACAAATCTTTGAACCTCTTACTTATAGAAACAGTAAAATTTTCCTTATAAAACCAATACAATTTTAATGAACCAACACACTGAGTACCTTAACATACAAGCTAAAACCCAATGGGATAGAAAAGCAAGCATCAGAATACTATTTAAATAAAAAAGGAAAAGAAAAAAAATGCAAAATTCAATCTTACCTATCGCTATGAGATGAGGAACAGTTAAAGCCTTAGCCAAATGGTGATTAGGCGACGCCCCCAATGAAGGCGCCTTGGTACGATCAGAATCAACTTCTTTCCTCCTTACGAGAGCCATGAAACCCCCCACTGCAGAGTTTCCACCATCATCACTCTGTGCATCACTAACAAATCTCATCACAACCCAAGAGAGAGATGTCAGTTCTGCGTCTCAAGATTCAATTTTCTTGCCAAATATGGATCTTTGTAACGTCGCTTGTATGTTTGATATGATTCTTTTTTTCTTTCTTCTTTCAATGATTTAGAATTCCATACAAGCAAGAAAATCTTGAACAGATGATTATGGTGGGGATGATTGAACACGTTGTTACGATAGCAAATCAGCCCCAAAGTGAATAAAGATTAAATTTTTCGACAGATCATAGCCTTTGGGGAAATTGGGAGAGGTTGGGGTTGCTGTTGCAGAGATTCAGCTCAGAGAGAAAAAGCGAGATTCTGACGGAATTTTTGTTGATTGTTTGTGGGTTGCCCAATGAAGCTTAAATTATGTGCACTTTTTACCTATCTCTTAGTCCACTCATTTTCCTTTTTTTATTTATTTTCTTGGTTTCCTTCTCCTGAAAAAAAAATTACTTTAATATAATATACTTGGTCGCCTACCACTTTAAGAGTTACATTTGTTTTTTTGACACAGAATTTAAAGAAATTTTAAAAGTATAAATAATAATAAAAATATATTATTTAAAGTTATGTGAGTAATAAAATTATTTAAAAAAAAATAATAATTACGTTGGACCAATAAAGGAAAACGTAAGATTTTAGACTAGATGAATTATTAATTACATATCTATATCACACTTATAAATGGTTTCCATTATTGGTGGAAGGGATGGCATTATATTATAAAGGGTAAATTATAGTTTATGATATGAATTTTGAGTTAGTGTTTAGTTTATGGTACGAACTTTTAAGAATATTTAAAATATCATGCAATTTAGGGAAATGTACAAATTATGACTCAAATTAAAAGTTAAATATGAAAAATGGTTTTTATGATATTTTTATTAAAGAAATAAATTTAAATAAATTATTATTTTTGTTAATATATATATATATATATATATAATATTTTAATAAGTTCGTATATAATATTCGCGAACTATTTAAAATTCTATTCGTTTTTAAAGTTCGTGAACAAAGTCGTTAACAAAATTTGTAAACTATTCAAAGCTTGCTTTGTTAAAATTATATTCAAAGTCATTATATATAAACGTGAAGATAATTAAGTAATTGAAAATTCATCTCAATACAATCAATCTTAAAATTTCTCTTAATTGATTATTTTGTTACAAAATCATGATACTCCATTTCTTATATTTCCTATGCTACATTAAACTTGACATAATTTTTTTCTTTGATATTTCAATAAACTTGATACATTTTAAAAATAACAAAAATTATCTTTTCAAAAAGTGAAAAATCACGACACTATTTATATATTTTTCTTAATAATAAATTGGAAAATGTGTCATTTTAGATTTATGGAGTATTATGAAGTGGTGTGTGGGTGAATAATAATTTTATAATCACTCAATATGAACAGAATAAGTAATAAAATAAAACGTTATGTTGACAATTGCCATAAAGATTCCAAGGCATGATATGTGTCAGGCACTAAACTGATGACAGTATGTAGGACCCACGATTATTAATAAATATTAAAATCTTAATCACTACAACAGAACAGTTGGATGTATGTATGTATGTCGAAATAATAATATAATTGACAATCTAAATCTCAAAACATTCAATCTACATATATAAAATTGATAATGAGATCCTGCTTTTCCAGCCTTAAATTATTTTTGTCCGTTATAATTATTGCTTCTTAGAAATATATATGCATTCGTGATTTACGAAAGAAGCCTACCACGCAATGGGCAATATTTTTCTATTATTTCGATATTTTATAAGGTCAAGAAAAATCGCATAGTTGATGATTATATATGATGTATTTTTATAATAAGTGCATGCAATTTTTGAAATGAAATACTACAGTTACAGGCTGTGTGTTGTGAATTTATAATCTTGTAGCAGACATTACCTCAACTTTGTTTGAACGCAATTCATTACAATCTGCAGCGCTTGTTCATTAACTTAATTTATAGCCATAAAATTTACCCAGAGAAAGATTAAATCAATTATATTAACTCAACGCCTCGGACGAGCGAGCATTTTTGTACTAACTTATTCACACAATATGTATGTTTACTTTATAATGAAAAGTTCAAACTTAACAAATTGATAAAGATTATTGCGACTCGATCGATTATATCACGTGAAATGTTAGTAATATATTATATACTTGCCCATGCCAAGACAACGAAATCAAAAAGGGCTATCGAGATCACTTGATGATCTTGTCCCTACAATTATTTATTATCATCCCAAAATTATAAAATGTATGTACAATTTCCTTTTTGTGCTTTTTTAAAGTTCCATTTTTTTTTTCTTTTCATTTATTAGGTATGGCCCTCCAATCCAATCATTTGAATCTCCAGAAAACAATTGCCATTATTTAATTCTAAAAAAGGGCAGATCAATTAAACTAGCTTCTAGAAAATGCACGTGACAGGGGGGCCTGGGGATTGGGACCAGAGAAGGCAAACTATAAAATAAGTAACAAAAACAAATCTAATATTTTATATGGGATTTCCCACCTCATTTTTATATGTTTAATAAGTAACAAAAACAAATCTAATATTTCAAAGATAGAAGGCAGACTATAAAATAATAAATGTGCATATGTACGTATTGGTAGATTATTGTCTAAAAATAATAATACCAATAACAATATATATAAATGTATTTATGAAGCGTGATAAATTTTTTTTATAAATTACACACAATTAGTATATTTTCTTGATGTCTATATATTATATATGAAAGGGAAAATAGTGATTTTCATTCAATTACTAATTAATTATCGACCATTTCCGAAACCACGTTCCATGTTGTGAGTTGTGGCCCACAGATTTGTCAGGCTTCGTTTTTGAGAGCCAATGATATTTCTTGAATTATTATAATATTATATGCTCATTTGATAAGTGAAGTTATTCAAGAGTGTCATCAAAGAGTTAGGTAGTTACTAGTTAGTTTAATAATACTTTAATTTATAAAGGACAGGAAAAGTAAAAGTAGTACACGTAAGTCATTAAAATAATGCAGTAATTGTTTATCCCATCAACGATGACATGCTAAAAGTTCATGATTATGGCAAGGCTTTAGTTTGCACGTCTCTAATTGCAAACCAATTGGTTGAGACAAATTGGACAAGACAAAACATTTTGTGCATCCTATTAATTACAATCCATTTGTAGAATCAATACACAAAAATGAGAGAATTATTCAATAATTATATGTTATATAAAAATCAATAAACAATCCACAGAATAATTTTTGCTCAAAAAGTGCCTCCCTCTCCCAGTCCAAGTTATCCATTTTCATACATTCAAAAACATAAATTAATAGTCCTTTTATTTATTTTTACCTTTTATCAATTTTATGATATATGAAATGCATATTTTTAGTTTGAATGTAAGTCTAGCTAGGTACTCCATTATAAGAGAATGTGAATATCAAGCTAGCATAAGGAATAAGAGTAGATTAATTGTTTGAAGACAAAAAAGGGTTTCCATGTGAAGTGCTACCAACTACAAAGACGTTACAAGGCCTATCTATGCATACACCAATTAAACGCTGCCTTTCGCCAAGTCCCAACCTCTCATTCGTTGCCTTTTATCGATTCTTGTTAGGTCATCTTTGGCAGTCAATATATGATATAACATGATAAAATTAAATTTTTATAGTGTATAAGGATAACTTCCTTATGTTTAAGATAAGGTAAAATGGTGATTTTGGTACATGTCTGGTGTTTAATAGCGGACTGATATTAATCACGTTTGCTACCAAAGACATGATTTCATATGATAATTTAATCTAATTCTATCATATTTTGCCTTAATTAATACACCTACAACACACACAAAGCTTATCCTTAAGCATTAAATCTTGTCAAGACATAGCTTCAAACTTCGTAAATTTACATTACCAGCCAGCATCACCAGAGGGGGAATTAAATAGTGTAGAAATTTGTGATAAGAACGCTTAAGTGCTTAACCTAGAACACTTGTGCTCATAGTGCTGACTAAACATGTACTCCCTCCGTCCACAAAGAGTGTATCATTATTGCCTAAATGGACCGTCCACAAAAATGTATCATTTCATTTTTAGTACATGATCTCACATATCTCCAAACACTATAAATCACATCACATCTCACTATTTAGTTGACCCTCTTTCTCAACTAAAACAACACATTATAATTTTCTTAAAATATGTGCCCACTCCTCCATGATACACTTATCATGGACAGATAAAGTATATACTTTTGGTCAAAATAAGTCAGTTTTAGTGGAATAGTTAGTGAGGAGGAAGTATGAATAGAGTTCAAATCTTACTCAAGAACATTAATGAGCTCTAACACATGATACAAATGAAACATTATATCAGTCTCCACTTTGAGATATATATAAATTTATAGTCTATTGTAATATCCATCCTTCAAGTTTAACAATCAATCAAACACAACCTAAAGTATTTTACTTCAATTTTTACAAATAGTTATCCAAAGAAAATAAGAAAATTATCCATGTGCAGAAGAATCTCAATGTAAAATTTATGTAATGCTAATTCACATGGAATAAAAACTAAGATAGTCATTTTGAATAATATAGCAAAAAGAAAAGGAAGCTTTTTTTTTCTTAGTCCAAAAAAACATATTTCAAAAAACAAAAATGAAGGAAATTCGTCACTTCAAAACATTTGATTTTAAAAAAACATATATATAGAGTCGTAATTATTTATTTTGGTGGGGTGTGTTAATAGTCTACAAACATCTTATCTTATGAGTGGCTATGTACTATCTCTCATCTACTTATGGGCTTTTATATTATTAGTTATTAGTGGCCCAATAAACAGCGGTATGGCTTAATTTTGTCAGGGTCTGGATTTTATAAAACTCTCTCCCCCTCAAAAACTTCAACTTCAAGTATATAATTAAGGGCCCATTTGGTACCCTTGATATGGCCTGTTAGGCAAATTTAATCCACCCAAATCATGCATTTGGTAGCATTTTTAAATTTTTCATCAGCCCGTGACAGTAAACCCAGCCCGAAGATTTCCCCAAGTTATAGACGGATTATAAACCTTCGAATGGGGTGATATTAAATCTATCCTAACACAACAGTAAAAGAAGGGATGTAATGTAATTCCAAATTTGCCCTTCTCATTTTTTGTTTGCTTCATTTCTATTTTTGAGATTTAGAACTTGCTCTCAACCCGTCTCCTTCCCCTCACGAGCTTCACAAATTAGGGCTTTGTGTATGCAAAAATTTGAGTTGAAGCCAAGGTTTTACAGAAGAAGAAGGGCTCGATCGAAAGTAATTTATTAGTTTGTAGGATAAAAAAACCTTTCTTTTCTCTCTTGAAGTTTTTGGATTTCCGCATTTCCTATTTAACGATTGGAATCTGAAAATTGTAGTTGAGAGAGGTGAAATTTAACCCATCTTCTGTGAATCCTTGTTCTGGAGCTGAAGTTGTGAAGCCCTAATTTTTTCAGCATATTCGGTATTGACTAAGCCCTAATTTTTCTTTCTTTAAGTTTGTTTTGGTTTTGGTGTTCAATTCCATATGAAAGTTCAAACCCAAATTAAATTGGCTGTCAAAATCGAAACCCTCGGTTGTATGATGAGTGCGTGCTTTTTGCTTTATTTATTTGACTACATAAATTTGATTTAGCTAACTTGTTAATATTCCTATGCTCTTGCAGTTTTGCTTGTTGAAAATGGTAAATTTCTTCTTTCTGCAAAACGGGTTCGTCAGACTACCTGTACGGAGTACGTGATCTCGATGGATGCTGATAGCATATCAAGGTCGAACAGCAGCTACATCGGAAAAGTGAGGTGTGTGTATTGCTTAACCCACGCTTTCCTATCCTGTATTTTGTATTTGATTTGTTCTTAAGGATACATTAGGCCAGGGTTTATTGATTCAATTTTGAAGTTTTTTGTTTAATTTCTGATTGACTCCTTGCTTCCTCCAGTAATTTTTATTTTCCTTTCTCTAATATCTATCGTCAATGGTACTTAGCGGACGTTGGTACTAATCGTTCGCTGAGTACATCATACGTTTTTGGAGTTTGGGTGTTTTGGAGTTTAGGAAAAATAGTATGGAAATCCAGTGCTCAGCGGACGTTGGTACTAATCGTTCGTCAAAATTTTTACGCTGATGAATTCAGTTGGCATGTCGACCGCAAGTTCGTCAACAACAGCATCAGAATTAAGAGGGATCCGGAAAACATTCGAGGGGGCGAATCGGTGGTGCTCTACACCACCGGGATAAGAGGGATCCGGAAAACATTCGAGGATTGCCAGAAAATCAGATCGCTGCTACAGAATCTGAGAATATCGTTCATGGAGAGAGATGTGTCGATGCATTTGGAGTATGGAGATGAGATGTGAACGATATTGGAGGGGAAAATGGTGACGCCAAGATTGTTCATAAAGGGTAGGTACATCGGAGGAGCGGAAGAGGTGATCGGACTGCACGAACAGGTGAGGCTGAAGCCGTTAATGGAGGGAATCGGCATTGATGGCGGAGATGAAGGGTGTTGTGAAGGATGCGTTGGGTATAGGTTTATTGTTTGTTTCAACTGTGACGGTAGCCGCAAAATAGTGCCCGAGGGTGATGGAGAGATTATCATTTGCTCCTGAGTGTAATGAGAATGGACTTGTTGTTTGCCCCTTTTGTTCTTGAAGAAAAAGACAAAGGAATTTGTTTGTTTGTTTAATTTTGTAGAATTGTATAATTGGGATTCTTTGATTGATTAATAAGGAATTGTATTGCATTTCGGTGGTAATTATAGTAATTTTTGTCTTGGCTTCCTCATCTTCTGCTTGAGCTTCAACTCCTCAATGTGTTTGTATTCAAGAGAAGAAATTAAAAGGGGTGTTTGAAGATAAGGTTTTTTAGGATGGTTTTACTTTGGTTGAGTTTGTGGCCTGATCTAGTAATTGTTGCTTAGGAGTTTTCTGTTTTTATTTCTATTGAATTGATCCAGATACTAGGACGTGATGATGGTGATCTAGGCAGCTTGCTAGTGAAAAATTAATTAAAATTAAAATGATGAAAATAAATAAAAATTATTTTATATATTAATTTTTATTTTCTAAAAATATCGATGAAAATAAGTGAGAATGATATGTTAAAATTGATAATTAGTTAAAAGGTATAAGGTCAATATTGTAATAGCACACCAAAATCAAGATTGTAATCATCCCAACCAAATGACATATTATTTTTATCTAGAACACTATCTTGCCTACCAAATGGAAGATATGATTATTTTTATCTATACATATCCCAACACACCATATTATATTTATCCTATCCCACTATATCCTATCCTGTCTACCAAATGGACCCTAACTAAACAACTTTGCACACAATTATAATTAAACGATATATATATATATATATAATTAACTAAAAATAAATTTTGACTCTTGAATTATTTAGATCGTGCAGATTAAAAGATAATTTTAGTATATATCTTATTTAACATAACTAGGGTTTATTAATTATGTATAATTTAATTATATCCATTGGATGAAAAATATGGATGATTCAGATATATTTTTAGTTAACACAAGCAGATTTACTTTCATTATAATCATCCCCTATATATATATATTTTTTTTTTTTTTTTGCAAGAGAATTATAAATTTGTATATATGAACCTTTGTTGGGGTTTTGGTTTACGTGAAAAAAAAAAATCTTAATTATTAATATTCATAAATGACTATGATCTTCTCTATAAATTATTTTTTATTTTTAAAAAACTTACATTTTTCTAAATAATGAAAATTATTTAAATTCAATCTCAATAATTGATTCTAGATTGATGGAAAGTGTAGTTTCTTTCTTATTTTTCGTATATGATTTCTTTATTATACAAACTTAACCCTATCGAAATATATCATAACATTGAAAAAAAACTAGATCATACAACATCCTTTCCTTTATGAAAAAAAAGGATAAAATTTTATCATTTTTTAGATGTACTTGATAAAAAAGAAAAGAAAAGAAAAAAGACACATTCATAAAGTTGGGCTACGCATTCGCATGTTTGAAAAAAAAATGTTAGAAAATGAGAAGTTATTTTGTGTAGGGGTTGGAATGGAGTACTTTTTATTTTTCCTTAAATTAAAAGGTGGCGGAATACAAAGAAAGGTCCAAAACCAAAAGAGTGTTGAAACAAATCATTAGGACATTAATGTGAGAAGTGAGAACATTACTCTTAGGCATGTTCTCTGGCTATAGTAATTAAGTACTACTGCACCTGATGATCACCAAATCAGACATTGAATTCAAATCTCATCCACCTATACTTATATATATTTATATTACATTGGAGAATAGGCGTCAATACCCCTATTTATGGCTATTTAATATTAGCTTAGCGCTTTTACACTTATTTTAGAAGATACTCATCATATTATTTGACATAATAATTGGGAGCCAGCTCCAAAATGTTTGTTATATTTTTGTCGTTGATTTAGTTGTGTTTCGTGTCTCGAGTCTTGTCTTTTCGGTTATTTTATTTCTTGTTTTTGTGCGTTTTTATGTCGGGTTGTTTTCGGTTGTGAATTTGATGTAGGTGGTGGAATCATGCCCAAATGGAATGCCAAAGTAGTGCGAATGGTCCGAGGGAGCTTTTCGGATGAGCCGGGGTCGAGCCGGAGCTGCGGGAGACGAGCCAAGCGAGCCACGGGCAATCAAGGCCACCCAGCAGGCGCTGGGCATGCCACGCCCGCTGGGGTGGCGAAATGGAATTGGGCAGAAGGCTGGGTCCAGTAGGCGCTGGACCCCAGCCAGCGCTGGAAGGCACCTATGGATCGGGCAGAAGACCGCACCCAGCGGGCGCTGGCTCCCAGCCAGCGCTGGGCGCGGCAGAATGACATGGGCAGAAAGCCAGGTCCAGCGCGCGGTGGACCTCCAGCGGGCGCTGGCCCGACGTGACTGATCGGGCAGAGACATGTGCGCAGCGCGCACTGGCACTCCAGCCACCGCTGCGCGCGGGTTTATAACGGGCGTAGTGGCTTAAAATAAGAATGTTTTTCAGTTATTAGATACACCTTTTCATATTATTTTCAGAGACGCAACTTCTGACTGCTTTTGCTTAGTTTAGAGATTCAATTTCCTTGCGGATTGAAGTGTGGATTTGCACTCGGAGATTGATTTTAATTTAGTAAGTATCTATTTTATGGATTCATCTCTTGATTTCTCTCTTGTTTCCATGAGTAGCTAAATTCCATTTAGGGTTTAGATGTTTTAATTCTTCGATTGATTCCATATCCGTACATGCTTGTGATTAATTCTCGTGCCTAAATTGAATTGGATGCTTGATCACCATTTGATTCGCCCTAAACACTAGATTTAATTGAGAGATTATTCTTGTGTTGGATCTAGAATTAATCAACCCCTTTCTAATCGGAAACGTGAGAATTGTGATTTGTTATTGCAATTGTAGAATTCCCTCTTGTGTGGTTCATATATGCGAGTTAGGATCACCGTTTAATAATCAAACACGTAAGCTAGATGTTAAACAAGCTTTTGGGAATCTTAATTGGATACAAATGCATAATTGGATGTGGAATTAATTGTTGAACAATGAACGTCTAAACCTTAGGCTTTAATCTCTATTTTATTACCTCATTTAATCGCTGATTTAGATTAGATAAATCTTACCAAATCTGATAGCGTGTTTAGAAGTTTTTCAATTCGTGTCACCTAGTATTATTAATTGATAGCCCTGTTTAGCTTTCCGTTGAGATTCGACCGGGGTTAGCTTGCTACGTGCAATCGACCTCGTAATAATTTGCGAGAACCTAGAATATAATAACTGAAAGTATATTGGCTGGAAACATTTCTCGTGCCCGATACTGATTTCCTTTAACGGGCAGTGGGTCTGGACTTAACAATGCCACGTACTTCAGTTAAAATTTTAGCTTAACACAAAACATGTACTCCCTCCGTCCCGCTAAAAGCGGCCACAAGTGAGTGGCACGGAGATTAAGAAAGTAAAGTTTTGTGTGTTAAAAAGTAGGAGAGATGTATTTTAAAGGTAAAATTATTTACTTTTTAGGAAAGTGGCCACTTTTAGTGGGACAACACAAAAAGGAAATGTGGCCACTTTTAGCAGGACGGAGGGAGTATATTAATTTAAAGTTATGATTGGATATATATTCATTCAAAGTTTACTATATTTTACTAGGACTAGTAGGGATGAGAACCGGTCCCGATCCCGTTCTTGAAGTCTCAATTCCGAAAAATATGAAATTTTTGGTTTCAGTCCCACTCCCAATCGGTATTTTGGAACTTCCGAATTTTGAAATTGAAAATTTTTAAATTCCGGTCCCGATCTCAAGAAATAATGTCCATAATGGTCCCGAACAGGAACAAATTTCCTGAATTTTAAAATTAATTTCGAGAAATCAATAGTCCTAGTCGAGATTTGATATTTCCAAGTTCTGAAAATTTTCAAATTTTCAATCCCAATCCCAAAAAGTTTAGGACTCGAATCGGATCTAAATCGGAAAAGTCTCAATTCAAATTCTTCCGGACGAGCATTTGGTATTTACCGCTTCACTTCATATTTGGGTCCATTGGGGCCCACACACGTATGGAGAGAGACTAACCATGTAAAATAATATTGAGAGGATTTTTCCATAATTCATCAATATTGATTATAAATGCATAAACTTCAATTTTAAGAATTCCCCCCAAAATCGAATTGTGATCAAAGCAAAGCAGAAATGGCCCCACCTTGATAAAAATTTCAATGTGCATATAATTTACAAAATAATGATTACTTTTCACAATCTTAAATATAAATAAAGTGAAATATTATTTGAACTTCACTTTTACTTATTAATTTGTGTCAGGAATTGGAGAATGATACAAACATTCTCATTTTCATCTGTTTATTTTGTTTCGTCGGTTCATAAATTATTGTACGTAGAACAAATTTAGATGATCAGTTGTTGCTTATCAAGTTTTGTTGCATGCAACAGTCTTATTTTCTGTGCTTACTTTTGTTGTCAATGTTAATGTCTGAATTAAACGACCAAAAATGCATGTTTGTTACTT
The DNA here is from genome assembly GCA_026898415.1 of Leonotis leonurus. NCBI lineage: Eukaryota > Viridiplantae > Streptophyta > Magnoliopsida > Lamiales > Lamiaceae > Leonotis > Leonotis leonurus. Next base: position 5,543,116 of record JAPKLX010000002.1, on the reverse strand, counting down.
ACAAGATAATTAAAATTTAAAGCTTTAACTTTCGCAGGAAAACCCATATATATACAAGTAATGCATTTAAAATATTTTGAAATAATAAATTAATCAGTTAAAGTATTTGATTATTTATTCCTAAATGAAATGCAAAATATATGTATAAAAGTCAAAGATGAGGATGAGCCCCTACTTGGAAAGTCGTCAAAAGTGGATAAAAATCTCATAAAAAATGATAAAAGTTTTGAGGAACGTAACTTTCCGAAATTAAAGAAAATTAATGCAATTACACCTTATTATTTACATTAGTATTTTCATGCATTTCTAGATAACTTACTCTATGTTTATTGTTATAACTGATGAATGTAAATGTACATTATCTAATATTGAATTATGTGAAGATAACATCAAGAATACTGTTTATTGGAGTATCGTGCGAGACCATTTTCACGGGTTAAGATTTGTCCCCTAATTACTAACAATAAATACTTTATTTTCGAATCAAATCACCTTATATGAAAATTAATTTTGTGATTCCAACCTCACTTTCAAAGTTTATCAAAATTTATACACACCTTATTGTAGTCTTGTCCAACATATATATATATATATATAGATGTGATTTAGTACTTATTCATATTTCATTGTCAATTTAGTATATACTTTAATTAATATAATATAGTAATAAAATTAATTCAAAATTTTTAAATATAATCTTCTATTTGGACCCAACAGAATATATAATATTGCTATCATATAAAAATATGATATAGTTTTGTTATATGACAAATGACTAAATCGTTTTCCGGCATAATTTCTCTCATTAACTTTGGGAACGCCAATTAATAGGGTACATGTCAAGTATAAAAAAATCGAACACGTACGTCATTAAAAAAAATTAAACACGCGTCACTCTCTTTTATCTCCAAATGTTTGAATTTAATTTGAAGTTTTGACACCACACAATTTTATCCCAATTCAACACTATGGTCGAATTTAATTTTGTATTTTAAAACACCTAATTAATCAAGCCTTACAGCTAGTTATAACTCCAAAATGAATCTAATAAAATCAGAGGTCATTAGGCAACATAATTTGATAGTTAATTAAGCAGCTAGCTATATTCTGAAAAAGCTAACTCTTTTCAAGTAGGTGATTATTCCTAATAGGATGAGACAAAAAAATCAATAAAATAATAAAGAGTAATTCACTTATATATAATTATCCAATTAATTTACCATCAGTTTTTGTTTATGATTTTTCATAATTTTAGAATAATAAATTTAGTACGAGCTTGAAGCGAGACATAGAAGAAGGACTAATTAAGGCTCTCTCAGTATTTTATCACACAATAAACGTATGTAATTGCTATTATATAACTAGATTTGATTAAAAATAATACTAAAACTGAAAGTTATTTGCATTCAAAACCCTAAAGGTTGAATCTTTATAGCTTTTATAGCTATAGGGCCGTAGACAATAATTCTTTGGACACTTATCTAAATATTGCACGTAATGAGGGGCACTCCTATTGACTACGTGGCCACTTATTTACACGCCACGTGTATTTTGAATTGAACATAATTTAATGTTGTTTGTGAATTCAAATTAGGGATTTCTCATTTTTAAGTGGAGTGGTCCCTAGATTAAAACAAATATTTTTATACCAATTTTGGGGAAAAAGATGGATGTTCATGAGGATCATAAGTACATGATGATCATGGGGGGTAGCTCTTGCATCACATGCATTGCCACCTCATGACCTCATGACTAGTGTTAGTAATAAATTAATAATGTAAGGGAACGTATCTAATAAACTTTATCATCTTCTATTTAAATAATGTTGTCATTAATTATATATATAGTTACACAAGTCCACCAAACAAGTTTAGCTCAACACATACATACACATAGTGCCTTTAGTAATCGAATAAAGAAATAAATAAGCTAGGCATAATTTCATGATCATTAAATCATGTGAACTAATTTCTATGTAAAGCTGCACTATATATCTATTTTGATTTATGATATTAGATACATCCACTAATACGCAGGTAAAACAGATTCGACCATAAAGAGGTCAAAGTGTCCCACATTAATTGAAGAATTTAGATGAAGCATAGTAGTGAATGGAATAATTTTAGCACACTCTTTTCTCCAGTTAAAGAACGATACGTGATTTCAGCGTGGGATCATCTATATGTAAGGTTGGAACCCGAAAGAATAATCCACTACTAAAGAGTTTTAGAGATTCAAGAAATCCTATCACTATATATGATTTCTCTCACCCGTCTACACTCTTCTTAAGCGGACTTGAAATTGAATCCATACTATATGTGACTCAACAGAGCAATCAATTTGCAAATTGAATGCTACTTCTCTCACAACAATTATCTCAGAATCACAATGCATATAAGATAAACTCACGAAATAATGAATGAAGATTTATTCTCTCTTGTTGCACACCCTCCGTCTTCATAATGAGACTTTCGTTTCTTTATATAGGCCTGTTTGTTTCTATTCCGTGGAGATCTAATTTGAAGTTTTAAAAATGTTCCTTTATTCAAGGAGTTAGTTAGTTAAATATCTCCCAAAATATTATTACTGGAAATTCTTCCAAATTCAAACGTCCTAAAATTTCTCTAACATAATTGTGACTTTGCGAAGTGAAACGAATTATAGAATAGGTTACACAGTTGTACATAAGTCGTCAAAAATAATGTATCATACATACACTCAGAAATCACACAAGGCACACGATCTAACCATCGCACATATTTCATACCTAAGTTATGATGCTTATCTCATGAAAATTGTTGGATATTTTAGTGTAATTGGATTGACTTGTTTGATCAATGTCGTCATGACAATACATCGTATAAGTTTGGTGGTGCGGAGTGCACGCTTATATGAGATTGTTATGATATTAGGGGCGAAGCCCCTAAAGAGCGGGTTCCAAGGGGCGGCAGCCCCTGGCGGGGTCCAAGGGGCAGAGCCCCTGGCTGGGGTCGAGCTGGCTTCCCAGCAAAGTGCTGTATAAGAAATTCATAGAAACTGAAATGTGCAGCCAGCGACCGCTGGCTTCCCAGCGGTCGCTGGGCTGCAGATTCTGAACGAGAACAGAGAACAGTAGCCAGCGGCCGCTGGCTTCCCAGCGGTCGCTGGCAGTCGTTCACTGGAAATCTCAGAGTGTAATAGCCAGCGACCGCTGGCTTCCCAGCGGTCGCTGGGTAGCAGTTTCTTGCGTGATTTAAATGTTCCTGGAGTGATTTCTGGGAGCGAGAGATGCGTTTTTCTCCCTTTCGGTTGATCAAATATTCCTCTACACAAAACATACTAAAGTTCAACTCTGAATTGTATCCGATTGAATAATTCGACAGTACCGTCGAATTGATTCGATCTGAAAGTGACTTCACGCCTTTCAGAGTATCCAGTTTCATTTTAATTCTCCATTTCAATTCCTTCATATTCTGTATATCCCCAAAAAAAATTACTATATAGTTATTATAATTATAACGAACCTCATGACATGATGATGCTTAGAGGATCTATGCACAGTGCAAAAGTATGTACACTCGTGACATGATGATCTTTACATAAGTTATTATTAGGCATTATACATGGAAATTAGTTTACGATACTCGAATAATTAATATTGGCAGTTTGTAAAATTATTTACGGAGCTACCTACACATGTAACAACAGAATAGTTCATGGATAAAAAATTAATGTATTATCTCCACCATCCATAAACATGCAAACTAAATGTGACAATTTTAAGAAAAACTACCTCGTTAAATGTGTCATGAGTGAAGAAAAATATGTAATCGAATGTATTTTGACGAATGAACAAACCATTCCATATATTTATATAATTTATGTACAAAAATGGAAAGAGGATGTTTATGGAAAATTCACTCTCTTTAAAAAGGGGAAACTTTGCGTGTTTATAGGGGACGATGAGCATTTACTTTTATTTTTTTACTTCGAAATTCCCTTGAGATATATATAATACTAACAGAAAATTTTATGAAAGGTGTTTAATTAATTGTCGATCATATTCTCGAAAAGCTCTCAATTGTACAACTTGATTTTGAGCAGCCTATATAAGTTACCACTAATTTAGTTGTATGTATTAATATGATATTGATAAATTATGAAATGAAATCTTAGATATATATATATATATATATAGGAGGGAGTTCAAATAAAAAGGAACATTAAGGTATAAAATAGGAAATCATCTCAGCCTTAGATTTTCATGATCGGACGGTTGAGATCTTGACCGAGTTATGCATTGCATTTTAACTATTAAATGCATTGTATTTTGAACGCATAACCGCCCACTTCAAATTTTACCAAAATAACCTTATGCATTGTTATACTACAATGCACGCGCGTTTTTTGTTTTAATCATGGCCGTCGGATTGTGTTGATCTAATGGCCCAGATCATTTCCTATTTTACTTTAATGTCCCTTTTTATTTGAACCACTCCATATATATATATATATATATATATATATTATGTGTGAATAATCCATCCATGTTGGCAATATCTCCTCTAACATTTTATAAGTTTTTTAGTTGGATATTTACAGATGTTTGGAATTCCAGAAGACAAATTAGAGCTGTCAAAATTGATCAAAAAAGGCTCGGTCTGATGGGCTTACTCGACGAACTCGTAAATAGGATCGGGTTGAACTCAAAATATAGAAGCTCCAAAAATTTCAGACCGAACTAGTCCGGCCCATTGACTCGGTAGGTATATGGACTTGGGTCAAAAAAGACCGGTAGGCTTCGGGCCAATTTGGCTCGCTTACACTTTTTTTATTATTTTAATTTATTTTACAATATTTATTATATATTTCTCTAATAATGATTATATTTTTAATATCTTATAATTTAATTAAAATTTATTTATGATAATATTTTATACCATTTATAAATATTACAATTTATTTGATTTTATTACAAACAATTATTTATGTAATTTAATTAATACTAAAATAAAATAACAAACTTAGATTAAATATAATAATATATTAGACTATATCTTGATACCTTCTTTTTATTTATTTTATAATTTTAAAAAATATAATTAATTCACTTTATATTTAAAATTTATAAAAATAAAATTTTAATTTATGAGCCAATTTGGCCCGTTGGTCTGATGACACGTGAAGGGCAAATATGAGCTTATATTTCAACAGCCCGAATTAATTTTGAACCTGCCCAATCCAACCCGCAATAAACATTTATCTGGCCCGGTCCGGACATTTTGTCAGCTCTAAGCGAAATAATGAGGATTCAATAGTTGGCAGTACTCCAAAGTTTAAATATTCATTTCATTTAATTTATTAATTAATCCTTAAAAAACCATACGTTCTCTATATTACCGTAGATTGATAGATCCCGACAATTATACAGTTAGGCGTTCCATAATTAAATCTGAATTAAGTACAAGTCTTGATTGTTGTTTTTAATATATATTATACCACGACAAACTATTTATTAACCACTTCAATCGCAACCGAACAGCATCAAACTTTTGTACATGCAAAATGTTGATTATCACCTCTAATTTTCTGATGGAATTCTTTTAGTTCCACTACCACTAGCTAGGCAAAAGTCTTGAATATATTAAAATATTAATATTAATTATATATAAAAATAGTTATTAGGAAATTCCAATTTCCATACGCCGAAAGGTGAAGGAAACTCACATGTTTCCCTCTTTGTTGAGGGACAAATAAGGCATTATTTACCATATTCAGTAGCAAGAATTTCGTGACACTGTGCTGTCCTAAAATCCTTGCTAGCTGTACTTCTACTAGTTTCTTCTTCACACAGAAATTGTACAATTATATATGCATATATATACACATATATATCGCATGTCTCATTCTTGCCATATATACTTTTTGTGACAACCCTAATTACTATCTATACATATAAATCGGCCATTCAATAGTTCCGCATGCAACCCTTTTCGGGTTTGGAAAAAAATGATTAAAATTGAATTCTTTAATCGTCGAAAATTTAAATTGGACATATATATATATATATGTATGTATACAAGTATTGGAGAAGTCATGAGTAGCTAGTGATTAATTTCTAGATTGATGTGGAAATTACATGCACGTGAACTTTATGAAAAACAATAATAGTTTTAGATATTGTAGGAGGCAATTTATCTAGTATATTAATGGAAGGTTGGCGTGAAAAATTTGTATTTACTCTTATAAGTAGCAGTCATTTACTTTAGTTTTTATTGTGGGGATGCTAAGTCATATTGATCAGTCTAAATTTAACTTGAAATCTAATCATGCCATATATCAGTCTCGTATTATAATGTAATATAAAATGTCACACGATTAAACAATTTATCTCAATGTTCGAAATTCATATATGCACACCCTTTCTTTGGCCATGGATTTAATGTGGGGCTTTCCCTTTATTTAATGTATACTTATTTGAAGTCCCCATCTCTACCGTCACCCTAATAAATATGTCTATAATTGCAATTTCAAAGATGTTTAATTTATTTATTCATCTCCAACCCCACTTTTATAAACTATAAATTAAGAGAACTCAAATTACTCAAATAATTAGGCCATTAATCATCTCTACATATATGTATTTATTACATGAAAAACTGAAAACTAAAAAAAAATGATTCAAAGTGAGAACTAGTGCGACGTACACCGACTAATTAATATAAAGTTACAGTTGTTAATGAAATTAAAATTAAACTAAAGTTAAAAAAATAAAAAAGGCAGAGCGTGATCCAACTTTTTGGAACCCTAGAAGATGAGTTTCTGAAGATTTTCAGATTCTATAATACTTCCATTTTTCTGCTAATTAATATTAATCTTAATCTTAATCATATCAATATCCAAATCAGACTCAAAAAACCAAATATATAGGTTCTTCTTCGCTTAATTTTTTTTCTTCAAAAAGTGGCTAGAATATTGGTGGCAATTCCATCACTCCTTCAACTTGGACTGCACTTTCATCAAGCAACCATTTCTCAAGAAATGATAATGGAGGGTTATCGCTATCCATCTTGGCCTTGTCGTGAAGGAAACACAGCTTATCCTGATGAATCAATCCACTGCTGTCCGATCCCTTCTGGCTAGAATCGCATGATGACTTGTCACAACCCATCCCAGTCAAGCTGCGTTGATGCTCATGGTCAAACCCCATCATCCCTCCAAAATCTTGATCCGACGGCATCCCATTCGCCACCTCATGCTCCATCTTCTGCGGCCTGTAACACTGGATCACTGCACCACCTGAAGCTGCAGATGCAGAAGCATGATCGCTGCTGTCATGAGTAGGGATTATTACCTTCCCAAAATCGGCATAGAATTTGTCCTGATTTAAGTAGGAGGTGGCAGTGTTGGGCTGGAGAGGGGATGATGATCTCATCCATCCTTCTAGAAGTCTCGAGATGTTCTCCGCGCTAGAAGCGTACACCGATGAATTCTCTCCGATTGGGAGGCTTGACTCATTCCTGCTGCTGTGATGATCAGCAACTCTTTCGCCATAGCTCTTCGACATGAGCTGATTGTACGGCGTTGGATCGGAGGCCATCTGAGGCTCCAAACCGGACTGGAATTTCTTCAGCTTCTTCTTCAAGTGCGTGTTCCAGTAGTTCTTGATGTCGTTGTCCGTTCTCTGCGGCAGATATGTAGCTATAGCAGCCCATCTACATAAATCCAGAAGAAAGATGAATCAAAATAGCACAAACTAATTAAAGTAACGACGACTTTCTGAATCAAGAGATGAATTACTTGTTGCCTAATAAAGCTTGGAGGTGGATTATCATCCCTTCTTCATGGGGGGTGAAATTGCCTCTCTTGATCCCTGGTCTTAGGTAGTTCGTCCACCTCAATCTGCAGCTCTTACTGCACCTCATCAAGCCTTAAACCAACAAATTAACTAAAGTTATATAATTCTCTCAAGAAACATAGTAATATTATTGAATATGAATCTGTGTTTCTGTAGAAAATAACTAAGGAGGAACTATACCGGTATTAGTAGGTACAGCCCTCCAATTACCAGGACCATGTTCTTGAATATAGGAGACTAAAATAATGTCTTCTTCAGGAGTCCATGGGCCTTTCTTGATGCCAACTTTGTCACAGCAAGGAGGCCTTCCCATTCTTCGCCTTCTTCGAGCAGTGGTGGTGGCTGAGTCTTTAAGATGATGACATGAATATATGCAAAGTGTGAGGGTTGGAGCAGCATGAAGAGGTGATATTATATATGATAAGGTGCCAAGAAAAGAGGGGCATTGATCTATATTGCTCACCTGGCTATTGCTGTGTCCCTTATAAATATTGAGAGGAAAATGAAGTCAATGTGGCCACAGATAATTAATTGGGAAATTGTTTAAGAATTTGATATTTTGCCTCTTCTGGGATCACGTGGTGGCACGGCACCTCTTTTATTTTTCTGTTGACCTAAATTAAAAACTTTGCATGTGGTTTTTATTTCACAACCTTGATTATCATGTCCATAATTGATTAACATTTATATCCTTTTCTTTTGCTTTAATTATATCAAGACACAGTGTTAGTGAGGAGTGTGTGAGTGTATAGTACTGTACTCGATCTCTCTTTGTGTATAAGATTGTGAGAAGGCAAAGAGGCCCCCCAGTAGTCCACCACCAGCCGGTAACCCTAGACTAGACATGGTATGTAATGTAATCTATCCTAGTATCTCTATTGTGTTGACTGTATCTGCATATTATGGCAGTTAATGACGGTTGTTGAGCATGTGGAATGTGGGCTTATACCATGCTTTAGCCAGCCCAGTTGTACCAATATTATTGGGCCATCAGGCCCAATTAAAATATTGCAAAGTTGGATTATGTAGAAGATTTGAACTTAAATCAAACCTACCCACCAGCTACGTCTAACATATGAAATGAGTGCATAAAAATGTTGTGCTCAGTTTGGAATATAAGCATAAAATTGAAAGAACCAAAAATTTTTAGAGGCATATATCAGAAAAGTAAACTTTCTTGACCAATTAGGTACATCAAGAAAACAAATTTAGCAACTGCAACAAGAGTTGAATCATCGTATCAATCTAGGGACAAACACCCAAACGGAAACTAAGCTCCAATCCAAGACCCATAACACGCATGCATCTTTTATATAAATATATAAGAATTGCTTAATAACGAAATAGAGAACTCAGACTATCACCTTGTATTTTTATTATAAAATGAAGTATAAGTGAATTTTTATTCTAGAATGGAGTGCTTTAGGTAAGATATTTTTCACATTGAATTAATGTTGTGGTTTTCAAAGCAACTCCCCAATTGGCAATTTCAAACTCTACAAGCCTACTGATGGAGGAAATAAATCAAGATTTACACCTCTCTCATTAGAGATAATTGAATTGAATGATGGATATCCATTTCACAATATATATTTGTAAACTCTATTATTTTTGTAGTAATGAATTCCAATTCGGTTACTTTATGCACTACTTTTTATTTATTTATGTAGTACTATAATTGTAACATTTTTCAAAATAACAAGAATATGTTACTGTTCTTTTTTTTATATATATTTTCAATCACTTTATTTTATTTCACTAGTTTATATTTAATTCAAATTTTATGTTCGGTAAGTAAGATAATGTCATTTTAATAATCATTGTATTTATAGATAAAAGTTGGAAATTTTTTTAAATGAGCATTTGAATTTATTATTAATTAAATTATAAAATATAAGTAACAGTAAAATAACAAAAAAATTGTAGTATGATAACTCACGTAGATATGTAACATAGTCCATGACCTATAAAGTAACTTTATAGAATAATACTTCCTTTATCCGACTAAAAATATACTCTCTCCGCCACTAAATATGACATACTTTCATAAATAGTTCTTACACACTATTTTATACACTCTTTACTGTGGGACGGAGGGATGGGACGGAGGGAGTACTATTTTTACTAAAAAAACTCCCCGTATTTAATTTAAATATTAATTTTAAAAAATTATAGAAGAAAAGATCAATCAAGAAAGTATAATACCAAAACCCAAATCAATTCCCCTGCCACTGCCAGAGGCCCAGAACTCAATACCACCACAAGATTTGGTGAGGAATTTGCCCATATTTTAATTCTGCAAAAGTAAAGTTTTATGTTTCATTGAAATCATGGTTGAGGCAACGGAGAATTCAGAAGTCAAACACCCTTACCAACTTCTACCCGTAAGTCTTCACGTTCTTTTTACTGCTAAAGTTCCTATATTTGTAGTTCTTTACAATAAGAATTATATTTGCAGGTTTAAAGCATCTATCTTTTAGTTAGGAAGTACTGTTCAAATTAGTTTCGATAATATATGTTTATCTAATCTTCGAATTTGATGTAGTTTCTAGAGGTGTTGTGCAAGAGTTCCGGCAAAATTAGGCGTTTTGCCACCGGAACTGAAGCGGGCTTTGCAATTAATTTGATAAACAAGAAGCTTCTTTCCAATGGCGGTGGCGGCGGAGGGAATTGTTTGCTGGCAACCCACGTGGAGGCAGTTAAAGAAGGGGAAGAAGAGCCTGTTAGCTTTGGCCCTACTTCTCTGCTTGTGGATTATGGATCCGCTTGGAAGTTGCAAACTGTCATCGAATCCAATGGTGAATCTTTTTCTGTTGTTATCCAATTTTAGGATTTCTTGAATATTAGCATAGACTTTAGTAAGATGTCAAAGACTTGCATCAACACTTTGCTCGTCTTGACTTTTGTTGTGTTTTAAAATTGTTATGCTAATGTCTCACTTCCTTTGATAGGTAATAAAGAAGAGGTCCATATTCGCAGGGAGAGAATGCCGAAAGCTTATGCTCAGGTATGATGTTTTCCATTTCTGATGATTTTTTTGAATTTTTGTTAGGACAATATATGTGTTTTATTCCGATCTAGTAGTAGTTTAGGGATGAATAAGTGTGAATAGTAGTTTAGACTTGAGATAGCATATGTTATGGTGCGTGGTTTTGGATGGAGTGGTTTTAGGTTATACTTTTGTTTCAGAAGTACGTTAAGGTCGGATCATGATCGATTTTGAATTTTAGATTCACTTGCTACAATGACATTCGTTAATATACTTTTGAGTTTTGACGATTATGAGTACTTAAGAGATCATCTATGCAATGGTGACGCCTATTCACTTAGCTTTCATTCTGGTATTATGTTACATTCATCATGATGAAATAAAGAATTTGATATCATAGCATAGGAAATGAATTTGAAGTTTTAAGTTCACTGGTTCATTCTATTGCTGAGTGTCTGTAACAATTTTTATCCTTGAATCCTATTAATCTTATGATGAGTTTCAGATCTAAGTAACCTTGGTTTAATTATGCACTGTTTCTTTTGTGTGTTCTCTCATTCTGGAAAGACATCTGTTAAATTAACAACTACAATTTTCTGCAACTTCTTAATCTACTCCCATTCTGGTTTAGGCTTTTAGTCCGTGTATAAAGAGTTGAGGAACCATGTTGCGTGAGATCATTAAACGAAGACTTGTATTGGAGTAGTAGTATTTCTGTTATCTGTTTTATTTGTTGAACTGGCATTTCAAATAAGCATGTTATGATAATTATATTGTCTCCTGCATGAGACTATAAGCATATTATGACGAAAGTGAACTTGTGTTTTTGCAGGGTGTCGATGATTCACCTCGCACTGCGACAAGAGAGTCGTCACCCATCAGTTTTGTGTACGTTGGAAAGATATTGTTAGCGTTTCTTCTGTTATTTGTTTTTGCTGCTGTTTTCACTGTGTTTCTGGAAAACCTTCCTCAGTTCATCTTGTACATTAACTCTTCTATATGATTAGAATTTACAACTCAATTCAAATGTAAGTTCCTTTTCATATATGTATATATACTATTGTTGCGTCCAAAGTTTCTATTTATGCTATGATAACGACCAAGTTTTAAACAAAAGAGAAGGTTAGGAGAAAGTCTCGACCTGCAGAGAGCAGCAGTAATTTATAAGATAAACATTTTTGAGCTTTAAAATTGATTCTGGCATTTTCTGTTCTTCTGGACTCATTCTTTTTGGCACTCTTGTTTAGAAAAATAATAATAATAACGTGATTAATTTTTTCGAAATATGGTAGAATTAACAAGTAAAAGATATTGATTATTTTGGGCTTGGACTCTAATTTATGTATTTAATAACGCAAAACATATCATTCTGTATAATTTATTAAATCTTTGGGACAAAAAACTATTCAATCCGATATGTTAATGAACAAGACGTAATTTATTGACAATACCTTGTCTTTCGTTCAAATATCGGATTTATTGGATAGAATGCCTTTTGTTGTTGGCTATCAATCAACCATGAGTATCATTTACACGAAATAATTACTTATATCAAAGAAAAATGTAAACTTCTCCAAATGGGTTATACCTTCATGGACGGCTAGAAAATTCATTCCTTCCATCCGATTTTGGTGGACTATCCGGAGGATTTGCAACGTTCTCCATTTCGTAAGGGCCGAGTGATATCTGTTTTATCTTTTAATCTTGCTTAATTTTGTTTTGACGTGATTATTATACTTATGAGATAAATCAAATAGATTGAATGTTCCATACTACATATTCTACAGTCAAATTTTAATTTTATATGATTTAGTTTAATTTTGTACTCATATGGTATATAGTTAATTTTAAAATTTAATGTCACTTTTAATTAACTTTTAAAATTGATAAAAAAAAAACAGTATATAATTAAAAGATTAATGTTTCAAATAATTGTTAATTTTAATGTTTTTTTCATTATTAAAAATTAATTAAAATGATATATTTAATTGTAAAATATAAAATTTGTCATTCAAATTTTATAGTTTGCTAATTTGGTTTTATGCTTCATCCAATTTTACAAATGCTTAAAGATGTGACTATATTGATTCGGATGCGAGAAGTAAGCATACCCAGCGAGATGTCTCCGGAGGCTCTCGGGCAGGGACTCCGAAGGCCGAAGAGAGAGCTCCCACTGTAGAAGACGGCCTTCGAAGTTGAGGCTTTGGGTTGAGAGGTAGCTTGTGGCCTCTGGAGGCTGCGCTTCTTTTGTTGTTGCAGAGTGGGATTCCGAATCCCCTTCCATTTTTTATTTTTTTTTCCTTTTCTTTATTTATTTTAATATATAAATTCATCTATAACTACCATATTTTAATCATACATTTTCGCACATCTTCGTTTTTTTATTAATGTATTTAAATTAAATTTTTTATTGAATTTAATCTAATTAAATAAAAAATATTAAAATAAAAATTAAATATTAATTACTCTTTCCGTTCCACTAAACTTGACACGATTTATATTCAATTGAGTGAATTAAAATAATAAAACGTGCCAAGCTTAGTGGGACTGAGGGAATACATATTTATTAATTTTAATTAATAAATTTAATATATAACAAATATTTAAAATAAAAAAATACATAAATTATAAAAATACAAATCAAAGAGAGAGCCACGTATTCAGAGCCTCACATTGCTACAAACTAACTCAAGCTCACTAAAATTTGTAAACACCACACAAAAAGTGTTAAATTTAATTATGAAAATGTAACCTCCCTCTGTGGATGCTAATGGATGGTAGAGATGATGTTATGATTAATTAATAATGGTGGAAATAATTAAGTGACTCATTTCAAATTTTCAAGTGGGAAGAAGAACCTGTGCTTGGAAAGGCTTCATGTTGATGGTCATGCATGAATCATGGAGGCAATGCGGCCTCCACCATTCCCAACCCTCCTCCTTCTATTTCTTTCCCTCAAAATCGGAAATCACCTTCCTCATCACCACCATACAATGGAATCCACCCCAACACCCTTTCTCTAATTTTACATATTATGTCAACAATTTATCCCCAAACTGTCCTCACTGCACTCTCTACTCAAGAATTTTCTTCCACTTCCAATGTTATTGCAATCCCCTATCTTTGTTTTTTTGTTTTGTAATTTTAATATATTTAGCTGCACCACTCCAGAAGGCGATTAATTTTTGTTGATTTCTGGTTTTACTCTGTTGAGAGGGGATTCTATGTATAGATAGGCACGACCGTTGTCATTCTCTCGCTCTCGAATTCTTTTGTTTTCCTCTCTCTGTTTTTCATCAGGAAATACCTTTTCCTTTGTGAAGATCATTTAATGTTTCCTCTATTCTTCACATTCAGTGTTGCTATCCTCAGCATTCCATTTTTTATGTTAATAGTGATATTTGATACGCTTGCAAGTGGGCCCATCATCGACAGATATAAGGTGATTAGCATAACTACATTTTTTTTTCTTTTCATATTTGCTATGCAGAATTTGGGAGAGATTGAATATATGAATATGTAGGATTAAGTGTCAAATGCCAAGTGTACTTTTCATTTGTATGCTTCATTGGTAGAAATATTGAAACTTGATGATCTGGGTAGCTACAATTTTCATTTGGAAATGCATGGATTTTTTGGGTTGTTGTGTTTAAGGGCATCTTGTCGATGTGGCTATGTTAGAATAACAATGCCTTTTGGTATATTTTGTTGTTAGTTGTTACCAAATTTAAGGATCAATTATTGGAAAAGATGGTTAGAAGGGAAGGGGATTAAAGGACTGAGACATATATAAGATCTGCAGTAATTGAACATTCTGTGTACTTTTCTAAGATTGATGTTAGTTGCTCGTACAATGAGATCTATTCTACCTCATGTGCTGACCTTCCTGTATTCATGATTGGATTTTTGACACTGTTATTTGTTCTCTCAACAATTTTTAAATAGTCCTTTTGTTGTGTTACCGGTCTATTATTTATCAACAAGTAAGGTACTTTGAGCTAGTATGTTTCACAGGTGGTGCAAATTCATGCACTCATTTTAGTTACATGAGATTTGCATGCATTAAAAGTTTATAACCTGTACATGATAACTACTATTGAATTTTTGGTCGTTATTTTCACAGGACTGCTTCCCGCATTGACAATTTTAGAGAAATTGGGAGGACATTATGTCTATTTCAATGAAAGATTTGGATCCTGCTCTCCAAGGAGCAGGACAGAAAGCGTATCCTGATTCTACCATATCAAACTTTCCTGAATATCATTATGCTATTGTGACTCCACTGTCTCTGCTCATTTCTATTTTGTAAAATGACTTTCTATTGAGAGTGTATACAAGGCCCTATGATATATATGTAGAAGTTTATATATCAGAAGTTAAAGTATTCTATCTTTTCGCGATCATTTCCATAAATATGTTCTATTATCCTTTCTACATGTACTTGTGTCCTTGATTTCTATATAGCGGGATTGAGATTTGGCGAATCGAAAATTTTCAACCTGTTCCAGTCCAACAATCTTCTCATGGAAAATTTTTCACTGGTGATTCTTACGTGATTCTAAAGGTAAATTTGGATTTTATCGACAATAATTTGCATGTTATTATAATGGAGAAATTTGTTTGTCTAAAATTTTGTCTCCTTTCCGTAGACCACTGCCTCGAAGAGTGGCGCCCTCCGTTATGATGTTCACTATTGGCTAGGAAAAGATACTAGTCAGGTAAGTATCTTACTTTATCATTATATATGACATTTAGCTGGCATGCTACAAATTAGTAGAAGTAGTTCCTTGATTATACTGATATATTGTCCCGTTTAGGATGAAGCTGGTGCTGCTGCCATCAAGACAGTTGAGCTAGATGCAGCGCTTGGTGGACGTGCTGTTCAATATCGTGAAATACAAGGCCATGAAACAGAGAAGTTCCTTTCCTATTTTAAGCCATGTATAATACCTCAACAAGGTGGATTCTCCTCAGGCTTTAAGCATGTCGAGGCTGAAGAGCACCCAAACCGCTTGTATGTATGTAAAGGGAAACATGTTGTTCATGTGCACGAGGCAAGTAGAAAAGTTGTTTCTTATACTCTCTTGATGATTCATCTTGATCACTCATCTAATATCACCTTTTTATCATAGGGCAGGTGCCTTTTGCTCGATCCTCTCTAAATCACGATGACATCTTCATTCTAGATACGAAGTCTAAAATATTTCAGTTTAATGGTTCCAACTCTTCAATACAAGAGAGGGCTAAAGCACTGGAGGTTGTTCAGTACATTAAAGACACTTATCATGATGGGAAATGTGAAATAGCAGCTATTGGTAACTATGTTACTGCGATCATCTTTTTCATTTTCCTTTAACATTATTCTGCCATGTTTGCACAACATCTATCTTTCTTTTTTACTGCAGAAGATGGAAAGTTAATGGCTGATGCTGCAACTGGAGAATTTTGGAGTATCTTTGGTGGCTTTGCTCCACTTCCCAGGAAAGTATACTCCGGTCAATCCAAGAGTACCCAAGTTGCTACTTCTAAGCTTTTCTGGTATGTATTTTTCCCTTCACATACCTCTTCTGCTCTTCCTCATGTGTGTCTTCTTCTTTTCATGATAAGGACTAATTAATTCTCTTGTTTTTCAAACGCCTACTAACATTCTTGATGTTTTTGAATTCAAACCCGAATCCAAATGTATAAGGAGATTGGTTTTTTGTTTACATGCATATAGAAGTAATTATGTTTGCCAAAAGAGGCTCTTCATTGTAATACTTCACTAATTCTACTCACTAGTCATTATTTGTTCGTCCTATTTTACAGGAATACACTTTTTTCCTCAACGTGCATGCTACGAAGTGTTCCTAATATTTTTCCTAATATTATCTTAAATGCCTTATCTGCACAATGGCAACAAATGAGATTGAAATTTCAAAATGGCCTTACAAACTTTTACCTTAAGAAAAAGAATGCATGAGAAAAATGATCCATGAAGATGTTCATAGAATTAACGTGTAAGCTGATAAAGTCTCTAATGGTCAGCATTGAGAAGGGAGAGACAGTACCTGTTAAGGCTGATCCTTTGACGAAGCAGTTGCTAAACTCAAGTAAATGTTATGTACTCGATTGCGGGCTGGAAGTGTTTGTGTGGGTGGGAAAAAGTACTTCTCTTGAGGAACGGAAATCTCTGAGCAGCACGGTCAATGTAAATCTCACTGCTTCCTCTCCTTGGTTTTCTAGTTCTTTTAATTTTTTGTAGCAACTCAATGCGGTCTTTAATTTTATAGGAATTCCTCCAAAGCCAAAACAAGGATAATTCTCATATAATCCGTGTGATTGAGGGATTTGAGACAGTCATGTTCAAGGCAAAGTTTGATTCCTGGCCCGAGTCAACCAAAGCCGTCTCTCAATCTGAGGAAGCTAAAGGAAAAGTAGCAGGTCAGTAATCCATGCGGCATATTATGATATTCTTACACATTAATATTCAATAAATTATGTGTTGTTAGATTTTCTCTTATGCTGTAAACAATAGTTTACTAAGCTCTTATGTTTGCTCTAATTTTTTATGCCTTCCAGCACTTCTAAAGCGCCAAGGAGTGAGCGTGAAGGGTCTTGTGAAATCAGAAGCTTCTCCCCAAGAAGACGAGCCTCAACCTTATATAGACTGCACTGGTGATCTACAGGTGATTTCTAAATGCAGATTAGGAGAATATTTTGGAGTTTCTAGGATTGATATATGTTAGGAAAGACGTCTGCCCTATTGTAATCATTCTCTCTTTTGGGTAACGAACATATCCGGTGATAACAATTACATTCTGTTTGAAACATGTACCAATTTATTGATTTACTGCTTATATGGATCAGGTTTGGCGCGTTGATGGTCAACAGAAAACACTTCTTGAAGGTCCTAGTACGTCAAAGTTTTACAGTGGTGATTGCTACATCTTCCAATATACTTATCCTGGGGAAGATAGAGAGGAATATCTTATAGGGACATGGTTTGGAAAGCAAAGTGTTGAGGTGATCTTTGCTTACTTACTATCTTGCTTCTTTTTTCATTACAAACATTGTCACTTATTTCCCCTCATAAAATCAGTACACTGGGATCATGCATCATTTTTATACTGTCAGTCATAGTATAGCGATGGGACAAGTTGACTTTGCTATTCATTCTCTATAGGAAGACAGGTTAACAGCAACTTCACAGGCTAGCAAGATGGTTGAGACTATGAAATTCTTCCCTTCTCAGGCAATAATATTACCTTGTCTATCTTAATGCTAGTTGCTGCCTTTGTTATTCTATAACTACATCTGTTCTGTGCTTTTACAGGCTCGCGTCTATGAAGGGCATGAGCCAATTCAGTTCTTTGCCATTTTCCAGAGCTTCATCCTCTTTAAGGTTTGGAATATACGATTTCTACAATAAGCCCTTTCTAATTTCCCTCCTTTCTTGTTATGAATTTCACATTTATAATATGGCTCTCAGGGTGGTCTCAGTAAGGGATACAAGAATTACATTTCCAAGAAAGGACTTTCAGATGATACATACACAGAGGATGGAGTTGCATTGTTTCGTATTCAAGGGTTTGGGCCCGAAAATATGCAAGCAATACAAGTAGATCCTGTAAGTCTTTCTTTTTTATCATTTGTGTGTGTGATCTGATGCAAGCATTTACACATTCTGCTGCTATCTATGTTTCGTACAGAACTACGTCTTTGCTTTGTAAACTATTCAGGGGGAATATGATAATATAATTTAATTTATCCAGGTGTGCTCATCATTGAACTCCTCCTACTGTTACATACTACACAGTGGGGACTCTGCTTTTATCTGGCTGGGAAGTTCTACAACGGTAGAAGAGCAGGAGCTTGCCGAGAGGTGGATGGATATTTTAAAGGTCTGATACATATTATGAACTTCTTCCCATTAAAAATTTCAATGCCATTCATTATAAGTGGATCGAATACTATGATACTTTTGTAATAATCATCATGTACATTATCAGTAAGAAAATCCCGTCTAACATCTAGCTTCCTTAGCTAAAGGAATTGAAGCATGCAGAAAATGTGACATGAGGTTAGATCACTTATTATATGTTTGTTACCATTTTTACTTGCAGCCAGAGGGGCAGTCTAGATTTCAAAAAGAAGGTGCAGAATCGGAGCAGTTTTGGGGTTTTATAGGTGGGAAAAATTCTGAGTACCCTAAGAAGAAAATTGCAAGAGTGGCTGAAGGCGACCCTCATCTCTTCTCATGCACTCTATCAAATGGCATGGCTTCAATTTTGTTTCTAATTTAATTACTTTTCATTCTTTTATTTTCATGATGAATCCAATAACTAACTTGTTTCTTTTGTGGTTCTTGCATAACTGTGGTTTCACATCCTTCTTCTGCTCTTCAGGAGATCTAAAGGTGTGCTCTTTATACATGAACCATATGACATTAAATCTGAATTCCACTTCTTTTCTATTGCTTCCCTCTCAATCGAGTAACTTATTCGAGTTGTGATTCTGCTACAGGTGGCTGAGGTATACAATTTCAACCAGGATGATCTAATGACTGAAGATATATTCATTCTTGACTGCCACTCAGATATTTATGTCTGGATTGGACAAATGGTTGAAACTAAAAATAAGACAAATGCTTTAAATCTTGGGGAGGTATGCTTTAATTCCTCTTTTACCGCTACAACTGGAATACGCTTGGTGATGAATGAAGTTCTTAACATTATTTAACTGGTATTTTATTTTTTTACAGAAATTTCTGGAGCATGACTTTCTTCGTGAAAAGATATCTAAGCAAACTCCAATATATGTTATTACCGAAGGAAATGAACCTGCATTTTTCACACGTTTTTTCACTTGGGATGCAAGAAAATTTGCAGTGAGTACACTCCCTCTCCCTCTCTCTGCAATCTGACCAGTTCTTGGATATATAGGTTTTTGGATACTAATTAACTCATATATTTACAGATGCATGGTAACTCTTTCCAAAGAAAAATGGCTATAGTCAAGCATGGGGGTACTCCAATGGTTGAAGTAAGTCCTACTTTTCTTGTTTATGAAATATGATCAGTAACAAATTCTTCCTCAAATTGGTTTATTGTTATATGGCAGAAGCCGAGAAGGAGAATACCTATAGCAGCAATCGCTGGGAGGGCTGCGGGTGGTGCACCAGAGAAATCACAACGTTCTAGAAGTTTGTCAGTAGCACCGGAAAGAAACCGTGTACGAGGAAGATCTCCTGCATTCAATGCTCTAGCCTCTGCTTTTGAGAGTCCTAGTAATGCAAGAAACTTGTCGACTCCTCCTCCTGTGGTGAGTAAGCTTTTCCCGAAGGCGGTGGCTACACCCGATGTAGCTGCCCAGAGATCAGCAACCATAGCAGCACTAAGTAAAGGCTTCGATCAACCTGGATCCGCTCGCCAGTTAATTTTCCCTCGCTCCATAAGAGGTATATATATTGTCCCATCTCTTTTCACCATTGATGAAGTCACTTTCCTTGTTGATCATCGAAGCTTCCAATTTATGATCTCGTTTCCATGCATGTAAAGCAGGCGTGGCGCCCAACCCTAGAAATGAAACCATACAGGAAGATGTGAAGGAAGACGAAGCTGAAGATGATGAAGGACTCACAACATGGCCTTACGATCGTCTCAAATCAAATTCAACTGATCCGGCTCCGGACATTGATGTCACTAAGCGAGAGGTATGTATTTGCATGTCTACTCATCATTTATTTTTTCTTATATAGTTCATAGAGATTGATATATTTGAAATCTGTACATTATTTTGTGTGCAGGCTTACTTGTCCTCAGAAGATTTCAAGGCCAAATTTGGAATGAGCAAGAGTGCTTTTTACAAGCTGCCTAAATGGAAACAGAATAAGATAAAGACGAGTTTAGAACTATTCTAAATCCTCCGACGAGGTTGCTGGCCGTCATCGAATCGCTTCATTCCAGAAACAGTTCTCATCTCCAACTGTTACGGTGTTGGGAGATAAGAGGACTTTGATAACATCTTCAGGTTCAGATGGTTAGAAACCTCTTGATTTTATTTTTTATTTTTTGATATGGTAAAGGTAGTTTTGTTGATATATAATTGTTTAGGCCACATATATATTTTGAGTCTGAGAGCAAGCAATTTGTTTAGGCCTGAACAGTAGGAAGTTGCAAATGCGCAGTTTTTAGGGCGGGAAATGTGTACATAAATTAATGTAAAACCACTCCGCTCATTGTTTGGCTTTGTTAATAAAAAATTTCAACCTTTTCTGTTTTAAACTTTTTTTTTTTAATTAAAAACTATTGTAAATATCTCTCAATTTTGTGAATATCTATATTGAGATTCAATTTGATTGAATGACAATTTTATAATTAATATTAAATTAAATATTAATTATATAAAAATATTAAATTTCTTCTATATTTTTATATAAAAAATAATTAATTTTCTTCTTTTTTTTAATTTCGATAATGTAAATATATTTAATATGTATCTTAAATTAAATATATTGACAAAAACTTTAATTTGTTATATAATATGCAATAAATAAGTTTAATATGAAATAATTACAATCATTTAAAATAAGTTTAATATATACATTTATTGTACATATATTAACTTTTACATATGATTTTGATATCTAAGTCTTCATGTATGTGTATTACCAAAAAAAAAGATTTATATACAGAATTACTATTCATTTGTCATTTTCATTGATACAAATTTTTACTCGATTTATTTTTTATTTTCGTAAGTGAGATATTCACTCTCTACACAACTCAATTACCAAAAATAAATAAAGTAAAATTCAAAATCCACAAAATATATAATGTTTAAAAAAAAATTATTTAATACATATGAAAGTTCAAAATTATTAGTAATAATTTTTTAGATTGTAACACTCTTATTCATTTCGATTCATCTACCAAAAATATACACACATTCATATTTAGTTTTGATAAATATATAGCGCATTCTCTTAAATACTATCATCATTACAAATTATTCTTTACTTAAATTATAATTATAGAACATACCTTTAATATTTTTTATCATTGATAATACATATTTAATTATAAATAATATAAGTACTTATTTTTGTAACAACACATTCAACTCATTCTATTAAATTAATGTCTAGAATCGTCAAAAATATTTGATCTAGCTTGAAAATGAGTGAGTATGAACTGTAAATATAAGGCCTAACTGATTTACAAACTGGCTTGACCAGATATAAAATAACCTCAAACACGATGTGTTTGGACAATTTGTTACAATCATATTAGTTTACATAAAAAATTACTTGAGACATGTATTGAACATTAAAATATAGAATTATTAGGTGTGCGTGTGTTGGCCTAGTGGTAGTGAGGTTAATGCCCAAGGCTAAGGTCTCGGGTTCGAGTCCTCCGTCATGTAATTTAAATGTTAATGTAATCCAATTTTAAAAAAAATATAGAATTACGGCGTGCGTGTGTTGGCCTAGTGGTAGTGAGCGACCATGTAATTTAAATGTTCATGTAATTTAAATGTTAATGTAATCCAATTTAAAAAAAAAATATAGAATTACAGCGTGCCCAAGGCAAAGGTCTCGAGTTTGAGTCCTCCGTGACGCAGCCATGTAATTTAATGTTAATGTAATCCAATTTTTAATAAAAAAATAAAAAAATATAGAATTACATCATTTTATTATGGTTATATACTTTAATTACAATTTAATTTATACTAAATCAACTAATTATTATTCAAACTAAGTAATACTCACTTCATATACCTAAAATATATTCTTATTATCATACAAAATAATTAATATTTTAAATATTACATATATATTTTATTTGGTGAGTATCTTTCTAAACTAAAAATATATATTATATTTTTTTAAATATATACATACCCACTCACAATACATAATTCTTCATGTATGGCACGAGACCACGTACTATAACAACTAGGGGTGTTAATCAGTAACCGGTTATAGGCATATATTGATTACAGAGTACTGGTTTTTCGATAAATAAGTTGGTAACTGGTTCTAATATTTAAAAAATTAATGATACCCGGATAATCGGTATCGAACCGGGTACTAATTTATTATATTAATTAATAAAAATTAAATATTATATATAAATTATATTTTATATTTTATATTTATTAAAAATATTTTTTTTATAAAATACTTACCAAGTTGAATTTAAATATATATATTTACATTGAATTATTGTTAAAATATATATATGCAAATTATTATTATCTTAAATATTAATATTTCAAAAATATAAATAAAATAAATAATATTAAAATTAAAAAAATTAGTTCCTTAATTGGTTCCCGAAAAGAACCGGTGTCGAATCAGTTAGGAGCCAGTTAACATGTAAAATAAGTGGTTCGGTACCTAGTACTAAAGAAGTATACTTCTCCGTGGTAAGTCTGAAATGCCCAACTCTTATGGAACGAACAAAGCGGGCCTTATTAAGACTGAAGGACAATACAGAGACATGGTGAGGAATAACCATTCTAGAACATTTTACAAACGCGGTATCAGAAAATCAAATGAGATCAAGGCGTATCCTTCTTTCATTATCACTTTCTTTTTTTGCGCTGCCATAGTTATTGGTATTTGTACACAAATAGACGTCGTTTCTCTTTCTATTTAATTTTTTTTTCTTTTGTACCGTGGCTTCGGATAACCGGGTAATCAATTAATCGGTATCGGACAAATTGACACCTCTAATAACAGCTATAACATTAATGATGTGCATCCTCAAAGCTCAGCACTAGATTCAACAAAATAAATTGGAATTAAAGAATAGTATACAAAATTATTTCATGGAAGAATGCTTTCATTAGCTCACTACCTAATACACAAACACCCTTCAAATGCAAATGAATCGCTAATATTATTAATTATTCAACAAAACCAAATCAATTTCCAAATGAAACAGAATCATTACAACACATTGCATTCTCCATGATGAACAATACATATCAAGCCATACTCGAAGAGAATAATTTAACTATAAAAAAGGAACGCCTAGAGTCCCAATAAAGACCGATATAGTCATCCACCTTCATATTCCTCTCCCTCATCAAATCTATGCATGTAAGTGCATAATTCTCATTTGGAATGATTTGGACATACACATTGTTTCCTTGGTACATCCTTGGCTGCTTCTCGTTCGTGACATCCCACAAAACCACAGCAACCCTATGCCCAAATATGGCTAAGTGTTTAGCCATGATAAAAGTCCAATATCGAAGGATGAACTCAAAAGTATCGTTGAAATTAACCACGATTTTTCCGGTGCTGATCTCAAAGTGGCTTAGGGTTTTCTTCATTTGCCACGGCTGGTGCAAATCTATCACCGGTGCTGGCCGGATATCCCGTATCTCGATCAGCGTCCGGTAGTATTGCATGCCGGGCGGGGCATCCTCCTCGGACTTGGAAGGGAAGAAGTTGTAGAAGTATGTTTTCTTCAATGTAAAGTGAGTTTCCATTGAAGACATTGTTGGATGTTGGACTTCTTTTATTTAAAATAGAAAATTAAAAGAAATGCTTTATTTGAAATGATGAGTTGAACTTTGAAGTTTTGGGAATTATTTATAGGGAGTATTGTTTCTCTTGATTAGGAATGTTTGAATTTTCTATGTAATGGTGGTAATATCAAGAATCAATTTGGGATGTAAAAGCAATGGCCTATATAGGAATATTAATAAATTTTGTGAAATTGGGGTTGTATTTTTTATTTGGGCATTCATCAATGGCCCTTCTCTACCTACTAAAAATGTACATGTGAGGATGAGACCTAGTTTCCTTCCTTATTTGCAAAACAAAAAGTAGTTACAATTTAATTTTGTCTATTCAACTAGGGCTGGGTATCTATTCGGAATTCGGATATCCGATACCCAATCGAGTTTGGGTCCTTAAATATTCAATTTTTGGATTTTCAAGTCAAATCAAATTTTAATATTTTAGGGTTTTCGGGTTCGGATAATACCCGATGCCCGATCAGGTATTACCCGAAACCTGAATTTTTAATTTATGTTTATTAATTATATATAATTTTATATTTTTGCTTTATAATTTAAAATATTTTAGTACCCGAAACAATCAAATTTATAAAAAAATATGAGATGATACTAGATAAATATCAAAAAATACGAATAATTTCAATTAAATCGTGTAATTTCGGGTACATGAATACCGTACCCAAAATATCAAAATCGGGTGCGGCTACCTGAAATTTTTGTTCGAGTTTCAGTTCAGGTACTGAAAATTTCGAGTAGGATACCCAATACTTATTGACTCGAGAATTAATCTCCTACCACTAAACTAACATACACAATTATTTCATTTTCCATCGATGGGATTCGCCCTTTGGTTTTTATACAATTGTGTTTTGAATTTTATTCATTTTCTTATCTTCAGGGTTTGGCGGGTTGGTCTCGTATTAAATGCTCCCTACGTGTTTCAAATTTTTCGAACCGCGTACTAAGATGAAATTGGCTAACTTATTTATACATCTTTTCCTTCTTTTTTTTTCTTTCTCCTAAACGCATTCTCATTAATCCTCATAAACACCCACTTATTTTCTTCTCTTTTAGAGCAAGGACAATGGTAGTATCATTTTAGGGTTTTAATTTTTGTCACATTTGTAATCACCTTAAAATTAGAATTTTCAACAATGATGGGTACTAATAATTTTGAGTTACAAATACTATTTGATGGAGTCCAACTTTTATTATTGTAATCTTTAATTTTATGTATTTATGTGTTATACTTAATTTTAATTATATCAATTTAATTTGATTTATTTATTATATAGTATTTTTAAAAATTTAAATTTATAAAAGAAGTTTAATGTTTTATTATTTTAAATGTAAGCAATGAAAAAAAAAGATATTAATTTGCAATAAACTTGAAAATTTCATAAAATCTACAGTATTTGTTTCGGATATTGTTAGGGTTGAACGTCGGACTCGGCCCGGCCCGGCCCGTTAGGTCTGAAAATTCGAAACTTTTTGAAAAAGTGGACCAACTCGGACTGAGAGAAACCTTAAGACCGACCTTGGACTAACCTTTACCCAGGATCCGAGTTCGGTCCAACCCGAAAAAAAAATCAATTCATAATTTTTTCATATTATACATACTATTTTTTCAATACTCACCAAAAATTTCTAGAAAAAATTACATAATTGAACATGTCTTAATATTAAATATTCTCACTTTTTTAGTTTATATTGTTGTTGTGAATTGAGAATATTTAATATTCTTAGTATATGTAGTTGCAATGAAGTTATAATAA
Organism: Leonotis leonurus; assembly: GCA_026898415.1. NCBI lineage: Eukaryota > Viridiplantae > Streptophyta > Magnoliopsida > Lamiales > Lamiaceae > Leonotis > Leonotis leonurus. The sequence continues at coordinate 5,516,997 of JAPKLX010000002.1, read as the reverse complement.
ATTGAATTGGTAAAATGATATATTTATAGTGGTGAGAATTTGAAAAAAAAAATGAGATGACCATTTTGTTATGATAAATACAATGTGCTTTCAACGTAACAATCATATTATAATTATTCTTGACAATTAAATAATGTAATAATAATATCAACGTTAACATTAAAAATTATTATGACAAAATTAAAATAACACAATAATAATGTTAATGATCACATTATAATTATTCCAAAAAAAATTATTAAATTAATAACTATTTTTAATTTTGTATTTTATTTATATTATTGTAATAAAAATAACTTTATAATATAACTTCGATTAAAAGCATATTAATACAAATAAAACGCAATACATATTTAATTTCTTAAAAATACAAACTTACATGATAAAAACTATTAAAACAAATAATAATGTAATACATGGATTGTTTTTAACTTTAGCCCTTTTTTCCATAATATTATCCTATAGTTTGTTGTGAAATTCCTTTTGATTTATAACATTTTTGATGTGTTTCCGCATTATAATGTTGTAATCATTTTTGCATTGCATTGAATTTGCATTTTCTTGTATTTTTTGTAAGTTTTTAAGAATTTTTTCATAAGATCATAATTACAAACGGTATATCTTTTCTCCCTTTTTCTTATCTCTTGCATTTCACTTTGCAGCTTTCTATCCATCTGAAAGAGTATGAGAATACTCGTTTGTATTTGATTTTGGATTGAATAAGCTAGTGTATGCACCAAAATATGATGTTTTGGTCCCCTTCAAAGAATCAATATTACCACCCACTATAACAAATTTTGTGATCTTCTTAAAAATAATTCAAACACCTTCGTGTTTAAAAGGCTTGTATTTAAATGTAACTTGAATTTATTATGGACGCGGACCATGATATCTGCATTTGTGTGGCCACTAGGTCAGATTTCATAACACCAAGAGTAACATTCTTAAAATAATTTTGTATCATTTTGTATTTTCGTGAAACGAGACATCAACATTTTTTGCGTCCTCTCTAAAATGTTTCGTGGTCGACTTTCGTTGTAATCAACAAAAATTCGCTTTTGATATTGATCCTATTTTTTATTATTCCCTACAATAGAATCAACACTTATATCAACCCAACAAATTGCAATTATTTCACTCTGTTTAGTATGTTTTCGTTATGTTTTTGGTCTTCGTATTGTCGTGTCTAGAGTATTGGATTGTTTATTTTCGTACTCTTTTTAGTTTGTTTTTACGTCGGTCGTGTGTTTTCGTGCTTTGGATGTAGGATGAGGAAATGAGAGAAGAATGGAGTTGGAAGTGTTGCCTTGTGCGTCGCCATGCACAACCGAGCGGAGCGAAAAGGATCGAAGAGTGCACATGAAGAAGAAACCAAGACGAAGGAGCAAAGGAGGGCCCAATGGTCGTTGGCACCCCAGCGCCCGTTGGGGTGCATTCGCAGAGATTTTCAGAGGCCAGGGCCCAGTGACCGCTGGCTTCCCAGCGGCCGTTGGCCCTGCGTGGACCGTGCGGCAGAAGGGCCAAGCTAGTGACCGCTGGCTAGCAGTTAGTCGCGAGTTTTAAATGCTTTCTTGGCGTCATTTTTTTTGGATCCGCATCTCTTGTACTCGAAAATATTTGCTCTCAACACTAGTCTTACTTGATTTCCTAGGGTAGATCAGTAGTTTGCTTTGGATGAAGGATTGAGGGCGAGTTCGGCTCTCAATCCGAGACTCAATCTTTATAAGCATGTTTAATTCTTATTTTGATTGTTCTATGAATTGATTGTCTTCTCTCCCTAGGTTTAGAATCTCTTTTAATTCTTTATTGATTGCTCTTCGATTCGTGTTTTTTGATTTAACTCGTGTTTGTTTAATTGAAACGCTTGATCACTGTTTTGATTTATCGTTTATTGGTTGAGATCGAGAGATAATTCCAATATAGACCTAGGGTTAAATCAAACAATGATTCCAAATCGGTAACGTAGGAATCATATTCGTGGTTGTTATTGATTTTCCTATTGTGTAATTCGAATACGTAAGTTAGAATTACAGCTTAATTGTCGAATACAAAAGTTAGTAATTAAACAACTTTAGGAAGTCATCATTAATTAGCTTCAGATCATTGTTTGTAGTTGAGGAACTCCTATTAGGGTAATCTAATGCGAGAGTTTTGATTGATGTCCAATTCAGAACACGTAAGTGATTAGTTAGACTAACTTTTAGGAAGTCCTTGATGAACGAACAATAGCATGGGTGGAGGAGCATGATTTAATTAATTGTAGGTTTTCTGAATTTTAGGCCCTTCAATCCTAAATCCATATTTTTATTTTGTTTATTGTTTTCGTTTTATTTCTTATTCCTCCCGTTTATCTTTATTAGAGTGTTTAGAATTTCTTTTTTCTTGTTTTAATAACACTTAGGATTAGAGACGCCCTGTTAAGCTTTCCATCGAGATCCGACCAGGGTTAGCGTGCCACGTACAATCAATCTCGTATAATTTGCGAAAACCTAAAGTACACATTTTAGGCTTAACACACTTTATTTACTAATGTTGGCATTGTTCTTGTGAATAAAATCTTTATCATTATCGTTGATCATTGACTTATCATTGAGATTGATCATATTAAACGGTCTTACAAACAAGTTAGTGAGAGTAGGGGTGGGCAAAATACCCGAAATCCGAATATCCGAACCGAACCAAACCAAAATTTCTAATTTGGTTCGAATTTTTCGGATCTACGGATCGGATCGGATCAATTTTTTCGAGAATTTCGGATTTTCGGATCGGATCGGATAAATTTAAATCCGAACTAATCCGAAATCCGAAATATATTCATATTATTAATTATAATAATATAACAATTACTTAAAATTTTCTAACCCTACCAATTTTCTAACCCTACCAATATATATATTCTTATTATTAAATATATTGATTGTAATGAATGATTTGGTAGTTGGAACTTAGAATTTGATAATTATGTTGCTATATAACTTTGTGGAATTGTGCTTGTTTGATCGATTAAGTTGCTTCATTTTTGTTAATATTCGGATTTTTAGGTGTTAAAAAAATTGTTCTAGATTTTCGAATTTTATGTTCGGATTTTCAGTTTTTGAATTTTTTTTTGAGATTTCGGATTTTTCAGATCGGATCGGCCAAAAGTATAAAATTTTCGGATTCAGATTTTCGGATTTTCGGATTCGGATCGGATCGGATTTTGGCTTAAATTCGAATTGGTTCGGATCGAACCGAAATCCGAATGCTCACCACTAGGTGAGAGTATAAACATTTCATAACGTTGAAATCCATAACCTTAATTAAATCATTAGGATTGAGTATAATATTGAGAAAATAACTCCTTATTTATGTTATTCTTTTTCTCAATTGTGCACATATATGTATAAATATAATATTAATAACTATTTAGGTAAAATTTTCTGCAGCATGATTTATCAGAATGGATCGTATATTTTCTCTTGAGCAGAGGTGATAATTAGTTCAGTTTCAGGTACTCGAAATCAAAATTTCGATATTCAAATAGAAAATTATCAAATTTTAAGAATCGATTTCAAAATTGATTGGATAATTGAGTATTTAAAGAACTAATTCGGTTCTGATTAATACATGTTAATTTTCAAGAATCAATTTTTCTTTCACTGATATTTTATTTTTTTCTATAACGACCGGTTCAAACAAAATAAATAATAATACACATTCCAAACATATTTAAATGAACTAAATGCATTTTAACATGAACACGTCCAAACAACAAAATTCATCAAAATAATTATATTCATTATCGTTGACCATTGACTTGTCATTGCAATTCATCACTAAACTCATATTTTATCTTATAAAATCAAAATATTATATTAAAATTTAAATCAAAACATTAACTATTTTAATTTTAAAAAACAAATAGAGCAATAATATTAATAAAATAAATCAAAAGATAATGAAAGAATGGATCATCTCCATCAGCAGCATCTGATCTGACTACTCATCTGACAACTACCCACAGAAAAAAGTTGAAAGTAAAATGTCAATACACTCGCCACGTCTTTCCTTTCCCTTTTGAACTCCCGATTGGATTCCGATTCCCTTCGGATTATCCCCATTCCTACCATATTTCCTCTAATTCACCCATCCTCCCCAATTCGTCCTTGTCATTCATCTCTCTACTATATTTCAGGTGAGTGTCGAAAGCTTCGGTTTTGCTGAATTCTGAATTTCTTTCAAGGAAAATTTCTGATTCAACATGTTGTTGTTTGCTTTTGCTGATGCTGATGAAGTGGGTTGCCGAGTTCTAGTGTGCGAATAGTAATGCAGAGCCAGGTAGTGTGCAGCGGGTGCAGGAGTCTTCTCATGTACCCTAGTGGGGCCACCAATGTGTGTTGCGCCTTATGTAATTCCGTCACCGCCATCCCCCCTCCAGGTTCTTTTCCAACTTAGTATCCCTTTCTGTTGTTAGTGGCGTGTGTCGGTAGTGTATTTGTGTGTGTGTGGTGGGGGTTGTGTGGGTTTATGAACTAGGTAAGGAAGGTGATGACTGAACGAGGTAATTATGAATTAGTGTGCAATTGGCCTGCGATTCGCAGTCTATTCGATAACGCTCTGTTTCGATTTCATGAATGCGGGAGAATTTCTGGACGCGTGAAAATCTGACCGAATTAAAAGTAACATTCAAGTAAATGCAGCTGAAAATGGATTGGCTAATAATTGACTTATCACTGGGACTGTTCATTAAGCGCGTCCTTAACTATGATGGAGAATATGCTTTAAGTTAGACTATATATAGAGGGGAGTGTGTCTCATGCATGATGGTTCTAACTTATTGATGTTGCAGAATTTATACGTTGAGAAATAGAAAATGTATGGCAATCCCTATACAAGGGAGACACATGCCACTCCATCGGTTCATCATATGTAGTCATCAAGATTTTCTCATCTCATGCTACATGTAGCATGAGCATCATTTATCCTGCCTTGAAACTGACCTGGTCTTTGGGCTTCCAATTTTTAAATTTGTAGCTCTTAAACAACACAATATTACAGATCTTAATATTTTTCCATTCACTTGGTTGAAAATGTTGTAACCTTGTTTCTTCACATCTTCCTTATGGCAGCTTATTTTTAGTTTCAAAGAGCACCTTATTTGATTTTGTTTTTTAATCTCATTTTGAGAGGTAGGGTTTTAAATTGGTGTTCGGATATGAGATTTATTACATTCTACGAACATTGTATCCAGCCATATGTTTGATATTAGATCAGTATAAGAGCTAGTTTGTGTACCCATATTTCTCTTCAGAAAATACCTATGATGCTTAGATTGCAATATCAGTATCTGTCTACTATTGTTGTGTTCGATTATGGTTTGACAATTCCTATTGTAGCAAATGTGATGCTTCAATATGATGACATGATGAACTTTACTATGCCGTGTTTCGGAATTTGGATACTGGTTGGGGTTTTTTCAACTGAAAATTATCTGGGGTTTTGCTACTGAAAATCATTTGATACTCAGGGATGGAGATGGCCCAACTTATATGTGGAGGCTGCCGAACATTACTGATGTACACTCGTGGTGCTGCAAGTGTAAGATGTTCTTGTTGTCACACAGTAAACCTAGCACCAGGTAATAAATTATAGAAGAATGACAACTTTCATGGTTGGACAGTATCTTTAACTGAGTCCATCATTCTAAATGTATGTTGCTTTCTGATGTACATGCTGATCAGGAATTTATTGATTATTTGATAATTATGATATTTGTTCTTCTTCCTTTCAACACTATCGGTGGAGCCTTTTACATGTAAGATTTATCAGAAGTCTACATACATCTTAGTACTCATAAACTAATAGGAAGGGCTGATTTTCTATGCTTTTCTAATACTTATCCTGGTAAGATCATATGTCTACGCTAAGACCTATATTGTAGGATGCTCATTAGAGACCTTAAAGAACTATATATTAATCCACCCCCCCCCCCCCCCCCCCATACGAGTATGAATTTTTTGCCGTTTTGGTCCATCCCACAAGAGTATGATCTTTCAGTTTTTAGATATGATCTCATACTGAATCCCTTACTTTTTCACCTTATTATCACAAAAATAGTGGGTCCTTATCTCCATTCAAACGCAATCACATAACATTTTATTAGAACATGTGCAATCCCCAATGTATCATACTCTTTCAGAGTGGAGGGAGTATTGATTTTCTGGTATGGTATATGCTGTACACTGCAAAGTGCAGTTAGTTATGACTTCTCGTCTGTGTGTGACGTCTAAATCATATTGCTGTCCAAGGACCCTGGAGGTCCCATAAACAGAAAATAATACCATGGAAAACAGTGTCAGAATGCATTATGCAACATTCAACTTACTGCGTTGCTTGCTTCAACTCAAGACTGATAGCAACTCCTATTTTTCTATCATCAGTTGCCTGAAATTTTCCTATTTTAATCTCAAGTCTAATTCCACTTCCGTTTTTAATCTTGATTTTGCGTTCTCTTATATATTTGTTTGGGTTCTGCCTCTCTTTTTGTTAGCATCCAACATTGCTCACATCAACTGTGGAAACTGTCACACAACACTCATGTATCCTTATGGAGCTCCTTCAGTCAAATGTGCTGTTTGTCAATATATAACACATGCCAATGTAAGTCAATTTTCTATTGGAAGTCTGAGGCTCCTCATCTCTCTTGTCCTTGTTTGTGCACAAAGCCATCCACTACAGCTTTCTTATGTTTAAGCACTCATTGGGTTTCATATTACTGGACCATCATCAGTGTCAGTCATTTGTTGTGCAATTAGCTCATTATTTCACACTGGCAGGTGGGAAATGCTAGGGTCCCACTTCCTATGCATAGACCAATAGGACTTGCTTCTCCAGCACCCATGCCTGCTAATTCGGCAGTGAGTCCTCATATTTGATCATTTATTCATCTTAAGTGGTTAGGCACACTTAGCTAGGGAAAGATAGTTTTGATTGTAAGTTTTAACTTTTATTTTTTCCCCATATGCGATGCAGCCATTACCCAATCCCCAGGGCCAAACTGTTGTCGTAGAAAATCCTATGTCCGTTGACAAGAGCGGGAAACTGGTAGATTTGTCGTTTCTCTTCTGTTTATACGGTCATTTGATTTCTTCCATCTGAACCCCTATTCTGAGAACGACTAAAAATGTTTAGGTAAGCAATGTCGTTGTTGGCATAACCACAGACAAAAAGTGAGCCTGCAAGAAACCATGGCTGGGCCACTGAACTATCAATAACCGAGGAGTGCTTTCAAATTGTTGGCATTTTGGGTGGTGATGAGTGTGCATATTTGACGGGATTAAATGTTAGTGCCTTTGCTGCTTTGCAGTTAGGTACCTCTGTATTCTTAGTCAATTGTGTGATGTACATTACGATAACATCTGTGCATATATAGTGTGTATGTAGACAACTGTATGTTTCATCTTGTGTGGATATATCATGGAGCTGCATGGGACTGGGAGAGGTGAATAAGTTAATACTTCGTGATTCGATTAGTTGTTTAAGGTAATAGTATGAAGCTCTTTTATGGGGTAAAGGTAACAGTTTTTTTTTCTTTTTTCTTCCCTTTGAAGACTCAACATGTTATGTTTCTTCTCCCATTTATTATGCTGCTGCCCATCAATACATAAAATGTCGGGTTGGACCCAATGTTTTAGAAACCGGACTGAATTGGCTGATTCGACCGGGGAACAGGCCAGTTACCTGGTCCGATTATGTTATTTCTGAATCACTCTAATGACCCAACTTGGACCCTGAAAATTTTCCGATTTTACAAAAATGTGAACTCCGGTCCCGGCATAGTAACTATATTTACCCATCATGTTAATTTTTTCCCTTTAAATTTAAATTTGTTTAATAAATTTATTAAAGTTACTTAATCTAATACTCCTCTTTATGTAATAAGTATTTTGTTTATAGATAAAAAAGATTGTCAATAAAACACCGTACTTAACATAAATTGACGGAGAAAGTAATAACAAAAAAATATCATAAGATTCATATTTATGGATATTTGGATTTTTTTTTTATTTAATCCATTCGTCTTAAAATAATTTTCGAATTATAAGTTTTAATCTATTTCTAAATAAATGGACATAATCAATTAATAAGTTCATGATTTTTTATTTATTTTACATTATCCATAAATATGTTATCAAATTCATTTTCTTAGAAGTGATTAATCTATTTTTATGCACAAATTAATTAAATATAATAAATCAAATGATCACAAAATTTTCTCAATACATAATATACTTTGAGGTCTTGTTTAGTAGGCAAAATATGATATGAATAGATTAAATTATCTTACCAAATCATGTATTTGGTAGCAAATGTGATTACGTCGATCTGCTATTAAACACTAGGTCCGTGCCATAATCTCCATTTTTTCCTATATTATAATCACAAGTAAGTGGTGAGATTAAAATAATCTTTATGCACTATACAAATTTAATGTTATCAAGGCGTAACTTTTTTTGACAACCAAACATGCCAAACATGCCTGAATGAATTTATTTTATATGGAGTAATATCCCATCAGTTGACAAAACAATTTGACACATTACCCTGAAAATAATAAAGAGAAGAAAAGTGGAGAAGAGAGAGCATAAAGAAAAGGGTTTGGGAGGATACCTGAAATTCACTCCTTACTCATTATCTGCACTCAATACAACTCTGATTGCATTGAGAAATGGCGACGCCTTCTGCAACTTCAAGAAATGTATCATCACTGCTACAATACGTTTCGGTGATTACATTAATGCTTTCCATTTTGACGGCGTCGTACTGTACCACCGTTGAAGCTAAGCCTAAATCATCGTCTTCTTTTGTAAAGAAGACTGTTTCCTCTCACCCTATTGTTATCTTCTCCAAATCCTACTGCCAGTACGCCAATTTTCCCATCCCTTTTATTTTATGGATTCTCTCGTATATGCAATTATTCACTGTTTACTTACTACTTTTAGGTATTCTAATAACTAATCACTGGGAAAATCTGGGATATTGGTCTTTGTTTCATTTATATCCAGCTTAGGTTGAGTTTAAGATACCTCTGGTGGGAAAAAGATTTAATTTTGGAAAATATTTAATTTGTGATTATGAAAATGGTGTACCGTGAACTGTGTAGTCATGATGCTTGGCAAACAGTGATTCTGTATTGCTTATAGAATGTAAATTGGAAAATTTGTTTTCTAAATCTGGAATCTGCATTTCAGAATTTCCCATTTTCTAACTGTTGAATTCACCCTTAGCTAATATAGATACAGAAACAGGGATCAAACTGTGAACTAAATTCAGATATGACGGTTTTTACTTTGGCTGAAAATAGTGCTTGGAACTACAAGGTGCTTAGTGTGATCTATCATTGGATTTGTGTTTTCTTCTTGAAATAATACTGTTGGCTTGATAATTTATGTATGAAACGTGAATTTGCAATAGTGGATGAAATGCTATCTGAAAGCAGTTTTATAGTGCTTCTGTTATACTAGGACCATGGAAAATTAAGCAGTGACATGGTCTCTAAGTGGTGAACAGTGAACTATGTTAGTTGGCTCTAATATTCTATAGAGTATTTCATCATCTTTTTTCTAGAGTGATGTGGATTATCATATCAAGTTCCTAAACAAACTAAATTAACAATTATGAACTTTATGATTGATTAAATTTCCAAACCACACTTCAGCGGGATCAGCAACATTTGTAGGATGTTTACTTGTAGAAGAGAGATTCTATTTCAATCTTAGTAGTTATCTTGGCTCACAGTGTATGACTGTGTAATAATCCTTTATTAGATTGTCCGAAGTTGGGATATCTAACCAGTGTCATTGCAAGTAGCATATTAATTCATAAGCTTCTCGCGGGAGTGGGTTGAACCCACATTCATATATATATATATGAAGAATCTTGAGGGTATCATTTTAATGTCCTCTTGAAGTCAAATCCTGTGTTTATAACACCTATTCGAGTGAAGTTCATTTGTCCCAATTCCTAAGATTCTATGTAATCCCATGTAATAATCAGAGTGAAGCTAGGGGAATCAACACATAGGAGCATTTTATGTTGCTGTTCTGTATTATCATTTTACCTAGTAATCTATTGCTACTGAGCTTAAAATAACAGGGAACACCTTTGCAAATATAAGGGCAAGCTTTTTTTAGTTAAACTAAACTGTTATATATCTATCTTATGCATTACTATGCTAATATTATTTACCTTTTGTCATTCCTATGTAGATTCTGTAGAAGGGCTAAAGCAGTCTTCAAGGAGCTGAAGCAGGAGCCATATGTAGTTGAACTTGACGAGAGAGGTTTCTCTTTTTCAACCTCCCCTTTTATAATTTTTAATTCTAGATATAGATATTGTTAGCACAGAGTTCGATACTGAATTGATGACAGATTCTACTAGTGAAGCATAATTTGTTATTCCACACTCTTATTCGCTTAAAAACACTTGCCTGCATCTTCAGATCATTATGAATTCATAAACATCGAATGCATTCTCCTCTGTGTGAGTAGATAGAAAGCTATGACTTTAGGACCTCAAAAGCTTGTAAAGGGTCTTTATCCATAGCATTTGCAATTGTGCAGATCTTTTTATACTTGTGTGGCCTCTCTGTTTGTTTGCAGAGGATGGTGGAAAAATTCAAGATGCATTGAGTAAGATTGTTGAGAGGCGAACTGTACCGCAGGTTTTTATAAACGGGAAACATCTTGGAGGCTCTGATGGTAATTAATTTCTTCATCTCTTACTAATTCAATTCCTTCATCATCCAGCCATGTTAGAGCCACTTCATCTGTAACAAGAACATGTGATCAATTGGTTGCAGATACAGTTGAAGCATACCAAAATGGGGAGCTCGCGAAACTTCTGGGCATCGATAGTATGGCTGAGGAAGAACTTTGAGACAGTAAACCATCAACTTTTGCTATTATCAATCTGAGTAAAAGATGCTAAGCGGGTAAACTTGTAATTTGCCTTGACTTTATTGATGTATCGATATTGTAAGAATTAGTAGATTTGGAGTTCAATTTAAAAGCTGATCAACTCTAGAATAACAATCCCATCAGTTAGCTACGCATGCACACAAATATATGTGTATAATTAAATTGATTAAGGTGACTACTAATAATTGTATAGGTGAGGTGAGGGGTGGCTATTTATGCAATAGCAATAATTGTGTTGAAGCATAACTGCAGTGGACCAAATACTTATTAAGCTATTAATAAAACACAGAAAACGATAGTTTAAATTCAAATCTCACGTTGTATCTATTAACATGTTTTGGTTGGTAGAGTATCAATTTAGCCTTGCATGCCACCCAAATCAATACTACTATAGTGTGTATATATATGGATATGTTCATGGAAAGAAATCAAATGTGAGAAATGAGAATAAATTTAGGTCCTTTAGAATTAATGGTTGATATTATTTGGATTTAATATTAATATTATTTATTTTAGGAATATGAAAGTTAATTTTTAAAAGGAACTTATTTTGCAGATAAAATCACAACCATTGATTTGTTAAAATGAATGGTTGAAATCTTTCTCATTTATCACATATGATACAAAACCTATATATATATACACAGACGATGTTAGCTATGTTTGGTATTCAAGTTACGATACTCATCTCAAGATAATTACTCTATAATTAGAATAATTATAGAGTAATTATATGTTCTAATTATAGAGTAATTATCTTGAGATGAGTATCGTAACTTGAATATCAAACATTAAGTATCGTGAGGTAAAAAAACTCTTAATTATGATTTTATTTCTTTAATTTGTGGAATAGCATGCAGCTAATTAACAGTATTATTTTAGTAGCTTTTAAATTATTTTACACATCCATCTTGAACGTAAATATTTATTTTTACAGATGTTACGTTTGTTTCTTTGACCAGATTTTTTAAATTGAACTTTGAAGATTTATTATACTCCACAAATTTTCACTCCACATATATGACAGAGTTAAGAAGGGGATGTCCAAAACTTTGGGGAATTGTACATATCAAATTTTCTTGAGAAGGTTATTTTTATACATTTAACAAATTACTTAATATCTACTAATTTATATCGAATAAACTTTACCAGGGAAAAAAGGAAGCAATTTTTTTTTTTTTTTGGTAATGATAGCCTTGTGTTGTTGAAGTGTGTGAGCTAGGGACCAAGATAATAATATCGTTATATACACTATACTCATATTAATTATTTAGATTAGGGAATTAATAATTTGAGGCTACTGCAAAGTGCAAATCACACAGTTTACACCTTTTAATTTCACATTGTCAAGAAAATTATGATATCATAATTGTGAAGATGTGGTCGAATTATATCCTTAAAACGAACTGATGTTGATAATTCAATCGGTTTTGTATTCATTTCAGTTAGTTAGATCATAATTAGTACATATTAATTAGTTTATATAATTGGGTTTGTAGTACCAATTAATTAATAAGCATCAACGAACGATACTCGGCCTATAAGTAACAGATGAAAAGGAAAAACGTATAGATCAATCGTACTAAAATTCCCCATTTTCTCAAGAAAATAAATAAAAGTTCCAATCATATTTGATTGTTTTTTAATAACTGATCATTAAGAGAGTGTACATGTATATATTATTATTTTAGTAAACAAAATTAAGCTAGTAAGAACGCAAATCGGACTGTCAAAGTAATGAATAATTAAATTATTATATTCATATACACAAAATGCTCATCCGCCCGCAGCGGACAGAGTTAATACGCCTGCAAATGATGTGACTGTCTCATAAATAAATATTAAATTTTAAAAATTAGTTTATTAATTCTCATTTTACGATTATGATTTCCAACTGAGCAATGTCTCACTAGCATACTAGCTATCATAACCAATAAATTCTAATCGTAAAGTGAGAATTAATAAATTTTTATTAAAAATTTAATATTTATCTACAAAATATATCACATTGTTCGTAGACATATTGGCGCGTGGGCAGATGGACATTTTCCCTAAATTATAACGAGAATATATAATAGTAATCGCAATCAAAACCCTAAAAAATTAATTATTGGAAAAATGATATAGAAACACAGTGGATAGGACTGGGCCACCATCTCAGAAATTGTTAATTTATTGAATTGGTTATAATAATGATTACCAAAAATATACAGTATGAATATGAATTTGACCCTCTTTTTTCATGAATTTCTTCATCCTACAAACCCTAGCTATGGAGCCGTTCTCTGTGATCATTAGGTTTAGGGATCATGGACCACCTCCACAGCCTGCTTTTCCCCGCCGCCCCTATTTGTCCCGCTTCCTGCAGCCGCCGCCCCCTCCTGATTGTGATGGCAATATGGTGTCGCCGCCGCTGCTGTTGCTGTCTTTTGTATCTTCATTGATGATCGCAGCTCTAGAACCTCCTTCTTCAATCTCCGATTCTCGTCGCTTAGTCTTTCGCAGTTTTTCTTCAAGATCTCGCACTCTACCTCCGTCTGCTTCAATTTGCTCCTGCATTAAACCATCCATACACAATATTCTCATTAATGTATTATGAACCTATTATATATATATATATATGTTTTTCTGTGTGTGGTATTAATCAATAGAGAGGGAGAGCGAATAAAATTAAAGACCTAGCTCTTCGGTTCTGGAACCAAACTTCAACTTGTCTAGGTTTGAGATTCAATTTCTCTGCAAGTACTTGTTTCTGAACCTGCAACAACTTACAAGATGAGCAAAGTAAAAGTTTACGCAAACTAAAATCAAAGAATTGAATAAATGACAGGAATATTGATTGATACTTGCATAATGAATGAATGAATTACCGTGTTAAGGGTGGTATGCTGTCTGAAACTGTCTTCAAGCAAGGTGGTCTGGTCCCTTGTTAGCCTCAGTTTCTTCCTACCAAAATTCATTGAGAAATTGATGTCGTGATGGTCCTCCTCTTTGCTAGTGATGCTTTCTTGCCTCTGATCATGATCCAATCTTATCATTTTGGACTTCGAGTTCGAGTTCGAGTTGAGATGATGATGATGATCAGCCGTGGCTCCATGATCATGATCATGAATTGGAATGGAAAGATCAAGAAACAGAAGGCGTTTGTGATTCTTTTTTGGGATTTCCCTTTTGGGAGAGAATTCTGATAAGCCCAAACCCAGGTCAAGGCCAAGGCAAGCATCACCATTTGCATCCATTCTCAGAATTCTTGTCAAATGAGTTTGGAAAGTCTAGTTACGACATTTATTTATACTGTTATAATTATTTAATTAATTGAATTGATACTTACGATGGAGTCCACTAATGCATCAACACTTTATATAGATATATTTGTTATATGGGAGTGATTATGAATGTCAAAAGAAAATAGAGCAACAATAATAACAATAATGACATGCGTTAGGCATCTGACTCCTAGGAAGAAACCAAGATAAATCAAGAGAGAGAGAGAAGGGAAAAGCCACCAAATTAAGACACTGTTATTTCATGTTTGACTTACTGTTTAGTTTTCATGTACAGCTTAATTAAATTCTTTATTTAATTGAGTCTTTGCCAGCATTTAGGCATTTAGGGTTAATATTCGAATTTTACTGTAATGAAAAAGGCTAGCAGAAGGAGTTACTTGTAATAATAGTACCACTTTGTAACCCCCAAGCTCGGTCTAACATTAATTTTTGTATTTGATAGTTAATTTGTATTTTACTCCAATATTCACAAGAAAAATAAAACAGAAAATACCAAATTAATTAAGTTTATTTCCCCTCTCTCATTCGACGATAAGGTTTCAAGTTTCGAGCTGCTCGATCGAGTGTTGTACTATGTTTGGTACCTAAAATATGATACCCATTTAGATAAATATTATATAATTAAAATAAATATAAAGTCATACGATGAATATCATATTTTAGGTACCAAATATAGCTTTAACGGTAATTCAACATGGAATTAAGCATGCGTTATTTCATTATCCTAATTATCACGACAGTTCATTTACTAATTATCAGAAACATATGTGCCAAATACATATGACATGAGATTAATGAACACACAAAAAATAGAAACTTATGTAATTATAGATATCATATGCATACTGTACTAGTATTAATTATTTAATTTATTCTTTGGCACCAAACTAAGCTAGTAATGGTTTTTCTACTATGAATTTTATTTTTCTTCAATTTCAATCTTTTATGATTTTGCTTAATTTTATAAATAATATTCCATCTGTCTATTAAAATGGTTTACATGTGTAGTGACTTTAATGTGTTTTGACTTTAATTGAGATCATGTGTAGTGAGTGAAGTTTAGGTTTCACCTTATGTTATTGGGTTTGTGTAATGTTATTGGGTTTGTGTAGTCAGTAGAATTTGAGTCTCTCTTAATATATTATTTTAAATTGAATTGTGTGTAGTAATTGTGGTGGGTCCATTTATTATAAATGAAAAGTTTCAAATGTAAACTATTTTTGTGGGCGAGTGATAATTAGAGTATGATTATTTTTACTAATTTTCTAGTTAACTATAATACCTAGACGGTTATTATAGTTGATTATTCCAATATATTACTACTATATAAAATTTTAATAAATAATGTTAATTATGGTTGATTATCTAATATATAGTTATAATAAATATTATTGAAATAATGAATTTAATAATGGGGAACGTACTGATCATTCAGTTGCAAGACATATATAGGATCACTGGATCAGCATCTGCAAACCTAGAGCTAGCGCAAAGAAATTGAATATAATACACACACTATGATAAAGCATTTGTTAATTACTACATAGAATGGAAGAAGAATAATAAATATAAATACTTAATTATATATACCAACCATTGTACAACTAACTAGAATTTCCTGTTCAATATTTTTGGGGTTCAATTCATTTAACATTAATCGTGAGAATAAGGGCAAGAATAGTGCTGCATAACTAATTTTACTGTGGACCATTAATGGCGAAAATTAGCAATTTTTAGAGTTTAATTAGGGAAAAGATGACGTCGATCTATTCATTTCCTAATTCATCCCCACTCGTTCGAGGATAAGAAACAACAAGAATAAACTTTTACAAGTAAAACAAATTTTATTGGTGATCCCGAGTCGTTACATCAGAGTGTGGTAGCTAGCTTCTTCTAGATATGTAAATGTAAAAAAATCGTTTGTGACAATTAGTTTAATCTGTATAAAACACTAGTATTAAACATTACTTTGTCACGGAGGACTCGAACCCGATACATAAGCTTTGGATATTAACCTCACTACCACTAAGCCAACACGTTCGTTAGCTAAGGTGTGCCGCGTGTGCCCAGAAGATGATATTACTATTTGATCTCTCTCTATATATAATATGATATTTGATCTCTCTCTGTATATATATATATATATATATATATGTATATATATATATATATATATATAATACTCCCTTCGTTTTTTAATAAGTGTCCTATTTCATTTATTTATACATACCAATAAAGAATTACATTTACTTATATAACCTCATCAATTTATTATATTCAAACTTTTATAAATGCATTCATACACTTTACTTTCATATTATAAAAATATTAAATAAGGGTAAAATGAGAAAATTGATACATTTTTTGTCTAGATTATTGAAAAAGGACACTTATTAAAAAACAAAAAATATATCAAAATAGGTCACTTATAAAAAAACGGAGGAAGTATATAGGTGGCTGTTTGTTTCTAGTTTCTACAGAGTAAGTAACCCACTTGTACAACTCCAGGGGTACTATTACGAAAAATATCGTGTCATTAATTTTGTCCTAATTAATTATCTGTTAATTGCCATATAAACCCTGGCAATTTATTTATTTTCACATATCCACTCTTTAATTAACATATATATAGCTTCTTTCTTCATCAATATTAGTATAATAGTTTGCATGCACCTGCTGTAATCTTTTCTTAAGTGTGCAAAAACTACAAAGTAATACTTTATATGTCCCATTAAATATGTCATGTTTTATTAAAAATTTGTCATACTTTTGGTCAAAGCAGGATATATGTAGTGGGAGGGAAGAAGTACATAAGCAATGCATATGCATGCTAGACTTAATGCGTTAATAAACTAACTAATTGCAAATATGCATATGTGTCTTCATAATAGAATATACTCCATAATATAGAAAACAAGAAAAAAAACAAATACACTAGTATTTTGCTCCATTTTATTTATCTATTTTGTATAGATATATAGTGTTGTCCCCTTTATGGAGGTTCGAGGGTCTCCTCTATGGCCCAATTATAATTAGACACCAAAATTAGGAATACAATTAAATTAATTAAAAATATGGTTGATACTTGATAGCACGTCCGTACATATGAAAGTCAGAAGATAATATGTTTATCTTAAATGCAATTAACTGCTTCTATGAAATACTTAGGTAGTTTATGCTATAAGATAATTAAATTCTGGAGCTATTATCCATATATTTTTCTATGTAGATCATGCATGTCGTTCAATATGTATGTGATAATTTATTAATGTAAATTTAATTTGATGTCAAGAAAAGAGAACAATAAAGAAATATTAATGTAGCTCGATAGAGAAACGACCTTTCATTATATAAATGTCTTGTTATTATAACTATATCAAGTCTAATGATACGTCTCTTAACTTTATATTTGCTTAATAAAATTTTGCTTCTCTGACCAAAAAAATCTAATTAAGATCATATAGTATGACTTCATGCATATTTGTATGCATTATAATCTATTTGAGTACGTAAGTAATATAATTATATGAATATGTAACTATTTGAAATTTTGAATGTGAAACATAATAATATCATTTACTTGATCTAAAATCTAAACTACAATATATATAGTATCATTAAAATAATGATCCTATATATCATTAAAATTACCTTATAATTATGATAATTATATGGTAATTATGCGTGAAATGAATATTATATCTTAAGAATCAAATTAATATCTAATTAATATGCCAAATATCTGTCCATAACCGAACTTAATTCTAGAGTAGGACCATTTATGGTGCTTTAATGCATCATTTAGTCATTAAACTCTGTTACGGCGGTAATTTTCAAAGGGATATATAGATTAAGCAGTAGCTTACATATTAAATTAAAGGGTGTAACGGTCATTTAATCTCTCGCCATTATATATCTTGCTCTGAACGTTGTTTGAGATGTATTATGAGTTTATGATTGATTGACACTAAACAAATAATCTTAGTTATATCTCATATTCGCCTCAGCTCCCATACAACTTAACACGTAAATAAATAATAAAATTTTAAAGTTTATTATATTTTACTTTCCGGACTATAGTTCATTAATTATGATATGTATAAAAAATTAAAAATTATAATAATTTGTATACATTAAATTGTGACCGCAGAATCGCAGATAGGAGTGTATCTAATCAACATATATAGTATTCACAAATCACAAGCTGTACAACCTATTCTTTCTGAAATTTCAAATTATCCCTATTAAATTTATAGAATGACATGATAAAGTAAATTTTTTAGGCCAATATAATGACTCTTTAGTAGGCGTACTTTATATTTTGTTTCATGTTATATTGATAAATTACTATAATAAAGTGAATTCCCTAAACCTCCATTCCCAGAAAGACTAAAAAATGATCACCGGAAAAGATATCTACGATGTCCTCGCCACCATCATTCCCCTGTACGTGGCGATGATCCTCGCCTACGGGTCCGTGCGGTGGTGGAAGATCTTCACCCCCGACCAGTGTTCCGGCATCAACCGGTTCGTGGCCTTCTTCCCCGTACCCCTTCTAGGGTTCCACTTCATCTCCACCAACGACGTCTACGCCATGAATTACCACTTCATCGCCGCCGACTCGTTGCAGAAGGTGGCGATCCTCGCCGCCCTCTTCCTGTGGCACGCCTTCAGCAAGAACAGCAGCTTGGAGTGTATGATCACCATCTTCTCTATATCTACTCTCCCCAACACTCTTCTAATAGGGATTCCCTTATTGAAAGCCATGTACGGCGACTCCTCCGGCAACCTCATGGTGCAGATCGTGGTGATGCAGATTGTGATCTGGTACAACCTCATGCTCTTCATGTTAGAGTATAGAGGGGCCAAGATGCTCATCATCGACCAGTTCCCGGAGACCGCCACCTCCATCACCTCCTTCAAGGTCGACTATGACGTCATCTCCCTCAACGGCCGCGATCCTTTACAAACCGACGCGGAGGTCGGTGACGACGGCAAGCTCCATGTCGTCGTCAAGCGCTCCATGTCAGCATCAGTCATCTCTTCCTACAACAAAGGGATGCACTCCACCGGGATCACCCCTCGCGCCTCCGACCTCACCGGAGATGAGATCTACTCCGTGCCGTCGTCGAGGGAGCCGACACCGCGGGCCTCGAGCTTCAACCAGACTGACTTGTACGGCATGTTCGATAGTAAAGCAGCGAGCCCAGATCACCACCATGGCTACGCTAGTAGCTTTAGAGGTGACGATATCGACGAGGGGAAGACGAAGAAGAGGACGGCGTCCAATGGAAGGAGTATAAGTGGTGAGTTCTTTAATGGGGAGAAGGACATTATAGAAATGGAGAATGATTGTCCCTATTCATGTGAGAAGAAAAGGGATGTGGACGAAGAAGGTGGTGGGGCGATGGAGAAGAAAACACAGACGATGCCAGCAACGAGTGTGATGAGTAGGCTTATTTTGATGATGGTTTGGAGGAAATTAATCAGAAATCCCAACAGTTATGCTACTCTCTTTGGCCTTATTTGGTCACTAGTTTCATTCAGGTCTCTAGGCTTGTTAATTCTTTTCTTCCTCTTTATTTCTCTTGAAAATATATATATGTTTTCTCATCATGACATTAATGAATTAATGAATGAAGAAGTTTGTGAGATATTAATTAATTAATGATTAGGTGGAAGATTGAGATGCCATCAATTGTGAAAGGCTCCATTTCCATTTTGTCGGATGCTGGGCTTGGCATGGCCATGTTCAGTCTAGGTAATTGATATTCTTATTCACATAAATGAATTAACTAAATTATATTAATGGTATATATATCTACATAGGTTTGTTCATGGCATTGCAACCGAAGATGATAAGCTGTGGGAAATCAGTAGCCACATTTTCAATGGCACTGAGGTTCATAACTGGTCCTGCTGTCATCGCTGCAACTTCCATGGCCATCGGCATCCGAGGCCAACTCTTGCACATTGCAATTGTTCAGGTCCTATTTTTTTTATTATTATAATACAAATTCAACAATTTCTTCTTGTCTTGCTAATAACTTCAAACTTTATACTATTCAAATATAATTAGTTAATTAATGATATATTGGCATGCATGCATGAAACAGGCTGCACTTCCTCAGTCAATTATCCCTTTCGTATTTGCTGAAGAATACAATGTGCATCCACAAATACTCAGCACTGCGTAAGTTTCTTCACACATTTACACCTACCATCGATCATTATATATATACTATATTATATAACATATTACATGATAATCAAATTTAATTTACTGCGTGAATATATATATGATTTTTGCAGGGTTACTTTTGGAATGTTCATTGCATTGCCCATAACGATTCTTTACTATGTGCTGCTGCCTGGGGTGTAAGGCGGCTTTGTTTGCCAGAGGAGGCAGACTAATATATATATACACATATATATTAAATTTTATTATATTAAATTTAAATTATAAGATCGCATATCAGGGAACTTGATCCCGATATCTATTTACGGGGGCATAGGCAAACTTTTGACTCAGCTCGCAGGGGACCAAAGCTTTTAGCTCTGTAGGGGTAGGGGAAGGAGTGGCCCATGGTGTCCAGTGAAAAAAGATGGACACAGAAGAAAATTGAAAGAAAAAAAAAAGTTTCGCACTGTACACTTAGAGATGTTCACATTCATGGTTAATGTTAAAAAAATAATCAAACCGTTGCTTTACGGTACTATTATTTTGGAATTGTAACCATGGTTATTCCTAAGGGTGAGAATCGGGACGAGATCTGGAGTCCAGGTCACGATCGAGACCAAATTTTTTGAATTTTAAAAATTAATTTCGAGAAATCGGGATTCGGGACTCTCGAGTCTCGAAAATTTGCAATTCCTCAGTCCCGGTCCCGATCCTGAAAAATTCGGGATTCGGGATCCCAAATCCCGCCGGGACTCAGTACGGAACGAGAAAAGTCTCAAGTCCCAGTCACAAATTCTCACCCCTAATTATTACAGTTCACAATTTGAAACCAGAACAACTTAAATGGTTCCGTGTCCGAACAATTCTAAAATTTTGAAATTAAAACATAATTTTTGAAATCCTCGGTTCCATTTCGGTTACGGATCAATTTCGACAATCTTTTGAACACTCTTACAAACACTTCAACTTTAACTCATTTTCTTTTTTTCCCTAAATTTCTTTTATAAAAATTACTAGTTTTTTGTTTTTAAAATTACAAGGGGGTCAATGTCCACCCAGTCCCTCCCTTAACTAGGCTTTGCCTATTAACTTGAACATTAACATCTTTTTTTAACTTCTTAAATATAAAATTCCAACATAGTGATTTTACAAAGACATCCAGATTTATTTTACTAGTAGACAAAGAATAAATAAACCGAGTAGAGGGAACTCCATTTCGTCAGGGTTTATCAATAGAGGGCCTCAAAACTGCAGGCAATGTATGGAGATTAGCTGAACTAAACTTACAAATCTAACAGAGGAACAACTGTATCAAATTCATGAATGTTTTGGTCTAGATTTACAACCGGACCCGCGGAGTAAAACCCGACTCAAAATTGGATGTCAAAGGCCTAGAGTTAGTGATGAGCTATGGTCTCTGTTCTACAAGCTGCAGATTAGGGGAGTTCTCCACCACCTCTTTGTCGCCGTTTTCTTTGCCCAGCTTGGATTTTGATAGTGGCAGCGTGGATTGCTGCCGCGACTTCAAGTTGAGATATGTGTACAAGGACATGCCAATGAGAGCAGTTGCAGCTCCACAAATGCTCGTTAGTCCAGGATTTGAACCGAATAGAACAAACCCCCCTAGTAGAATGACACAAGTCTTGAACTGTCCAAGAACTGCGTGGGTGGTTGCAGAGGTTGCCCTATTACAAAACATAACTCTGACTTCTCAGAACAACTATAGATCAAGAATGTTTTTTCAGTGCAATAGTACAAAAATTCTAGTTAATTCTGCTGCAAAAGTTATATGAAGGACAAAAATGGAGATAAAAACAAGATACTTACCCAAGAGCAAGAGCACCGGACCACTGGAGCAAGAAGCCAAGAATAGCAGAGCCACCAATAGTAGCACAGTTATAGTAGTTCCAATTGAATGAAAGTACGCCTGGAGGGTCCAGCGACGGCATTAACATCACCAGGAAGAACAGAGTAATAGGTGTCGTCTTCCACATTAGCCTGTAGAAAAATTACCATTGGTTGTTTTTTCTGGTAATGAATTACAACTACTCCCAAGTATACTTCAGTAGAAATTAAACACATTACTTACGCCAACGCGTTCCAGTTGTCTTGTTGTTGAAGATTGGACCACATTATTTTATTAACTGCACTTGGTACAATCCATGCTACAGCTATGCAAGCGCCGAAAAGATGAAACTGAAGGTCGGTTACCGTAGCAATAGCAACACCAACTGATACTACAGCAAGTGCCAGCACCTAGAAACAGAAAGCTTATTAAAATGTAACTACTTCATTTAAGGATACTGAGAAAACGCAGTTTAAAAAGATGTCGATATGTCATAAACTTGTATATCAACTTATAGAGAGAATCACCTTTTGCCTCGAAATTCTTTTTTTGAATAATATAAACTCAGACAATACTATAGCTGGTGTCACTGCAATCTTAGCCATCTGATAAAATCCGACACTTGAGAAATACCACTGCAACACTTTAGAACAAAACAAAACTAAAGCATAGGCTAGAAAATTTATACAAGAGAGCCGTACAGCACCTGTTATATTTCAAGCTAACGTTAGCAAGACCAGTGGAGAGTGACATAACTATACCAAGAGACAACAAAGAGGAAAATTTTGTTGACTTTGGAGGAGGGGATAGAGAGAGAATTGACAGAGCTTTCAAAATTGCCATTATCAACCAACTACATACATAGTGAATAAAAGTCAAGAATATTGGATAATTAAACCCAGTGTTGACAAGTACCTGAAAGGAAAAACAAAATCAAGCTCAAACAATTGAAGATTTGACATAGCTAGAGGAGGGACTTGAGAGGTGTGCTCCTTTACCAGTTTGTTCATCAATATAATACTAACAGAAACCAAAAAATTGAAAGTAAGGGCAATAGTAGGCGCCCATAGAGATTGCTGTTGACGCTTAGGCCCACTGACTGACCGTAATTTGCTAAACATAGACGCCCGTAATTCCTCGAGGGCTCTACCTAAAAGAAAACAGGAAATACATAACGTACACTTCAGTAAGAAAACCACTTATGGTGGTAAGAAACAAGCAGGTTGCAGCAAAATGAGAACTAAAGATTCTTTTTTTCTGAACTATAAAAGTTGAAATCTTTCCATTAGAATTAATACTTTTCTCAAAGTTCTTAACATCCTCTTAGGATTCCAAAATACATGATTTGGTCATTCAGGTATGCGAGTGCAGCTGCTCTCACCTTCAAAAAGAGTACTGCATAAAATTTTGAACTTTACAAAATTGTAACATACAAAGCATTCATAGACAGAAGAACTGTCCTAAGTGCCCCTAATGTTACTTTACTTTATTTTAAAGCTTTTCCCTAAGTAGGAGGATTCACATGAAGGTGGAATTTTGCCTCTAATAGTGTGTAGTGTATACAGATAAGCTGAATAAAACAATTGTGCTATAGTTCATGTCAAAACTGGAACTTCTTTTGCATATTATAACGAACCACCAAATCAAAAGGCAATCATTCATCCTACACAACAGTCTGGAACTTCCTACTTGGAGCTCAAATGAAAGTTCTGATGCAAGCATAATTTCAGATCCCTCTAAACACCGACACTCAGATGTAGAATGCCGAATTAGTTGCCTTATGAATTAACAGAACTATGTCCAAAAATTCATTAAATTATAAGAAAGCATAAGATATTAAAACTTCCCAACCCCTTCTTCAATCTGTATAATCCCATCTTTCAGGAAAAAAAAATGGCATTAAATCAGCTCATTGTGTATTCACTCTCGTAGGTAGGTCTTTTTTCAGAGCTCTTTGCACATAAATCAGTAGGTGGTAAAAATCTGTGCTATGAATTCTGGGTATTCCAAGGTTGCTTCAATTGAAATAAATGATAAATCAAAATCCAATCTTGGCAACTACATGCTTGAGATTAGCCTCTACACTACCAGAAATACTATGAAAACAGAATGTAATACTCTTTAATCCATGATTATCAAATAAATATTGGGAAAGCTGGAATTTCCAACTACACTCCCCTCATATATGAAGAGTGAATCCAGAACAGCAACACACACAGAGATAGACAGATAACCTCTTTCACCAGCATCGCTATCCTTGCGCTTGAGAATCTTCCTGACATCTTTTCCAAGCAAAAATCCCAGCATCTTCCTACTAATTGTTTTGCATTTCCCAGAAGGGGAGTGATTGTGAGTTTTTGTAGCTATGTATATATGGGCGACTCGCACACTGACTCTATGAGAGAGAAGAATATATGCGTTTGAGGGATATATAACAGAAAACCCTGATCGCCAAAATGAAAAATAAGAAAAAATATTTGTAGAACTGCAGATTTAGAGAATGAGAGAGAGAGGATTTTGCGGCGAGATTGAGAGAGTACATAGGGCCCGTTCCGTTTAAAATGGCTCTCAAAGTACTCTCTCATTCTGATACTTGTGTTCAAATTTCAATACAAATTCATTTTATTTTAGTTTTGAGCGAAAGGTAAATCAAAGTCTTTTGACCATATGAATAATTTTGTTTTACAACAATAGATTAACACAGATCTGAAACATACTTCAAGATACTGATTTATTAAATATAGTTGTTTGGATTAATGATCAATTCACAATAAAAATATAGAAAATCGCATAAAGACTTTAACGCCCTATTTTTCGGAAGTTCTGTTATCCTCATAACTCACAATTACCATACACGAAATCCCGCTTCAATTCTCCTCAGAATCAAGAAAATTGTAGAGCTAATTTCACTTTCCGAATCAACAAATGCATATTCTCGTTCTTACCATCTACACTCATTGGTGTTTCAACCTCAGATTGCGAAAGCAAGCTTGAGGCATCACCCATCAACTCGAACTTCATAACATTCATGCAACTATAATAACTCATGAAATCAAAACAAGCCCAAGCTCATGCAAGAAGGCCCGTTGAGACGAGTAGTGTATGAGATTGTATAGACTTCCGTTGAGGAGCACATATTTTTTGCCTAACATCTCCGAGGTTTATCTAGTCTGGCTCGTTCAACGTTGAGACCCGAATCAAGTCAAGAACATTGGACCCAATCTAGACTGTGAAGACAAGCATTATGGAGATCGAGTGAAAAAGACATGAAAATAAACAAGTTGGTGTCATCGCCCCTATTTTTATTTTTTACTTGTGGCTTCACCGCCAAAATTTTTATATATTGACTTCGTCATGATTTAATGAGTTGACTTCATCGTCGTGATTTAATGAGTTGATTTCGTCACCGTGATTTTTTAAGTATTGAATTTATTGCCATGATTTTATTTTTGTTAAGTGTTTTAATGATTATAACTTCGAGAATAGGGCATTCGCTTCCTCTCCTCAGCCGTAACATTCATTAATTCTATATCCAATAATAAATTCATTAATTTATATTTTATGAATTAGACAATATAGCTACAACAATAATTTGGTATAGACAGTTTGCACTGAACTAAAAAGTCTGGTCACAAGACAGTGAAGTCACATGATTATGAGCGTCAATATTTATATGTTGGCATTCCACTAATGTTTTTCCCATTTTAATTCGGTACGTGTTTTAATAAAATGAGTTGACTTTAGTTGGTAAAGGGTAAATTGAAAATAAAGTGTAATGAGTGGAAAATTGGACCCATAAAAAGTTAAATAATGTGTAATGTATTGTGAGTGGATAATGGGACTCACGTTAAAGTTTAGTGAATGGAGAAGGTATTGTCAACAACAAAAGGAAAAGTGGAAGAAATTTAGTGGATGTACTAAAATGACAAACTGAGAATAAACTTGGTGGACGGAGGGAGTATTATGTATACATTACTCAAATTATATAGATACATATTTTATAATGTTTATCGATATCTATATATATATAAAACATGAAGCATTTTAATTTGAATGATAATTTTGTAAATACTTTTAATATTGGTCCCGAAACAAGTATACTGAGTGTATGGGGGGGGGGGGGGGGGGGGGAAATACACCAGTTTTGAATTTTTAAATTGAAAGCTTTTCAATGAGCCTCTTGAATCTGAAGGGAGGTAGTTTCAGTTAGAGTTGATTACTTTAGATAACAATCTTTCATCTACACTTAGTGTTGGACTGATGGACTAATATCTTAAGTATATGTGCGGAAGTGGTGGTTTAAAGACTTACTCGTTTGTTAGAAATCTTAATGTTAATATTTCAGTTTTCACTTAATCAATATTCAGATTATGCAATATGAAGTTAGAGAATAAGTTATTGAAATGTAAATAGCGAAGACACAAGATATGGTTTGCGTGGTTCGGAGATAAAAACTCCTACGTCCACGTGCTTCGATGTGAGTCGAGTGTTTCCAAATAATTAGAGAGTTGTCTTACAGTGATCAACCTTGAAGGTTAGATGGACAATAGTGTCTGATCACTTCTTAGTTCTAACTATGAACTTGATTTAGGCTAAAGCTATTTCTTCGGTTACAAAGTATATCGCTTCTAAGAACACACAGGTAGAAGTAAAAGTTTGGAGTGTTCTTGAACTTGAGAGTTTGAAAGCTATGGAAGTTGAGAGCGAAAGAACGATAGGGAGTTTGAATGCTTGGGTAACCGGTATCTTGAAGTGGATGAAGCATCGGGGTATTTATAGTGCTCTCTAAAATTATATCCGTTGTGAGATAGAGCTTCGTTTGAATTCTTCCTGTTGGAGTTGTCATCTTTTTTGCCATTTTTTGTGTCTGCAACAAGATTGAGTTTCACCTATTAAGATCTTTTTCTAAAGTGGTAATGCCTAACACATAGCCTGAAACTCAGTGGTAATATCCATTTCTTTAGTTGCAGAGCTTTAGAATGAATCTTTAGTGGCAATAGAGCTTTGCTTCATGCTGACTTCAACTCTAAAACTTCAGGTCTGGAGTGACCCTTCAATTTTGAGATATAAACTGAATTTTAAAGAGAACTTCCTAACAAGTGAGTTCTAAAATAAGACTAAGACTTTAGTTTTGAACTTAATACATCTGAATCAAAATGATCATTAAAATATTAAATATATTATTATGAACTAAACACCTTTGAAAATGACGTTAAACACGTCTTCCACTAACTGTTATATATTAGTATCATTAGTTATTAATTTTGTTATACTTTTCAATGAAATTAACTATTCATAACTCATAATTATATTTTCCAATAAACATTTATAAATTATCCAAGTACTAATAATTAAATTTTTTATTCATAATGTCATAGTGGAATAAATTATTGAAAATCCATAAAAAACTAATTAAAAATAATTCAAATATTTATTTTAATAATTATCCAATCATCCAGTATATATTAAATAACTATATAGATTAATAAAATACACAATTTTAAATTACATCTTAATAACTGAAGTTTTATTTTTGATAAAACTAGAACCAAAAAAATGTTATAAATTAGAAAATAAAATATAAATACAAAACACTGCAAAATCAAAGTATACTAGCCACAACGTATATTAATTATATTTATATAAATTATTCAGCTCCTGTCTATATATATATATATACGAAATCAGTTTCATTTTAGTTTCAATTAAAATTTTGTAATTACCTTAAACTTCTGTAAGTATTATATTTTAATTATTAATTTAATCATAAGCAAATTTCTAATGATTAAAAATATATATGTTTAATTAAATATCAAAATAAGAGTTTTAATTTAATATATGATACGCAAAAATAAAAAAAATAATATTAACAAGTTTGAACCCTATAAATGAATTAAAAACTATATACAAACATAGTTAGGATTTATATTTAAATTTCTTTATTTTTTTATTTTATTCATATTATCAAAAATTAATTTTCTCTAATTTCATTTAAAAAATTATATTTTTATTTTATATATTTTATAAAATCATATATAATTAATGAATATATATACGTGTGTGTGTGTGTTTTTGGATTAAGTTTATATAATAAAGAATTATGTGTCGGAATGAAAAAAAAAATCTCATCCATCTATCTAAAATTAGTTGAATTAAATATAAATATATTTCGTTATAACGGGATATGAAAATTATATATATATATATATATATATATGATCACATAAAAAATAAACATTACGTGATAAATAAGAAATGATCATAATCATATTTTAATTAATAAATGATTTCGATCATATTTTCGAACTAAATTCCATTAAAAAAATCTATTTTTTTTATGAAAATGGAAATCAATAAAATTTTAATTAATTAATTTTAATTATTAATTTTGGATGGGTAAAGGGTCTAGATCCATTTAAAAAAAAAAAATCACAACCCTTAATTGGATTGTTGATACATTTTGATCGCATAAAAATTATTTATTATGTAAAGCAAAATCTACAAAATAATATTATGAATGTTATAGTAAAACTTATAATTTATTTAAATTATTAATATATATGTTAAAACACAACTTTTAATCTACTATCAATTTTATTTTAGTAATAATTCATTCATCAATATATGTATCTTAGATAGACATGTCGTAACAGACCTGACCCGACCTGTCCACCTCGGGGTAGTAGGAATTTAGACTGGGTTGAGTTTCAAAAATTAAGGTCCGAAAATGATCGGATCCAAAAAGTTCAGGGTCAATCAAATTTCGTGCTTAATTAATAAGCTAGCTCATTATAAATGATATATATATATATGATTAAAACATTAAAAATCTAATATTAGATCATTAAAATTAAATTATTTTATTTATAATATTTTATATAAGTAAAAATATTTATTGTACAAATAATTATTAATTTAAAAAAATAGTACATTACACCGTTAGATAAAACTTAACGCCAAATTAATATTATATTTATAGGTTTGAAAATTTTCGAGCGAGTTTGAACAAATTTTAAAATTTTAGAAAGTTCGGCCTCATTATTTTAATAGGTATAACTACAACTATACACATCTAATGCACTAATAAAAATTCATTAATATTTTTCCGTACATCGGGTAATATATTTTAAATTATTTTTCCGTACATCTAATATACTAATAAAAATTCATTATTTTTCAATTCATTATAATTATATTTTTTTCCTAATAGAGGGAACCGACTAAACGAGGCCAAGATTTCTTTCTATATTAACCTTGAAAATAATTTAAAACTTTAAAGTTGACTCTGAAAAATAGAAGAGCGATGAAATAGAAGGGCTAATTTAATCTAATTTTTTTTTAATCAAAATAACTGCAATGGAAATCTATATAAATGAAGTTATTTTTTAAACATATGAAGAACGATAGATGTATAATCGGTCAACTGTAGACCTCCACTGACTCGATTTAATTCTACACGAAAACTAAGAAATTTTGCATATTTTGTCTAATTAATGTTAATTAATGTGAAAAGTGGAATTGTTCTCTCCACAAAAATTGGATAAAATTAAGCTAATAGATCGCGATTCAAGATAAATTTTTGAGGGAACAGTATCTCTTTAAAATCTACTCCAACATTTAGAAATTAGTTAATCGATAAAAATACATTTACTTAATATCATGCCCAATAAAGAAAATATTATTTTACCTTAATTATTATTTGAACAAGTAAAAAGTTTGTCTTCGTTCGAGTGGGAATAGTGTTTCTCTTCTGCATGTTCATGAAGTTTTAAAATATCTAAACATCTCAAAGATATGTCCATGGAGTTTTGAAAAGTTCAAACTAAAAGAGATAGAGAGGTAGGATTTATTACTCCGTCCAATTAAAATTGATCTATATTTAATTTAGGTGAATTTTTTTATCAAAATAGATCAATTTTAAAGAACATAAGTAGTACTCCCTCCGTCCCCCAAAGTGTAACGAATTTCCTTTTCGGGCCGTCCCCCAAAGTGTTTAACACTTGAAAATTTATATTTTGGGACATAGTTTTTTCTCCCTTTTACCCTTTAAAGTTGTCTTATTTTCAAAATTGCTATCTGTGGGACCCAATCTCCACTCACAACACATCTTTCTAACTACACTTATTACACTTCTTACACATTATACACTAAATCAACAACTTTTTTTAAAATCCGTGCAAGTCAAAGTGTTACACATTTTGGAGGACGGAGGGAGTAATATATTTAAAGAGAAAAAATATTGATGATGGGTTGACCGACAGGCATGCAAGTAATTGGGGAGGGGACCGATAAAACCAGTCACGCTCGACTTATACAAACATATAATAGTATCCCATACCAATATACCATAGCTCCAAAAATAATTACTCTTTTTAGAATATATATTAGGTGAATTTATTTGAATGGGATAATGTATGTACCTATATAATTTATGATGATGAGGTGAAAATATAAAATTAAAAAATAAAAACTGAAAGTGGGCATACCTTGAATTGAATAGATAATACTCTATAGTCCCTTTCAACCAACATATATTAATTTAAGGAGAAAGAGTAATATATTTTAAAATTTTAATTATTTTATTCTTTTAATTAATATGTGATATTAAATAAGACATTTATAAAAGAAAGCAAGTGACATTTGTTGGTCCCGAAACGAGTATACTAAGTGTATGAAGGATATACCAGTTTAAAACTTTTCAGATTAAAGAGTTTTTAGTGAGTTTCTCAAATTTGAAGGGATGTAGCTTCACTAAAGAGCAGTAACTTTAGATAGCAATCCTTCAGTTTACACTTAGTGTTTGACTGATGGACTAATATTTTAAGTATAGCAGTGCGAAAGTGGTAGTTTGAGAGCTTACTCGTTTATCAGAAAAACTTAATGTTAATATTCAAGTTTGCACTTAATCAGTATTCAATATATGCAATAAGCGTTAGAGAATAACTACTGAATGTAAATAGAGAAGACACAAGAATTGGTTTACGTGGTTCGGAGATAAAAACTCCTACGTTCACGAGTCTCGATGTAAGTCGAGAGTTTCCAACTAAGTGAAGATGTGTCTTATAGTGATCAACCTTGAAGGTTAGATAAACAATGGTGTCTAATCACTTCTAGCTATGAACTAAATCTAAGTTAGATCTATTCATCAGTTACACTATGGATTAACAGTGAGTTGGGATGGCAATTGGTCGGATTTGGACCGGATCTGGCTTGGTCCAGATCCAGATCCGGAAATTTTGACTTTAGTCCAGATCCGATCCATATCCATTGGATCTTAAAAGCTAAGATCCGTGTCTAGATCCATGAGCTCCGCCGGTTACACGGGTACGACCCAGATCCACACAGAGTACTATAACAATTCAAAATAACTCATACTTTTTTAAACAATTTTAAAATCCTTGATGTGTCAAGAGGAATTGTGGCGAAATAGATTGCAATTAAAATCAAAGTTTAAAATATTTTAAAAAAAATTAGATATTGCATCTACGACCCAGATCCACACACACGGGTACGACCCAGATCCACACACACACATATATATATCATAGATAGTTAAATAAACGGGTCTATTGGGCGGATTTGGACCGGATCTGGGTTTCAAAACGTGAACTCCAAATACGGTACTAGAAAATTTTAAAAATTTTAGATCCGTTCCGGATCCATCGGGTCCAAAATTTGAAAGATCCAGATCCTCAAAAATGGATACGGATCTGCAGATCTAGACCGGGTCCAAGATCCACTATCATCCCTAACAGTGAGCTTGAGCGATAGTGCGTATGAAATTTCTAGAAGTAGTAATGCCTATAAGAATAGCATGTCGCTCAGTAGTAAGTTTAACTTCAGTGGACGCTTCAGTGCATTGCTTCAGTAAGTGACTTCTTCTTACTTCAATTTACTACAACTTAAATATTTCAGAGCATGACTTCAATTGCATTGTCCTTCAATATTAGCTTTGATAACCGAGTTATGAAAAACTTCAGTATTGGTCTTGAACTTCAATCTTGAGTCCTTAAGTTGTGTGTATTTGTAAACTGAACTCCTTAACAAGTAAGTTCTAAAAACAAGACTAAGGACTAGATTTCAGTTTTGGACTTAATACATCTTTAGGAGGTTTTGGAATCTTAATCAAAACATTAATAAATATTTCCCAACAATATTATATTAAGAATCTACAAGATTTGCTTCTTCTCTACCTCTAAGCAATGCTTAAGGTGAATTACATATTCCGGAGTTCCGAGGAAAGGCTCAAGCTAGGACCCTTTTTACAAGGATGCAGTGTGTCTGAGCGCAAAAATGTACAGAACTAACTCAAAAAAAAGTAGAAATCATTGGACTACTTTTCTGTGGCTACCAGTGTAGCATAGATGAGCTCATTCCATGCATCAGGCACTCCGGGAAGACACCAATGGCTACAATCTTGCCTTCTCGTCGAGACCTTCTTCAGAAGAGTCACGTTCTTTCCATACACAGAAGGGTGTCCGTCCTTTCGGAAATTGGTTAAGCGTGTGACATTCAGCAGCACCGCCTGCACCTGCGTTTCCTTGATGATCTCTTCCACAATCGTCATCTTTTGAGGGTAGTTATCGATGATTGCCCCTTGTACTACCGGTTCAGTCTCTCCGTTGCATGATCCACCCGAATCCCACTCTCCACCTCTGTTGTAAGAAGAAGATAGGAATATATATATATATATATATAGATATATAGATATCGTGCAGTAATAGTAGCAAGAATTTGATGCAGATGGCAAAGCCAAGTTTATATCTTTTGTTTTGTCTAACACGGAAGGCAATGATCAAGAAGCAAAATATCTACCTGAAATGAGCAGACGAGTAACCACGGTAGAACACCAACTTATCGCCGTCTATGTTTTTCTTTATCCACGTAGCCCACGTCTTGATGGCTCTCCTATATGCTTCGACAGCATCAAATTTAGGATAGATGTAGTCGCCTTCTTTATAGTAGTTTTTACTGCACTAAGACTTTATATATCAGTGTTGAAGGCAAATAAATTCATGTAATCAGATAGAATAAGCATTCGGAGCAACATATATACATGAAAACAAACATAAACTCACGTACCCCCTAGACGTCTTCCCATGGGTCCACCAATGCCCCGTGTTAAACACAAGAATATCCGCTTTCAGCCAACGAGAAGCTGTCTTATCAATGCGGTCAATGGATAGTGTCGGATTGGAATTTCCCTGTGCATTGACACGAACCCCTTCCCTAACAAGGAAATGGGACCGGATGAATTCCACAGTGCAGTCATAATCCTGCAAGAAGAGTTCAACAGCCATAAATTTTGACAATTATTTGTGATGAAGAAATAAGTGGAAACACGAAAGGATTGAAGGTCCTGCTCCAATTTACCACAAATTTGAAAATGAAATATCCTCTTCCTTTCGTTATTTTATTCCCACGAGTTTCGTACATTTTGCTCTTATCATGAAGACCTTCACGTAGAAGACACAGTAGAGATTCAAACTGGTTTCGGTTCATAGAGTCTCCTACCAGCATAAGCCTCTTTCCTCTCAGTCTCACCAAGAAGTCTGTTGCATTAAACCTACATGCGGACAAACTGCCATATTAATAGGCTTGGCACGAAGAGCTAATCATGGCATGGATGCTAAATGACGAAGGCAAAGCATAATACCAGACACCAGCAAGTATAACGATGAGCATGCGATGCCAGCATTTCTAGAGACTTCAGCTACATACTTAAGCACTTCAGAATATGCTAATTTTCCAAACTTTATACTCAGAAACTGTTTGAGAGGACAGAAATGGATCTTACTTTTGTCCCCTCTAGTGTTACATATGCGTTCAAAAATACTAAGTTAGACATTGACATAGCAAGCAAGGCTCAAAATCTAAGTGGCAAAAGCATCTAATTCACTAAGACTAGTGTTATCCGGGAAATATGCTTATTTGATCTAAACTGGCCTCTATAGCAAATTGATTTCTGCAAAGCTAATATAAGTCAATTTCGAATCCACCTCTTCGAGCACAATGGCTTTGTTTCATCTACCAAAGCCCGAATGTTGAAGAGTGAATGAGCAACACACTGTCCTATTGCTCAAGAAAATCACCTAAGGAGGTTCTTTAAAGAAGATTCACACAAATGTTCATTGGAAAGTAGATCAAAGATTCAGGCATTTGTACACATCATGATTCTTAACTAATCCTTCCTGAAATTACTACCTTGCACATTTTGTCACAACTTAGAAATTGTAAAAGATAATCATCCCCAATTTTGAGTAGAGTAGTGAGTAAAACTTACTTCATTAAGCGTACACCAAAAAAGGTAATATTTGGCTCAAATATATCATGTAAACCTTCCCAAAAGAGGAATTAAACAACATCAAAGCCATAAAAGATTAAGCAAACCACCAAATTAAATGCAAACCAAAGAAACAGCACCAATTTTGAGCAATATTACTTGATCAAGCATATACTTAGAAGGGCAAAGGAAACATTAGACTCAAAATTATCTATATTAACGCTTCATCATCCAAAAGAAGAATTAAACAACACCAACACGGCAATGTAAAAATCTCAAAGCCATATAAGATTAGGAAAATCAACATACAAAATGCAAACAAAGACACAATACCATAAACTACAATGTATCAGCGAGCCAACAAACCTCAATCCTCAAAGAACAACCATAGAAATCACCGCCACAGATAAACCCAAAATACAAGTAACGGATGAAAAGGAACCTGGGAAGTTCACACTCATCCGGTTTCCATCTCCATTGCGCGTAAGCAGAATCCGGCCTACCATTGCTCTGACAATCGAAACCCTCATCCACGTATGGACAAGAACCTGGATGGTAAAGAGGATACTCATCATCTTTAACCCATTTTCCTCTGTAAATATCACAATTCCGCAGCTTCTCCACTACCGCATTATCAACGAAACCTCTAACTACAGTATCTGATGAAGCAGAATCCTTCAAAGACTCATTCTTCACACCACTTTCTTCCAAGTTCCCCATGTTTTCGTCATCAAAATCGGATTTTGAAGTAAGGGTTACAGTCTTTTCCTCTTCCGACAACTTGGGATCGCCCTTTCCCTCATCTGAATCATCTCCCAATTCGGACTCCGACGAATCCAACGGCTCTGGCGTATTATGTGGAGTTCCATTATCAAGATTAGAATCTGATGAAATGGGAACTTTATTTCCTTCACTCGTGGACTCGGGATCGCCTCTTTTCTCACTGAAATCATCTTCCGATGAAAGGGACGGCTCTGAGGTTTTGTTTGTAGTTTCATCATCAGCACCAGAATTTGATATAACGGGCGCCGTTATTTCTACATTACGATCTTCTCGAGGCTCGGAGTCCGGCAATATAGGAGCAGCTGTAGTATTTCCATCAGCATTTTGTTCAAGGTTAGGCGATATTGAAATAGGCGGTCTTGCAGCATCAAATTTGTCATGAATGCGTGGAGATGTTGAAACGAAAAATGGGGAGGGAGTCGTGGAAATTAGGCTAAGATCTATGAGGTTGGGGTGAAGATCCCCTCTGTTGAAGAGGAGCAAGCAGAAGAGAAAGAGAAGGAGGATAGAGAGAGTGAGGAGCTTGTAGCGGCTGATCTTTTTGGTAAAGTGGGAGGAAGAAGCTGCCATATGGTATGAGGAAGAAGAATGGCATGTTCTGCTTTCCAAACATTCGCTTCCGAACTTCTGTTATTTATTTATGTTTCACTTCAGTACAAATGAAGCTCATATTTGCATTTTACATCCTCAAGCTTTTGGATTTTTGCATTTGCGCTCTACACTAACACCACTAGCAAAGGTTTGCAATCTTTTACAAACAAGATTCTGATTTATGATTGATAGTAAAACATATTACTTCAATAGTCTTCAAAAACTTGCAAATATTTCATACCTATTTCTTAGAAAGTTTTCCTTAATGAAAATAAACGAGAAGAGAACAAAATACCGATTTAATAAAATAAGTTACCATAATAGAAATGCACCTTCGTGATTATCATAATCCAGAATCCAATCTTACATTAATTTTATTAAAAGATGCAAGCTAACATTTTTTTCGTTAAAACAGAAAATATGCACGCTATCCACTTGCTTATTGCATATTTTTCCATGAACATATATAAGGTAATTTATTTAATTGGTCTTAATAAAATAAGATTATATATGGAAAAATTTGCCCATCTCAAATGCCTCAAATTGGGTACTTCAGACTACTTAGACCCTATTATCAGTTCCCTAAAATAGTATTCCTACTAGAATTCTTATTCTTATAAGATTAATAGTCGCTTCAATGGTTGGTTAATGAAACGTTTTAAGCTAGTAGTTCTATTTAAAAGGTTTCATTAATTAGAATAGGTAGGTGTTAGAAACTTTGTGTTGCCGACACAAAGTGTTGGCATCATCATGGGACAAACTCAAGCAAGGTCTGAATTGATTAATGATTAGTTTAAGGCAAATTTGGCACTTGTTTGTCCAATTCTAGATCCAAACAACTAATGTAGACGTATTGTACGACTTCACCTAACTGTACCCACAATAACCCTGAACGATGCGACATATTTATAAAATTTGTATAATATTTCATCCGTACCACTAAGCATGACATATTTTTCGATTATTAAGGAGAGCGTATGAAGTAGTAGAAAAGTGATAAAATTTGTAGGGTCCATCTCTTTTTAAATGATAATTTTTACTATTTTTAAAGCGTGTTATTCTTAGTGAAAATAAGAAAAGTGTGTCAGGTTTTGCATTTTGTGTCATCGTAATCAAAATTAGTTTTTAAGAAATGACAAAAATAGAAATTTCAGAGCTTATAAACAACCGATTAATAAATTAATTAATACATTATTATCTGAAAAACTAACAAATTAAACCCATACTTTAATGACTTGGGAATTAAAATCCTTAGATGGTCTTGCGTTTGGTGTATCATCCCATCTATATATGTTCAATTTGGTGTATATATGAACTACTAGCTAGTATTTTATTTCCTGATTTATCCCATTAATCACTCATGTTAATTTGATAGAAAGCCGAAATTTCCCACAAATAATTAAAATTCTACATGAGAATCTCATTCTCATCTAACTAGAATATAATTTAATATTTATTTAATATAAAATAAAAAAAAATAACAACAATTTATATATTTATAGGATATTATGTAACATTTGTGATAATTAATGTTAATCACATTATGATTGTCTTCAGATAAGTTAGGTAGTTGAAATAAAAGTTAGTCTGCACTGCACTAATATAATTAAGCATGCATATAAAAGTTACAGTGGCAATGAACTAATACAGTTTAAAGTAGAAACATTTGAATTAATAGGTTTTCTGAGTCATAAATTCTGAAGTACTCCTTCAACTTTGGATTGGGTGTCTGCAAACAGGAGCGCTTGCTTGCACACGAAACAGCTGCGGAAGAAGACCATTTCTCTATTTCTTTCCATTTCTCTCTCACAAGAATCCCAGATGGGAGAGTTGTGTTTCTCCTTTTCTTTTCACACCCAATTGAATTCAAAGGCAATAAATGAAGTTTGGTGAGAGTTTCTGATATGTAGATGTGGATGCATCACACATATTTCCACTGTGTATAGTAAATGCATGCCCTAAAACCTGCAAATACTTGTTTCCACACCTCACCCCATATACATACAGCTTGGTCACTTTCAAATATGCTATGGATTATATATATATGTGTGTTGGGAGAATTTCATTTTGAGCTGAGGTGACATGCATATGTTTACAATGAGGGCTTCTCTCCTCCTCCTTGTTCTAATCCATCATCACATTCTGTTGAGCAGCAGCTGCTTTGCCTCAATGAGGCCTCTCAAGGGTTTCAACCACCTCCCTCTAAAGAATATTGTTCCGGAATCTTCTAAAGAGAGAGGCTCAACTAGGTTGCATTTCTCTAGGTACTCATCCACCAAGAATATCTACTTCTAC
Source organism: Leonotis leonurus (assembly GCA_026898415.1). Classification (NCBI taxonomy): domain Eukaryota; kingdom Viridiplantae; phylum Streptophyta; class Magnoliopsida; order Lamiales; family Lamiaceae; genus Leonotis; species Leonotis leonurus. The sequence goes on along the minus strand of JAPKLX010000002.1, from coordinate 5,478,773 downwards.
GACGACGAAAAGCGTCTCGTTCCCACCGGAGCAAACCCTTTGCACAACAGGTAGATGAACCCTAGTTAGAGAGCTAGGCTCTAATCGATCTAACATCTAATTCTTTCACTTTTTTTTTTGAAGTTTGATCTAGCTAGTCTTTGGTTTCTTGATTGGGAAATTCTTGTAGTTTTATGTATGTTAATTGTTAATCAGGTGATGATATGGTCGGAAAATGATGATTATTTCTGGTCATATCATTACTGTTTGAGGCCGTATTAATTTGTGCAACACTACGGATAGCTGGAAGTATATGCATTTGTATATGTATGTGTATCTATTTTCATATTTTGTATCACAACGTGCCAAAAAGAAAATTATATTAATTACTTTAATTCAGGAGAGGGAAATTGAGCAATATTTCTCATCACGTCATGCATGTTTTAAATTAAACTTTTTACTGATTAATAAAGATTGGCATGGATGATTAAGGGCGTGATATATATTATAGGGGTAATAGGTAAAATTACCCACTTTCATAAAATAAAAATAAAAAATACCCACTTAAAAATAAAAGATAAAAAATACCCACTTTTTACAATAACATGATGAATTTCATCATGTGCTCATGTTATTTTTACAATAACATGATGAATTTCATCATGTGCTCATGTTATTCAAGTTATTTTAAATTTGAATAACATGAACACATGATCAATTTCATCATGCTATTGTAAAAAGTGGGTATTTTTTATTTTTTACTTATCAAAATGGGTATTTTAACATTTACCCCTATATTATATCATGCACTATTTACTCTTTTATATATAATCTGTAAAATAATATTGACATATAAAAATGAAGATCTGATTGGAAAATTTCCTCTTGTAGGAGTTTGTTTTGATTCGTTAATTAATTAGGTGTTGATTGGTACTACTACTACTTCCCTTATATGGGAAACAGCATTGAATAATTGCAGCAATAGCAATAGCAGCAGCAGCAGAAAATAATTCAATGCAGACTTTTTCCTTTGGCTAAGAAAAAGTAGAGAAAATAAGGCAAACTTTGATGAACTACAAAGTTGGGGGGGTTTCTGCAGCAAAATCATCCATCATATGATCCCATGCATGCAACACTTGTTTGTCTTACCTTTTTTCTCTCATACCAGTCACTTTCACTTGCTGTTTAATTTGCTTCACTATCCCCAACACACACACACAGAGATAAATATTTGACCAGCTTTTATTTGCATTTGATGTGGAGATACATAGATGTATGCTATATGTAAGAATCAAACCATCAATCTCCTCACATATGGAGCACCGTAACATGTACCTTACCTTGGTAGAAGAGAATTTGGGTATCCATTTTTGAAGGTAGTGTTTTTAATTACTCCCTATATATGCTGACCAGACTGTGAATTTCTTCTTCATCAGCCAATAAGGTGTATTCGTATGTATGTATGTACAGTTTCAATGATCATTGATTCAATCTGGTCCAAGTTCAACTACTGAATAGGGAAATCATTGTAGTATGGTATCTATTATACATACAAATATTAATGTTACAATTTCAAATGTAAACTTGTCGATGAATATGTAACGAACCAAACCTATTCGTTCCAAGTGGAATGAAGACATGAATAAGAAAAAATGTGATTTCTTGAAACAATAGCAGTTCTTACTTTATAAGGTGTTGAGGGAAGGAAGGAGAGTCGCTCAATAGAGGAGAAGGGAATGGTTCTGATATTGAATCCCATGAAAATTTATCTTCGTTCCTTTTCTTCCTCTCCAAGAAGGCAGGCTTTGCAGGCATCGTCTCCAGTTCAACCTTACATGTCAGGATTGCTACTATTTCGGACATAGGTGGCCTTTGATTAGCTTGTGGTTGAAGGCATAAAAAAGCTACACTAATTGTATGCAGTATATCCATCTCAACACAGCCATCTTCACGTATTCTTGGATCTATGAGAGCCGTCAATTTAGACCTCTCGTATAGCTTCCACGCCTATTGGAATAACATGTACCGAATGAGTGAGTTCACTTGTAAATAAATAAAAACTCAAGAAAGTTAAGGAAGCACGAGAAGCCTACATATTCGGGGAGGTATTGCATTTCTGATGGCAAAGTAAGGTCAGTATTTCTCCTGCAGCTGATAATTTCAAGCACCAGAACTCCAAAGCTGTATATGTCAGCCTTTTCACTCAGCTCGCCTTTGATGGCATATTCCGGTGCAGTATAGCCTCTGCAGAAAAAGTGGAACACTCATTCATGGTCATCAATCTTTCCCAAATTCTTATTTTCTGCAAGTGTTGTGTTGCCAAAAGTAACACTAAGGAAAATGTTGGTGGTGGTATTATTACATAAAACAAGTATCTCAACCATCTGTCTAAAATCAGAAGCAGCACTTTGCCTCTGCTATATGAATATCTATGTTACTAAGACCAACTGTAAAGCAATTGTAATTTGTTATGTGAGGATTGATCCTAGTTATAGTTGTATAGAGAAAACTCACAAGGTTCCAGCAAAGGCTGTGCTGAGATAAGCTTGATCTTCCGGGAAGAACCTCGCAAGGCCAAAGTCTCCTATCCTCGGTTGGTATCTATCATCTAGGAGAATGTTACTCGCTTTGATATCCCTGTGAATAATTCTGGTGTGTGAATCTTCATGCAGATATTGCAGTCCTCGAGCAACCCCAATAATTATTTGAAATCGAGTACCCCAGTTCAAAAATGTGTCGTTTCCCCCTGCAACAACACAAATCATATGAAGAAAGAACCAAGTCATGGTCATTCATAAGCAAACTCATGAGCACTCTTCAACTCAGAAGATAGTGTTAACTACCGTAGACGATAAGGTCCAAACTCCTCTTCTTCATGTACTCGTAAACAAGTAGTCGTTGAGCTCCATCCGAACAACAACCTAAAAGGCGAACCAGATTCTTATGTTGTATGCTTGTGATCATCCTCACCTCCGAAAGGAACTCCGATTCTCCCTGCTGTGATTTCTCAAGAGCCAGCTTTTTTACTGCAACCAACCTTCCATCCCCCAATTTTCCCTTTAGAAATGTGAAGAAGAATAGATAAAATTGTTGCATATAAACTCAACATGTTGAAAAGCACCACCAATGTGATTCATATCACTCCATTCCTTACCAAGTAGACTGGCCCAAATCCACCTCTTCCAAGCAGATTATTCTGGTTGAAATTCTTCGTAGCCTTCTTTAACGTCTCAAAGCTAAAATAGCTAATTGTTCGAAGATTCCCACTTAGAATATCTTTTGTTACTGCAGTTCAATAACATAAGGCCACAATTAGAGAACATCTCAATAAATCACATCCAATTTCTCTTCAACTTTATTTTAAGACGAACCTGGTCGCTTCACTGACTGATCAACTAGCACTCTGCTCGCTCGTTTGATTACTTTCCGAGAGAGAAATATCAAGATCAGCAGCAGGAGCAATACTATCCCCCCAATGAAAAAGTACAGAGGTAAAGAAGGGCGTTTTGATGTGGAACTCACTATACTAAGTGCAGCTGATGGAGGAGAGCTTACTGCTTCCAGTGCTGAAATCGAACTACAATCTTTCCGATAATCAACAAAAACCGTTGTTAGGAATGCCTCATTTGAATGAACTTGCACTGTGTAAGAATTTCTAAATTTTCAAAGGAACAAAAGTTTGCTTCCTAAGGTCTTTGGTCACATTTCTAAAGAATTAAAAAATGAAAACCACAGCAGCCTAAGTTTAAACAGAATCAGTTCTTTGCTTCGGTTTCTGCATGGCAATTTATCAAACACCAACAGAGCAATCTCAAGAACTCATATCATTTAGCGCATAAGCTTGTAAATATACGAGAAAGGCTATGTAAAGATACAATCTTTAGACAAAAAAGTGAAGACCCGTCTAGAATTCATACCTTCAATTACTAAACGGCGCATCGTTCACATCAAATTTCAAACCCCCTCCCACTACAAGAAGCAAAGACTAACTTTTTCTCCTCCCGGCCCCCACAAGGTAGAAAATTCTAGGCACTGCATGCAACGGAAGCTTTTTCAGAAAATGAAATATATTTTTCTTGTGCTTTTGATTGGTGTTGCGCAGTCTTAGTTCTATGTGTATGGAATTCTAGCGACATGGGAATAATCGAAACATGGGATTATCGAAAGAATTCGAGTTGTACTCGAAAGAGACAGCTCAGCTCGGACGGCAACATTTCGTATAAAACAAATTGAGTAAAGAGTGGAAAATAACAAGTAGAGAAATATTTAAGCAACTACTTATGTTGAATGCGGAATTGGATTAATTTAATCATTGGTTATATTTGTTTGTAGCTTAGTATAGTAGTTTGTTTTGATTTCTACATTCTAATACAACATTCTTTTCGCTGCATACATGTTTCTTTTTTATTCTCTAAACTTGTGGGGATTTTTTTTTTTGCTTGATAATGGGAAAAATAACTAGTTAAGGGTAATAGTAAATTAAATTTTGAATGTAAATTCACAATAATAACAAAGATTGGTATATCAAAAAAAGAATTTTTATGGAGCTCAATCAATTTAAAGTGAAGGAAGTTGAAAGTGGAAGCGCGTTGAATCACATTGTGCTCACAATTCAACTCTAAAATCATATTGATCTTACCATCACCCTTTGATATTATATTAACAGGATCGTCAATGAGATTCATCGATTACAATAATAACTTGGTGATGAGTGTTCTAACTCTTGTTTATACCTAGCTTCTAGTGAAACCATCTTTCAACTCACCATATCAATATGAACAATTGAACATGGTGCATGTTACGATTGTGACGTACTCTAGGATGATATACCATGGTACGCAATGATGCCCGTGAGCATGTTACGCTTTTGACATACTCTAGGATGAGATACCATGTTATGCAATGAGGTTAGGTGAGCAGGTTATGATTCTAACGTACTCTAGGATATTGATTATTGATATATTGTGTTGCGCAATGTGGCCCGATGAGCATGTTATGATTCTAACGTACTCTAGGATGAGATACGATGTTATGCATAAAGGCTCAGTGAACATGTTGTGATTCTAACCAGTGGTGGAGCCAGGAATTGTCATAAGGGGGGGCTGAGTTAAATGGGGGTTCGGGGGCGGTAGCCCCCGAGCCGAATTTTTTGGGCACATGGCTGCAACTCAAGTCAAGTCTCCAACAATGGCTATGACAGCCTTATACGAAACCTTGACTTCGACTCGAGACGGAGGGAGCTGACAAAGGGAAAGCTTCCGACAATTAGGAAAACTCGTTCTCTGCAACGTAGCGGCGGGGGCTGAAGCATAAAAATTCGAATTTTCAAAAAAATTTAAGAACTAAAAAAAAAAAAAAAAAATTTGGGGGGGCTGAAGCCCCCTGCCCCCTCTGTGGCTCCGCCACTGATTCTAACATACTTTAAAATGAGATATCATGTTATGCAATGAGGTCCGGCAAACATGTTTCGATTACAACATACTCTAGGATGAGATACAATTTGAATTAGTTGCAGTCCAATAATAAGTTGCATAATACTGATCTATGAGGCTAGCCAATAATTTCTTGACCTCATCAAAATAATTAAGTTTCAGATTAAACAGGGTTGTACCAATCGTATTGTGGGTTCTCATTCCACTTAATTCATACTCATCGTGACGATTGACAAAACTTTTGGTAGCTTTGATTTTAATGTTGAAAATAGAAAATAAATTTCAAATTATCTTGATCAACCATGTACAGTTGTTACGCGAATATTTCCTTGTAATTCAAGATAAAATTACTTTTATGTGAGGAAAATTTAAGTGAATCATTTACAAAATATTGGAAATCTTCTTAAGTTCCAAGTTCAACGGTGACAATCTAGATGGAGAAATATGTGATGAAATAAAATTTATTGCTAATAACTGTTCATTTATTTAAACATAGAATACAAAATAAAATATTGTAGAGTCCACTGCTTTAAAACTAGTACAAGGCTAGACGCTATAACTAGTGTTTAGAATTTGACTTTTATATTCGCTTCTGAAAATACACGCTTCACTAATTAATATTAATGTAATTTAATTTTTTTTTTTAAGAATAAGAGTGCTTTTTTAATTATTTTTTATGCAAAAATAAAAATTAAGAAAAAAAAAGTTGATTTTTCTTCGATAATGAAAAAATTGAAAAGGTCCAACAAAGTATATGTAAATGTAAAATTCATTAAATCCTACCCCTAAAATCCCTTCTTCTTTCTCCACTCCACGACGGTGTCAATCGCAACACTGTTAATTATTTCCTTCCCTTTGGAGTAATCACTGCCCAAAACTCACCATTTTTAGTGCTCCCTCATCCTCGATCAAGCTTAGCAAGCATCTTTGTTTCCTCACTTTTCCCTTCTCATCCAATCCACCTTTACTCTGAGGGAGAAAAAGAAGAAAAAAAATTCAAGGAGCAGGAATTCTATAGAAACCAATAATGGCGTATGTCGACCACGCCTTCTCGATTTCCGACGAGGACATCATGATGGAAACCTCCTACAGCGTCAACAACAAGCCCCCCATTAAGGAGATCGCCCTCGCCGTCGCCCTCCTCGTCTTCGGCGTCCTCGGTATCGTACTCGGCTCCGTCATGGCCGTCAATAAAGTCGGCGGCGACCGCGCTCACGGTAATGTTATCATCCGCATCAAATTTGCGATTTTGTCCTCTGCTGTGTCGACTTTCTCTCGTTAGTCACAGTTCCTCTCCTCCCACCCACCCGTTTCGTTGGTTGTCATCAGCTTTTGTTGAGGCGTTGCTGTGTTTTGTTTGCTAGGGTTTTACTATCAGGCGTCTTTGGGGGATTATGGCGGTGGAGAGTTTTTACAGTTAGTCTCTTAATTGGGGGATTTCATTAGTTAGATTACGAGGTTGATTCAGAAAATTTCTAGGGTTACTAGAGATAGATGATAGAGTAAATAAAGAACTTAACTTCAATAAAAGATTTAGCATTTTCATATACTTTAACTGCTCAGCACGTGGAGTAGGTCAATCTGTGTTAATCCTTAGTGATAAAGGTATATGATCAAAACGTATGCTTGTTCAGTTATTCATTGTGTTTTGAGTTGTTAGAAAAGATTCAAAAGAATAATGCATCATGGCTCAATCATGTTAGTATAATGCTTTGAGATGATGAGGTCTAATTGCTTATTACTTATAAGCTAAACACGGAATGGTTAGAATGCTTTGAGATGTTGAAGATGAAAGTATAAAGATTGTTCAGTTTATGAGGGAAGGCATGATTGTAACATCCGTAGGTATATGAATAATATCGTGATATCTTGATAAGTTTTTCTGAGGATATGTGAATGATAGAATCTAGAAATCCACTTCGGTTTGATCCAGTGTTTGGTGATAATTTTCTAAACATCATAAGGGAAAAGGTGAGAAATCTGTATATTATTGATCAGACTTTATCATAAGACTAGAAACTGTTTATGGCGATATTATGTTACAATGTTTATCTCCATTATTAATCAATTGATGATATTCATGGTGTAGCTGCTTTTGTTGTTCTATTTCTTATGGTATTATTGTTTATTGCCCTACCTTATGTTGGTTAATGATCCATCACTCTACTATACACAAAATTTTTGTTTTCTTTATTCCATTTTGCCTTGCATCCTTGGTCACTCACTCCCTCTTTATCAATCTGTTCGTTTCTTAAACGCTGTATTGCAGGGACTTTTTTTGCAATACTTGGTGGAATTTTATTTCTTCCTGGATTCTATTACACGCGGATCGCATACTATGCATACAAGGGTTACAAAGGTTTCTCCTTTGCCAACATACCTGCTGTCTAACTACGCTTGGTGATTCCCACAGTGTACAGATACCTCTCAGTTCTTCGTTGCTGTACTCTTCTATTTTGTATTCATTCTGTTTTGCGTTTTGTGTAAATTGTGACAGTTTATATGCATAAGCTAGTCTTTCTTGCTCCTCAATACACAGATGTGTTCTGGTTTTGGCTGTTGCATTGTTATGTATTCTATGGCTATATTAGAGTTGTCGAAGTTCAAAATTTTGGTGGTACGGACTGCTTTCGCTTTCAGTTTCTTTAGTTAGTGGACATTTGAATTTTGGAATTGTGATTATGGGTGGACAAAACAAACCTTTCAGACATCACTAATATATCTACAAATGTTAGTGAGAACTGACGTATGTGAGGTTGATAGTTACATTGTTATTTCTCCACTTATTTAAGAAAAATTCGTGAGTGTACTTTTGGAATATTTTACTAGAATTAAAATTATTTGTGATTGAAAATAATATCGTAGACTAAAAATGGCTACATATAAATTTGCCACTCAAGAAATAATGAAATGGAAATATCATTGAGTTTTACAACATATATTAATACAAATAAGACAACATTAGACTCGCCTCGCACGCAGATTGCACCTATATAAGGTTACTTCCGCTGCGGATGCTAATAAATAGCTACAATATTATCACACGATCGACTGAATATGCTTCGGTTCAGTTCGGTTCGATAGACTAGCTAAAATATGACAAAAACAGCTGAGGCTGCTTAGCTGTAGACTACAAAATATCATATCATATCACAACAATTTCCTCTCAAAAAGTGTAACCATATCTTTAATTTGGTATCCTAGTTTTGGAATCAGAGCTTCTACCTTTGTCCTTGGCTGTTGGGAGAACAAAGTTTTGAACAATTTCAAGACACACATCATTCGTGAAAAGACAGAGAGAGAGAAACTAATTGAAATCTTACCCGCAGTGTTCGTTCCGACATCATACGTTCTGTATTTTGCTGGGTTTAACCTGTGATTTAGCCTCGTTTTGACTCTGCAACTGAAATGTGACAAAGAATGAGATACTATTAAGAGGGCTGTTATGGTTCAAGTTTCAACACAAATAGATCTTGTGCTCCATCCCATTTCTCATGCTTCTTCAATTGAATGGACGCACACAGAACGTGTTGTGGTACACCAGGGTACGTAAGTCAACACTGTATCTACCATCAGACCATGAAACCTCCAAACTAACATATACCAAAGGGTAATCATGACATAACTGGGTAGCCGATCAAATTACGATATTTATGTCGACAGCTATCATATTAACATGAGACGTGAGTGAGCCAACAGAATGTAGACCTCCGTCACCTCCGGTATCGAGGATCCTCTAGACTCTAGAGTGTTACAATGAACTAATTATCCTATAATTACATTTCCATCCTATATGATGGAAAAACAAATAAGATTGTTTCCAATTGCACATATTTTTAGGAAAAAGATATTGCAAGCGAAAAACATGCAACCACAGTGCTATAGGTTGTATTTCATTTGATTTAGTATGGGGGGAAGAGATGGAGGAAGACAAAAAAAGAAGAGCGATAAAGAAGAGTTCAGAAGTTTTTCACGTAATTTGTACTCCCGTCGGATCCCCCTTTGTATTGATTTATTTTATTATTATAATACACTCAGTTGAATAAAAAGTGAGTCAATATAAAGAGACGGGTGGGAGTATGCCAGTAAGGAGAGTAATAAGAAGATGAGAGGGGGTCCATATACTCGAGCAGAGTGTAGAGGAGCAGAACGGATCCCCACCCACGTTCCACAATTTCTTTAGAAGTGAATAAAAATAGACCAAATACTGTCCCAAAGTCATTGACAAAAAAGAGTCGAAGTTCATTCCATTTCCTTTTCTTATTCTCTACAAACAGATAAAAGATAACAAAGGAACTAACCGATGCCGTTTAGGTAAAATATGTCCATTAGAAAGGCATTAAAAGAATGAGGTAGAGTCCCCGGTCCCCAATGGAAAAAAGCAAACCAATAAAAAGAAATAAATACAAGAGAAAGGGTAAAGGTTAACATTCATTCTTTTGAGGTAATAAACTCTGATAAAAGAGATGAAATTGTGTGATAAATTGGAAAATTTTAAGAAAAGAAGCAATCTGCACAAACCCTCACTGAGACATGCAAAAGTCTGAACATTGCTGTAAAATAATCACTAAGACATGCAAAAATCTGAAGACTGCAACATCACTAAACCAGTAATCCCTCCATAAATAAGTCGATTATTATATACAAGAGTGACAAATAGACAAGATTAGTCATAACTTACATTCTATAACTAGATCTTCTTAATCTTGTATGACGTTTAATCTGTACACAATACTATTTAACCATTTATGCTATGTTTTCCTATATCACAATCTTCAAGTTCCACTCTTTTTCCCCAGCTAAAGCGGCCCTTGCCTTTTATCACAAACAGAACAAAATGAGTTATATCTCGACTTTATTTCTAATATGTAACTCGTAACTCTGTTAATGTAACTTGCTTACCCAACCCAACTCAATCTAGCCTCATCCTTCCATATGAATCCCAATTTAACTCCAACTTAGCCATCCTTCCACAAGAACACCAACCCATCCAATCTAGCCTCATCCTTCCACAAGAACTAAATTTCCATACTTCACAAGAATTTAAATCTCAACTTCCCCCTATTACTCTAGCAGCAAACACTATGCCTAATCACACAAACTCATTATTCAGTGGCTTCTATGAACACACACACACACACACCAAGTTACCTTTCCGCTGCTTTCGTAGTAATCATCCAATGCCCACTGATATTTAGACTGATTCAACCCAAACCAGTGCGCAACATGCTCGTCCAAACTCGCGTGCGCTGCAAAGAGAAATCAGATAGAATTAAACTGAAAGCCAAATTATCTCACACGATTACCAACCAGCATTTAGTATCATAATTAAATTTAATAATAAATGGCTTCACATTTTAGCAAAACAAAAGGAAGGGATGTGAGAAAAAGATACCATTTTGAACCTTGGCAACAGCTTCCCAGAAGAAAGCAAAAGAAGAAGGCTTTTCTTTATAGAATTGCGCAGGTGGGGCCATCACCGCCCGCGGTGGAGGAGTATGAACCGGCGACGGCGCTTGGAACTGAACCGGGGTCGGAGATTCCTGCGTGGGCCCGGAATTAGGCGTGGCGGGAGGCGTCATGAACACCGTGTACGGCCCGATCTTCCCGATCCTCGGGGGCGGAGTAGCTGATCCAGTCTTGATTGGCATTTTTGTTCAATAATTGTTAGTTGAAGTGGAGAGGGATGATACCAAAATTAAGAGAAATTAAAGTGGAAGTGAATTTGTTCGTTCCGCCGCCTTTTTCTTTGCCCTTTTTCAGACAAGGCGCAGAAATGAAAGGAGAGTAGATTGGAAGAAGGTTGGTCTGCTTTTTCTCCCCCTTTATTCTTAGTAATAATACTATGGTCTATCATTCATCTATGTCTATGTGTAGTGAAGCGAAGTAGACGACTGTGTTAAATAGTGTCTATCATTCACAAATTTTCCTCCTTTGCTTGCTGCTGCTGCTTAATTCATTAGGCGTTATCTATTTTCAAATAATTTATTTATTATGGATTAATATCGTATTTACATTCGTATTTGGATACACTAAGGCTCCATTTGGTACACTAGTTTATAGCAGTTGGGCAAAAATAATCTAATGTTATCCTACATTTGGTTGCAATTGAGTATTTTTCAGAGTCCGTTATTATAATCAAGAACCCGAAAAAAATGGTAGGTTGTAGACGGTTTATAATCCAAAGAGGAAGGTGGTATTATTTTCATCCATGTGCAACAGTGAAAGAAGGGATTTAATTTGAAGACAAAAATACCCTTCTCCACTTTTTCGTCCCATTCATTTTTAGAACATGGAAGAGAGGAAATAGAAAGACGACATCGACGCAGCTTTTTCCCAAACCAAATATGTGCTTGGTGCTCTTAGGTAACGATATCGAGTGAAAATCCGTCGAAATCAGCATGTAAGTGTCTCTTCTTACCAATAAAACATCAGTCTTCTCCATCTAGTTTTATCGAGTTTTAACATTGTGAGAAATATGGATCTCTCCCTCACTTATCGAAATTTCTCAGATTCGGTCCAAATAATATTTCCAAAATATCAAAATTAACATTTAACTTCGACATAAATTCTACGCAAATCAACCATTACGAGATCCAGTAAACAAGATAGAAGTTTTATCAAAAAACCCAACAGATATACCTTCAGTACGAATCATTCAAAACTACATAACCATAATTAATTGAACTTGTTTCCAAAATCAATACACAAATTCAGTTCACATACAAAATAACCCTCATAATCCAGAGCACAAAAAAATATCAAAATTTTGTATCTAAAAAAACGTAATTTATACCCACATTATATGGGAATACAACTCATTATTATGTAATACTTTGGGTCGCTTCCTTCATTGATAACTATTTGCATTCTAAAAAGTATTCGGTTGAAGAAAAAAAATTACCTCAACCACGGTCTTCGTCGAAAAATTGCAGTCAAGCTGTGGGATGCGTTGTTCTTGGAAAATTACAGCAAAATAACCAAGTACATAAAGGTGAGATCATTTTGGATATTTAATAAAATTTAAAGGTATTTCTCCAGTTTAATCTTTATTATAATGAAGTGAACCAAATGCAAGACAAGTTTATTCTCAATCCAAATATTGCCTACCAAATGAACAACCTTATTAAAGTTAACTATCCATTTTCCAACACACTATATTAAATTTATCATATCCCATCTTATCCTACCAATCAAATGGAGCCTGTTATATACTACTACATCAGCGATCAGTGTGTGATCCATAGATAAGATTGGATTTTAATGACCCACAAGAAGAATTGTTTAATTTGTGTCATTCCATATTTATTACTCCTATTATTATCTGTACTAAATACTAATCCAATATTTCATTTCTGTTTACAAGATAAATTTTTAAATTGCTGTATAGGATAGCTAATACTAATATGTTGAGTCTTATCCTACTTTAATGATAAGTTTTATCTTAAGACAAAAATTTAAGATTGAGTCTTAGTTACTATAGGACTCACCGAAAATGCTCACCCGCCCGCGGTGGGCATTTCTTAATGCGCTCGCGGTTGATGTGGCATGCCACGTAGATAAATATTAAAATTTAAATATTTTTTATTAATTATCACTTTCCGACTAGGGTTTATTGGTTAGGGTATAGTTTAATATTATTTAATAAATAATAATAATAAAAATAAAATTAATAAAAAAACGAAAAATATAGTGACTCGTATGATGATGTGTCAATGATGTGGCATTGCCACATCAACCGCGGGCGCATTAAGATGTGCCCACCGCGGGCGGTGGAGCGCTACTCTAGGACTCACTAACAGGGGCATATCGAGAACAGGTATTTTCAAGAATTCATGTGGGGATATACACGGCTAGAGCTGTTAAAATGGGCCCAATCCGGTCTGCCCGCCCAAAGTACCCAAGGTTTGCGTCGGGTTGGACTTTAAAAATTGAGGTCCGAAAAAGGTCGGGTCTATAAAGCCAGCCCGAAAAACCTCATAGACCTACAGAGTTTCGGGCTTAAAAAGTTCGCTCGTTATAAATACTATTTATATTATTTATATTTAGTTTTTAATTAAAATATTACTATAAATTATAACATTAAGTCGTTAAAATTAAGGTAAATATTTACAATCATTTTATTTTGAGTTAAAAATAATTATTTTATAAAATTTATTAAAAAAATTAAATAAATAAATAATTATTTTTATATTAAAATTAATAAATTTATAATATATATTATAATATAAGGGTGGGTAAAGCCCGCCCGCCTGATAGCCCGTATAGGGTCGGGTTGGGCTTTATATTTTTAGGCCCGATATTTTTTGGACGGACTTCAACTTTTCAAAAAGCCTGTCGGGCCGGGCCTCATGTTCCATAGGCGCTCGCCTCTGCCCGCACCCATCCGTAACACTTTCATCCGCACAAAGGCATATATAGATGTGGTTTCATCTCCTGTAATAAATTTAACAAAAGGAGGTCCGAAATATTTATTCATACTATACAATTAATGAGAATGATGCAGCCCGCACCCATACGTAACACTTTCAGCCCAAATACTCAAATGGCCCAAAACAAGAATTGAAGAGGTTTTTGTGAAATTCTTTGTCTGAATGTAATCTTGGCTCTTAATTTCGTAAGAATATGATGGGTGATTTTTACCATTATGGGAATTAGATATTTAAGTATATAGAATTTGAATAGACACGCATAAAAATCATATGATGCATTGATGACCTCAACTCAAAACCAACCTATTTTTCAAATGGCATGAAATTAATCCACAAATCTTGGATGCATAGAATTAATAAAAAGCCCTTTCTCAGTTAGACAAAGCAAATGGAATCCATAGTCATATACTTTTCAGATTTGTTCATTGTCTCAAAAAAGAAGGGAGATGAAAATTGTCATCTTATTGTTTCCTCATAGTGCCAAATATTGTCACATTATTCTATTTTGATCGAAGCATGAGTTTTGCTAATTCTTATTTAATTATAATTTATAACTATGGAAAAGTAGTAAATCCACCCTTATGGTAAACATCCTTATGCCGAATCAACCCTTATGATAAAGTTTTGTTCAAACTCACCCTCAATGTTTCACATCTGTTACAATTACACCTTGTAATTAACATTCCATTGATGCATTTCATCTTCTTCATCGGAAAATTCATCCCCTCCATCGGAAAATTGGTATTGGTCTCTTAACGTCCACCGGAAAAAATCATCCCATTAACATCACAATCATCCCCTCCTCCACCGGAAATTAAAATCACCGCCTTATGCTTTCCACCACCTTTGTCTCCATTCACGCCTCACTATTTAGTTTTTTCTCCTCATCTTCTTCCTCTCCCCTCCCGTCTCCTCCTCTGCTAGAAAGCGCTGCAGTCTCCATGCCATCGCCCTCTCCCCCCAAATTTAGCCCTAATTGGAAACTTAAGGTCCAAAACTCGCCCTGATCTCTGTTCAAATATGACCTCACCATCCTCGTCACCGGCGCTACAAGCTTCGTTGGAAGCTACATGACAATGGCGTTGAAGAAGCGCGGTGAAGGAGTTGAGGGGCTGACAATTTCAAAACTTACTACAAGTTTGGGTAGAAGAGAGCCCGAACGGGCCTCCTTGAGCGCCGCTGTGTCTACATTTTCCAGGGCGATTTAAAACGACATCGTTTTGCTCAAAACGCTCTCTGAGACGTGCGTTTCAATGGGACATTAACGGTGTTAGACATCCGTTAATTGCCGGGAGGGAGGAGGGGGGAATTGTAACAAATGTGAAACATTGATGGTGAATTTGAACAAAATCTTACCATATGAGTTGATTTGTCATAAAGGTGTCCATCATAAGAATGTATTTGCTACTTTTCCCTTATAAATATCTACTTATTATATATATTAACTCAATTCGGCGCTCTACATTTAATTAGAAATGGAATTGCGTAACAATTATCAACTCCAATCCCAACAATATTTCAAACTAATCCAATTTTCTATTTTTTGTCCCACAATCAAATTTTTTTAATTTATATTTCAATTATATATGCTTTAGTTTACATCCGCTCACATAGAATATATAATTATTTTTTAGGATTCACATAGAATACATAATTATTTTTTAGGATTGATAAATTTAAAAATCAGATATATAAATATTAATTAAAATAATAAATTTAATTATGGAACATGAAACACAAATAATCTATGTTGTTGTCTTCGTACAAGCCATATAAAGTGATCACTGTCGGTTCGTAACTTAGTTCGATTCATTGTATATATATATATATATATATAGCTTAAAAAGAAATTTATTATCATCTCAAATCGTTTCTCTTTTTTAGAGTCCTCATCATATCTCACTTGATTTTAAAGCCCACATGTGCAATGTCTCCAAACACATTAATATATATAGACTTTTGGGGATTCAATTTGGTGTATTTCTAGAACATATATAGGCAAATCATGAAAAATGAAAATAATTATACTGAATTTCCAACAAAAAATCCAATATTTCCTTTTTCTGAATTGTCAACTTGTCTTATCCGTTACGAATCCAGGAGCCTTCACTTCAAGAACTTCTATCATAAGAGGAAGAAAATTTGATGAAGCCAAAACTTAGAAATTAACAAGAACTTAGAATTCCAATGCATTTTCTTTAGTGGAAATAATTGATCACCTAAAAGTCCCTTTCCTGGTCACAACACACAAGCTGCTACATGCACTTGAATTCTTCATAAGTGGACTTTTTTTTTTTTCATTTTTTCATGGAGTAGAAAATTGAATAAAGAACACAACTAGTGGGACCATTTGGATTTTTAGGGATGGAGTTTAGATTTTGAGCCTCACACCTTTTTTTTTCTCTCAATCCTAAAAGTGTTTGAAAAACTGAAAGTAGGGCACAAGTGGAATGCAAATTGTTCTAAAAGAGCACAAAAGAGCATCATATATAAGATTGCACTATAAGAATACCCCATCCCTTGTGTGCAGTTGGACATATTTGTTTGTCTCCCACTCTTTGGGTATCTATGGATAATTTCTCTATCGTTTTCCCATTTATATATATTAATTCTTACACACATTGTATGTCGTGTTATATATCTAATGATGTTCATTGAACATGCATTTTCTTGCACAAGTCTTGTACCCTACCTAGCTACTTTCATCACAAAAGTATATATATGTACGGATTGATAGTGTGTGTATATTAACACAACAAAATTAACGGATATATTATATTAAGACTGCCCCCAACACCCGCGGTCAGCACAACTTAATGTGTCTACGGTTGATGTGACATTGTCACATCAATGTACGAGTTTTCATAATTTTTGTTTTTCATTAGTTTTATTTTTATTTTGTATTTAATAATATTAAACTATATCTTAATTCACAAATCATAATCGGAAAGTGAGAATTAATAAAAAGATAATATTAATCTATAATGCATGTCCATTATTCGCGGACGCATTAACTCCGCTTGCTACGGATGAGTGAACATTTTCGTATATTATATATATTTCAGTAATTTTTATGATTCAATGGATGGTCCACGTTGTCATTAATATTAATCTAATTGCCTCTCCTCGATTTATATATATACATTTCGTTATCATGTTTACGTAATTCTACAATTTCTTCCTATGCGCTATTATGATTGTAATTTTGTTTTTTTTTTCTTATCCAAATTATTAGTCCTAGATTTATATATGCGTTTACATATATAAATTTTATATTAAAGTAAGATGACCCAAAATTTTGATTTTGAGGCAAGGCAGGCAGAGTTTTTCCACCTTGTTAATTATAGTCCCAAATTAACTATACTTAAGTCCAAAATCATCGTGATGATCCAGCCTTTTTGATAATGTTTAATTAGTAGAGAGTAGACTTAGAGGTTTCCTAAAATAAAATATACTACTATATAGAACCGTTATTGATTAGCTACAACTTGACATAGAAATGTTTCAGTTTGATGATTAAACTATGTTACATAACTTTTCTAGATCGTGCTGATCCACCGCCGCAATAGACATAAATTAACATGTTCACGTTTGATGTATAATTCTCTTTTTTTTGTATTATTATATTATATCATAATCAATAAATTATAATTGGAAAGTAAGAATTCATGATAAATTTTTTATTAAAAATTTAATATTTATCTACGAGATAAGTTCGTATGTTTAATCTTATCTAGCATTGCTCTTTTTATATATATAAACATTTATATAGAAAAAGTAAAAGTGATCTGGAATCTGGAGAGACTCTTATAAATAAAGCAGGTGTTCTTTGCATGTTGTGTTGAGGAACAAAGTAGATCATTAATCTTATAATTTAGTGTAAGAAAAATCCAGGAACGACGGTGGAGAAAAAAAATATATATATATATATATTCCCTTTTATTGGCAATAATAATGAAATATTAGTGGCTAGCTATATATGTGTATGTGCCTCAATTATTTTAATTCCTACAGTTTATTTCTATTTTGTTTTCATATTAAGTCCCCTTGCATGCCATGTGACAACACGAGACTTACGCATAATGAAACCCTTTAAATAATTTAAAAAGGTAGCCGTTTTGACTCAATAATTTCTGTTGCGTTTGCAAGTAACATGGATCAAGCTGCTTATTTTATAGTATATAATAGAAGCAAAATATAAAATAGCCGAAAAAAGATTATAAAAGACAAATAATAGCCACCAACATAATAATAGTTAAATTCTAGCCATTTATAAATTTCTTGTACTAAAATACCCTTGTAATTATATTTTATATTTTTGAGTATGAATAGTATGAATTGTATTGAATCCTACCATTCATATGTGATACTTAATTTTATTAAACTGTATGTACGTATGAATCGTATGAATTGTATCGAATCGTACCACTCACACGTGATACTTAATATTATTCATACATTTCATACCATTCGTACCATTCGTACTATTCATACAATTAAGTAGAAGGGTATTTATGATAATTCACATTCAAAATGGCTAGAATTTAAATAGTATTATGTTTGTGGCTATTATTTGTCTTTTACTAACTTCTTTGGCTAGTTTGTATAATTAACTCTATATAATATGTGTGGGCTTTAATGTGTTTGGCTATTTTTGGAACAAGGTTTGCATTTCAATTATATTATAATATTTTTTATTTTTGTAAACATTATTTAAAACAAAAATTTTGATCGTGGGACATAAAATATAGGAATAACACAATACTGAATCTTATCGCGTGTTTAGAAAATCAATTAATTGGTTTGAAAAAAGAAAGATCATTGATTAATTTTTTAGTTTCACCCTCCAAAATAAAAATTAAATGGTTAGTATCATACAAACTTTATTATTTTTTAGCAACTCAATACAAGAGATTCAGTATATAATATATAGAGGAATGCATTCACACATACAACCAATTATTGCTTACTAGCACATTCTTCTTTAGACTAAAAAAAGTAATTCAAAATGAAGATGTATTGTTGTAGTTGAACAAGTTACAAGTTAATAAATTTGCAACAAAATATGAATAAAATGAGACAATTCAATAAATTTGAAGAATAACATTAAAAAAACATGAATAAATCTGCAGCCGTTAACGAATATATTTATAGATACAAACAGACACAAAACCAAAGTATTGCTAGCTAGTTTCTTTTTGTAATTGTTTATTATTTTTGTTTTGGTAATATCTTGCCAATATTGGAAAGATTATACACAACCGACAACATATGCACTCACAACATCAATAATATCAAATTTCCAAAATTTCCCAGAAATTAGCAATCTGCAAAATTAAATTTTTCTCAGAAAGTAACATGCAAAATCAAATATTAATACAATAAGTTAATTTACGCAACTTACCCATATTCATTATATTGAAAACATAAAAATTAATATTATTTTAATACTGAAAATGATAAAATAAATATTAATATTATTGTATATTTAAATTTTAAAATAAGACATTTATTAACGATTTTTTTTAATAGGACGTTCATTAAGGGAGAGGGGTAAAAGAGCATGACTTTCGAACGTATTTCTTTCATCCAACTTGACTTGACTTATACATTTTGAGCACAAGTTTGTAAATAAGAGGGAATTAGTAGAAGAAATAGTAATCCACTTCCTTTAATCTCTTTACTTTTTCATTTAACACCAAAAGCTAATAAATGGAAAGGTGTTAATTAGACTGTTAAATGAATTTAGTTTTAACATATGAGATTTGTATATTTGAAATATAGGCACGTCTTTTTTCAGAAATTTGGCCGATAGACGATTTCCCAAAAAAGAATGTTAGTATAGCAACCCTAATAAGTCGTATAGTTGACGTCACTAATCAGAGGTGTCACTCTATTTCAATATTGGGGAGTGGGGAGTCTGGGGACCAATTTCGAACTCCACAACTAAGACGAAGGCATATTATTTTTTGAACCGACCCAATTAAGTGGGGCGTTTTTTTTTTTGAATAAATTTTTACACTCATAATTTTAAATAATATAATTCATATTATTATTTTACACTACTTTTTAATTTTCCTAAAAAATCGTGCCCAAAAGTAACTCTTTATCTTAAACGAATGGAGTACTATGTTTATTATAACCTTTAATGTGAATTTATTAGGTGTAATTGAATCGAGCTGAATTCAATACTATCAGGTTCCAATTTGCCTCATTTGAAAATTTGAAGGTTCGAGTTTGGTTAAAACTCGGCTCGAGTTCTGAAAATCAAGTTTGAGTTAGGTTCGATAAATAAAAATCAAACTTGAGTTCGATTCATTATTATTTAATTTAATAGTAAATGCAAATTGAACCGGAACTCGAACTCGACTCAAATTCATTAAATATTCGAGTTCGAGCTCGTGAAAAATCACATCATAATTTTGTTATTTGAAACATTAACCTGCTACTACTTGGTTAATAGTCCCACACCATTGACATTTTCATATAAGAATATAGATAAATAGTGACATGTTATTATCAATTCGGCATAAAAATTACAATGAACTAGACCTAATAAGTACTTCAAATCAAATTGCATAAGATTTGAAAATAAAAATACTAATTCGATCGGCAAATTTTATTCATTTTATTAATAAAGTTGTAAGTTAAATGTACTCTCTCTCCATTATTTATGACTCATTTTAGTTAACATTATGAATATTTTATCATTTTTAACTATAAATAATGAGACATGGAGTATACTTATAGATGTTAGTTGACTTCCTTATAAAAAATATTCTGCTTTAATTGGCTAAGAGTAATTAAAAAAGAAAAATAATGGAGGCAGCATGATTATTGAATGATGTGGGCACACGCACTAGTTCACGAAATTTGAAACCGTGGCATAAATCATTGTCATGACTCATGTGCTATTTAAGATTAATTTGGCTACCAATTTCATCAAAGACAAAAAATAAAATAAATATTAAATTAAAACCTGTCTTATACTGCCAATAATTAATAGTAATTTATTTGAAAGTTAACTAATCAAAATGTGATTTGCAGTTCTTTTGATTGTCACATTGCATTAATTTGTCCTGCCAGAAGCACCAAGCGTTTACCAAGGCAACAAAACCAAATAACAACATATATATAGTTAGTAATACTCATCTAATTTAAAATTACGTTTAAATATTTGAATGAGCTTTATTTGCCAACTTTTAATATTAATATTAATATATATGGGGGCGAATGGAATTTTCCATGTATGAATGGTCAATACTCAATAGAGGAGGTAAGGAACATCATTCATATTGTTTTATCACCAGTCATGACAGTGGAAGAATCATTTTCTATAAATAATTTATGTGTATTATTAAACATGACTTATTTCTCTTTTGCACGTAAAGTAAAAAACTATTCCTTTCTTTCGTTCTGCTAAAAGTAATTTTTTTTTTTTCGGTTGTCCCATTAATATTAGTTTGTTTTTCAAAATGTTAAAAACTTATCCTTTAAAATGTATGAACCCTGTCTTTTTTTCAACTTTGACACTGTTTCTTATTTTATGTGCAAAAAGAAATAAATCGCTAATAACGAGACGAAGGAAGTAATATAGAAGATGAAAAATGATGGAATTTACAAATTTTAATAAGTTACTTTTTACTGATTTTGAAAACAAGTTCGAAAAGAAAACAAATTGATATTAACACAAATAAGATACAGAGAAGAGATGGACTTGTTTAAATATTAAAGTCCATTATTATTACTCATGGCCCATCTGCTTAAAGTCAAAATCTCTCGCTACCTATCTCTAATATTACATTATACTCCCTTCGTCCACCAAAATGGTTTACGTTTTGCCATTTTGGGATGTCCACAAAAATGGTTTACATTTGAAACTTTTCTTTTATAGTAAATGGACTCACCACATCCACTACACACAACTCAATTTAAAACAATAATTTAAGGGTCCGTTTGGTACCATGGATATAGGAGGTTGGACAGAAATAATCTTGAGTAATCTATCATTTGGTACCATTTTTCGCTTTTCAAGTGGCCCGTAGTTATAGTCAGGGCCCGAAAATTATTCTAGGTTATAAAAGGATTATAATCCTTCTAAAGAGGTGGTATTATAATTGCCCTACACAAACAGTAACTGAAGGAAGACTATTTGTGGACAAATATACTTTTTCTGTACTTTATTCTCAATACTCATTTTTTGGAAATTAGAAACCCATTTCTTTTTCTTCCCTGAGAAAGCGACGAGTGTGCCCTAGAAGTGAGACCGACTGCAATCTTCTGTAACCTGAAGTGATAATCGAAGGTAATTTTTTTTTTGCTTGACAAATTCGAACTTCTTTATGTATTAAAACAAATTAATTATTACAATGACATTTTGCGAAACATAGAACTAGAACTTGAAATTACAACACTAAAATATGAACAATTACAGTTTTTCAATAAAATTTCTATACATTATTTGGCACATTATTTAATAGAAGACCCACATCAAATTATCACAACCATTACAAAATTTTTAATCGGAATTTTATTAACAAAATCCAGATACAATATTTTTTTGGGTGTTACCCACAGATCTCCTAAACTCTACCCTTTGAATAAATGAGTTAATAATGAATGGGGATTTTGCAATAACTATTTACAAGAATCTGCAAGAATCTTTGTTTAATTCATGCCCGAGACAAATGGAAGAATCCATGCAGCGCCGTTCTTCAAAACCTCACGTTGAAGAAGTGTGCGATTCAACGTTTAGGTTGTTGCTGTCATTAAAAATAACAATTGAATAAAGGTGAGGGCATTTTGGGATTTTCATATAATGTTTAAGGTCAATTTGGTCATTGCACAACATATTCACTACTACAAACCTACCAACCAAGTGAGAGATTATTTTTATCTTCTTCCTTAACAAGTCTACCAAATGAAGGACTCCGTTACTATAAACCCACCATTTCCCAACACAACATATTATATTTATCCTATCATCTTATATCCTATCCATGGTACCAAATGGACCCTAAGTGGGACCCAAACTCCACTAACTACTCACAACCAATTTAAAACTTTATATGAAGTGGGACTCTAACTCCACTCACTACATATTCCCATTAAAGTCAAAACACAATATTAAAACCCGTGCCGGGTCAAACCGTAAACCATTTTCATGGACGGAGGGAGTAGTATATTGTTATATCATTTCCACTCATTTAAATATTAATATACGAGTTTTATGTATGGATGTCAATCCGGCAATCTATTCGCTTTCGGGTTAGTTTATTTGGTTTTGGGCTATTTTCAATTTGGGATTATTGGATTTTTTTTTTATTTCGGACTAAAATATTTCTGCCCTAATCATAACCTACTTGGTTTCGAACTAGTCTGTCGGGCCAAAATATTTATTATAAAATTATATATATATATATATATATATATTTTAATAAATATTTTTTTATAACAAAAAATATTTCTTCTTTTCTCAATAAAACATTTAACTTGATATTATATACAAAAATAAGTATTATATCACTATAAACATACATAATAACTAATAATTAATAATAATTTGACACAATTTTGATATAAATGATTATATTTTTTGAACTTTTAAGCCATAATTATTTTTATTGGTTAATCGGGCTAGCTCTATCGCGCTCGGGATATTTTCAGTTCGGTTCAATCGGACTTTTTTATTTCGGGCTAAAATATTTAAATAATAATTCGTCTTTTTTATTTCGGTCTAAATATTCGGGCTTAAATATTTCGGGCTAAATTGACGTCTTTAGTCTTTGACGTTTTCTCTCTCTCTCTCACACATATATATGTATTTATATATATTAATTTATTGTATTCTTTAGTCTATTGAATGTGCTGAATATCTCAATTTATTATAATAAAAATCAAATATGGTATCATATATTAATAATTTAATGTATGCTCAAACAAAGTCAATTGTCATGTTTTTCGTTTCAAAAGAGAATTGAATGAAAGGTTGCTTGTTGCTTATCCGTTTAGGACGGGTGTTGATGTAGAGATGACATTTATAATCTATTGTGAATTTATTACAGGTGCCATACACAGTATATAATTATTAAGATTAAATACTAATTGCATGATATAAAGGTAAATATTCAATATAATAAAAGTGCAATATTAATAACGTCGGTTGACAATCAGAAAACAAATTTAAACATGATTTGAAATTCTAATATACAAATTGACATAAGTAATAAATCCTAACTAACATGCATGTAACTATCTTTTTAGAATTTGATTCAATTATAGACACTCACACTTTGCAATGGAGATATATATATATATATATATATATATATATATAAGTCACTTAAAATATAATACCTCATCTTATTACATTAAAATTATCTCCTTAAAAGCAACTTGTTTCAAAAAATTATAGAAAGGAGTACACCCACCTTCCATCCCTCTAAAAGTTGTCACGTTTGACAAAAAACTGATTTGATTTGATCAAATTTATGATAATGTTTTCATCAACCTAATTCACTTTTAGTAAAATAGAGTAGAATGTAAAACTTACGTGGAATCTATTCCTTTTTGTTCTAATTCTCAGTTCGCAGAAAGTACCAACTAATTACACATTTATTCAATAAGGTTACGTTTCTCTAACGAATAAAATGAGAGTTAAGCGTCTTATTATTATTTTTCAATTCTTTATTTTTATTTTTATTTTTATTTCTAAATTATATTTTCACCATATTTTCTTCATCAACACTATTTTAAAAAGCATAATATTATTATTTCAAATTTATATTGATAATATTATTCCTTTTAGAGTGAGCTGAACGAAGATAAATAAGGATCGAATAAAAAAAGAAAAAATTTAAAATGTAATAATACTATCGATGTTCTTTTTAAAAGAATAAATTTATTTCATAAATAAAACACAAGTAATAGAAAAGAAACAGAGAGAAAATGGAACCATTCTAGGGGTAATGTTCATTGTAGGTCACTAGGTCTGGTCCCCAACTATTATAGGTGAACAAAATTTGTCCTTATAGCTTGGCTAAGCTACATTCTCGAATTATTAAAATTTAAAGTGACCATCAAATTTTATATATTATGAGCCACTCTTGATTCCCCTAACATATCATCATTTAAGATTCAAACTATAAGGACAAACTTCTTGTAATGTATTAAAATTAGCATATGGTTGTTGCCCAATTTTTTTAGGCCGATTCAATTAACAACTTATATATAAAAAAAAACTAACTTAAAATTAAAAACAAAAGTCTAGTTCTTAATAAAAATATATTCCTTTCGTCCATAAAAGATCATGTCATTTTGATATTGTATGAATTTTAATAAAATATTTTAACTTTTTGTAAAATTGTGTAATGAGTGGAGTTTATCGCAAATTTATTATTTTTAAATAATTGTATATATTGAATGGAATTTAAATTTCACTTATTTTATTATTTATAATAGTCGTAAATATTTTTAAACATACTTTAAAAAAAAATCAGTTTTGATTTTCAAACAATATAGAGTTTCGAGAAACTATATTAACTTTTAATTAGTCACCGCTTGTACCCTTTTTTCCTACAATAATAAATAATGATGAAGTAATTTGTTTGAAAACATATCCCAAAAAATAAAAATGTATTAAATTTTGAGACACCTCTTTTGTCCATAGATCTGGTTTGTATTCCAACTTGTTGACTCCGTTGATAATGAGACCATCAATTTATTTAAGATTGTTTTAATAAATTTAGTCAATATCTACATACTGCGAAAATAAATAAATAAATATCTGTGATCAACATATATAGATTTTGATAACATCCCATCACAATTCAATAGTCTTAATCTTGAAGAAAATCCTATGCTCGCGATTTTCCTATTCTTTTACAAGAGATTCGTTAGTTATTATTATTGGTTAACCTTTAATTTGTAGCAGTATTAACTTTACTATGATAGGGTTTAATATACTACCATAAAAGTAGGATTATTCGAACAAAAGAATTATAAAACAAAACAAATTAGAATCCCAGTACAATGACAGTAGATTAGTAGAAGAATCCTGATTCCTGTGTGAATATATAAATAAATATTCGCGTAATTTAGTGTTAAAATATGTAGCAATAATTAGATACTCCACAATTACACACATGAATACACGACATAAACAGTAAATATTGCCTGTAGGGTTGACCTAAGTACAGATACACACTTCTAAACAGCAGTGATGAAATCTTTTTAAATTTCACGTTGGCCTCGTTACGTTTTTCAGATAATTAATTAATAATAAAATAAAATAAACTAATTTGATGGTAATAAAAGTCTGAGACTTTGAGGAGTTGAAGAGGTTGTTTTCCTGTACATGGGGCTCACCTAGACCACAATTTTAGACGGCGTATGAGAAAAGAGTTGTTGCCCCAACGCATCCTGCAACCGACAACTCACCGGCAAGAGGAGAGAGAAAACACCTCTTTTTAAAATAATCACCTCACTAAATATTCGAATGTGAATTCTATTGCATATTAAAACATCTCATTTTTTAAAATTAAATTATATTAATATTAAATTAAATAGTCGTGTCACGTAGAATTGAAATTCGACCTATTGTATTGAGTATTAAAACACCTCTTATTAATGTTAAACTCCCTCTATTTCCTTTTTTTTATTGAGTTTCATTTTGAACACATTTGAATAAAACGGTTTATTTTGAAATATGGTATAAATTGAGTAGAATTTGAGTTTTGCTTAATTTATAATGTTATATTTAATAATGTATTTAGAATTGACTTCATTTATAAAAAAATGACATTACTAATAAATTTGTAGATGAATTAAAATGACAGAATAAGTAATAAATTAATGGAGGATGTGAGTGTTATAACTATGGTATGGAAATTAGTTGGAAAAATAACAAATTAACAAGGGAGAGAAAATACGTGCTAGGTAGTAATTACTGACCATTAATTGGAACTTGTCAAAAAAAGCCATTATCAATTCAAATAGTGACCCTTAAAAAAAAAAGAAATAGTGACAAATCACTAATAAATAATAATTGCTTCCATATTAAAATGTGCAAGTAGAAAGTGAATTTTGTCACGGCAAGCAGCACTTGCTTACTCTATATTTGATGTATACATGTTACAGCTATGCCAGAGGGTCAGTACCGTCAAATATCACTCGTATAGATATTTATACATGTTTCACTCTATATAACAAAAAATTATTAAATTTTCTCATATTTTTATAATAATAATAAAGTATTTAAATTAAATTAGTTAATTTTAACTGATGGATAACCTAATTAAATATATATAAATATGCTTTTTTTCGAATTGTGTATATTACTCTAAATAAATAAAATGAGTCTCAATTATATCGGTATACATAAAATACTTATATACAATTGTAGAGAGAGAGAGAGAAAAGGGGAAGGGGGCACTTGAGGGAGGGAGTGGTTGGGGTTAATATATACGGCGAGCATCATATTATGAGAGGTATAAAAAGAGGGTGAGTGGCAAAGTACTGCTTCGAAGCGAGAAGCTCTTTCTCTCTATATTTTCTTCTTCTTTTCTTGGGGGAAGACAACTCATTAAACTATTGGACTCTCGAGAGCGAGAGCTGATCTAGTAGGGAATCCTCGGCGACGGAAACATGGGTGGCGATAAAGCTATCAGTCTTGAGGAGATTAAGAATGAGACTGTTGATCTGGTATAGATTTTCAATCAATTCTTCCTTAATGATTCTCATTTTTTGATTGAATTCTTGAACTCGGATTTACTTGTTTCTGTGATTTTTTTTTATTAATTGACTCATTGTGGAAAGATCTGCCCTGAATTTCTCTGCTTCTGTGTAGCTTTTTCCCATTTTGTATATATTGGAAAATGGGGATGTTTTCTGCTGCTGTATAAAGTTCTATTTTGGTTTATCAATAATCAATGGATTGATATTAGAGGTACTTGTAAAGGTTTCTTAGATTTTGACGATTAGGTTAGATGCTTTCCTTCAACTTGCTCTCGCGCACATGCTGTCTCTTAGTATTCGAATACAAACACAGAAAAACAAACTCATTTTTCTCATAGACATCCCAATGGAGGCTGTGACATGATTTTCATCACTCTTCTTTTCCATCGTTTTCTGCTTTCACACTTTTTTCTGTTCCCAAATTTGTACCTTTTCACATTAGCTCTCTCTCTCTCTCTTTCTCACGCACTCTCACTCTCTCACACACACACACAAACTTTTGATTCTCTTTCTCTCTCTCACACACACGTACAGTTGCGTATCCGCCGTATCGTTCTTGATTCGCCAGTATACCCGTATAATCTGTTAAAAAGAATCTTAAAATAATGGGTAGATTAGGTTAGCGATAAAAGAAATAGTAAAAATTGGCTTTATGTCTCCGGCAATTTAGGCACGCTAGAGAGCTGAACAGCGAATATGTGAATATATTCGTATTTGAAAAGGCTTTGGTTATCACATGCTGTTGTTTGTAGAGTTGGCAAATCCTTTTCGGCCTACTTTTCTGTTCTGGGTCACTAGTACTAATCTCTTATTTAATTTGTAGAAATTGAGTAATACTCAAGAATAATACAAGTATTAAAATCGAATAATGGTTTTGATGTTTGGCCTTCGTTAATTTATTATCCTAATTTGCTCGTGATATTTGTAGAGTTTAGCTTTTCGTCAGATCCTCCTCAATTTTTTTGACAATTAATATTTTCTAAATAATTTAGATTATATATATATATAGGATCTAATATAAATCACAAAACATTGATAGGGCTGATTTCTCTCAATCTTTATAGCACGGAGAAAAAATAATTCCTATGAATAACTGAAGATGAATAATAAAGCTACTAGTCAACTACATGTGTGTGAATTTATATAGGTACGTTTCCCCTCATGCTTCGATATTTGCGTTTAGGGAAGCGGAACTTTTGTTTATTAACGGTTCTCAGTTTCTTTCTTTTCATGTGCTAATAATAACAGTCCCCGGCATCTGACTTCCCAGACAAAATGTTTTAATTCTTTTATCAAATTATTTCCAACTATTTAATATAATTATACGAAACCCCTGGATTCCTCCGATATTTCGAATTTGCCACTCGGGTTCTCTTTGAGTTTTGTTGGGTAGGGCCCACCTGAAAATGGCACTCACTGAAACGCACTGTAAATGGCTGCGAAACTAAGGCCAATTCTCTGCGGATTTGGGTGTGTTAGAGCACGCGCATGATCTCACGCATACATTAATATAATAATAAATAATGTTATTATTATTTGTCTAATGATTTTTTTAATTATAATTTTTTTTTCAAGTTGTTTGAAATTGTGTGAGCGACTATTATGGTTTAAGATAATGATATCTAACTCATCTTCGTCATACCCGTGCCGAGTATTAAGTCAGCACTTGGTAACTTTTCGATTGTTGAAATTGCACAAAATTTTCTTTCTTGTGGAGTTGTTGGAAAATATAATTTTTTAAGATCGATTTTTTTTGACTAAAAATTAGTGGGAATAGTTGCTAATATATTAAACATAATCAACAAATGAATACTCTGGATTGATGGTTAATAGCAGCAGGAAAGTATACATAAGGGGAAGGGATCTACAGTTATTATGTTGCGTTGACTAAATAATTGATTATGTAGGATTTAGGAAACGATAAATTTTTAAAAAGACAACTATAAATTAATTTGTGGTTCGTGTTCTTTAAGATGGGGTCAACTAGATATGGTTTTTAAAACCTCTATTTATAAAATTTATGATGTTTATTTACTAAAATTTCAAGTTAGGTTCATTTTTACAAATAGATATTATGGTTGTGATTTTAAAATTGACCACATTTATGAGTTTGAAGTCTCAATCTCATCCCATGTAAATGCCCAAGTTTAAGTAGATCTCTCGGAGAGCTGCTAACCAATTTGCTATGCATGAAGCTATGCCATGTTAAAGGCTCCTATTTACCCTTAAAATTACATGTAGTACCATAAAGGAGCAATCTATGTTACCTCTGATTGCTAATCTGCCATCATTGATTCATCACTCACAGACAGCTTGAAGTCAAGTACTTGTCCTTGACTGACTTTTCCCTTTCGCAAACAACAGGAAAAAGTCCCAATTGAAGAAGTCTTTGAGCAATTGAAATGCAACCGAGAGGGGCTGAGTGCCCAAGAAGGAGCCGAAAGGCTTCAAATTTTTGGCCCCAACAAGTTGGAAGAGAAGAAGGTGAAACACCAACTTCCACTTTGACTTGAGTAACATATTAGATATTATGATTTCAAGTAATATAATGATTATGTTTTGTCATGTGGTATACAGGAAAGCAAATTTCTGAAGTTCCTTGGGTTCATGTGGAATCCACTCTCTTGGGTCATGGAGGCTGCAGCTATAATGGCTATTGCGCTGGCCAATGGAGGTGGAAAACCCCCGGATTGGCAGGATTTCGTTGGAATAGTTTGCCTGCTTGTTATCAACTCCACTATAAGTTTTATTGAAGAAAACAACGCAGGGAATGCTGCTGCAGCCCTTATGGCTGGTCTTGCACCTAAAACTAAGGTATAATGCTTGTAACAGCCAATGTCAATTGTAATATATGAAAAATAGTAGTCTTTCCGATAAAGGAAAAGTTTGCATTTGTTTTCTGGAGGATTTCATAAATGTAATATGTTATTTTCTTGTGACTAGTCATAATAACCTGCTTGAAAACAGGTTCTCAGGGATGGTCGATGGAGTGAGCAGGAAGCTGCTATTCTGGTACCTGGAGACATCATCAGCATTAAGCTGGGAGACATTGTCCCTGCTGATGCTCGTCTTCTTGAAGGTGATCCTTTAAAGATTGACCAGTCTGCCCTTACGGGAGAGTCGCTGCCTGTAACCAAGAACTCATATGATGAAGTTTTCTCTGGCTCGACATGCAAGCAAGGTGAACTAGATGCTGTAGTCATTGCAACTGGTGTCCACACTTTCTTTGGAAAGGCGGCACATCTAGTAGACAGCACCAACAATGTGGGACACTTCCAAAAAGTGCTCACTGCAATTGGTAACTTCTGTATTTGCTCAATCGCCATTGGTATGGCGGCTGAGATAATAGTCATGTACCCAATTCAGCACAGGCCGTACCGGAAAGGAATAGATAACCTCCTTGTGCTTTTGATCGGAGGTATTCCCATTGCTATGCCCACTGTCTTGTCCGTCACCATGGCTATTGGGTCCCACAGGCTATCTCAGCAGGGAGCTATCACTAAGAGAATGACTGCTATCGAAGAAATGGCTGGAATGGATGTTTTGTGCAGTGATAAGACTGGAACTTTGACCCTAAACAAATTGACAGTTGATAAATCCTTGATTGAGGTTTTCGCAAAGGGTGTGGATCCTGAGCACGTACTACTCCTAGCTGCAAGGGCTTCCAGAACTGAAAATCAAGATGCTATTGATGCTGCCATTGTTGGTACACTTGCTGATCCGAAGGAGGTAATTGGGTTTTTTTCTTCTGCATTATGAATTATATACTAAATTTTCAAAATAAAATGTTATCAATTTATATGAACTTGATGATTAGGCAAGAGCTGGTATCAGAGAGATCCACTTCTTCCCTTTCAACCCTGTGGATAAGAGGACTGCTTTGACTTATATTGACTCTGATGGGAACTGGCATAGAGCTAGTAAGGGAGCCCCCGAACAGGTATGCTTGATAATTCATCATCTGTTATGCTTCGATACTTGTATATAATGTTTAAACAGTACTAATGCTCTTCCATTCTGTTTCCCTTCTATCAGATTTTGACTCTCTGCAACTGTAGAGAAGACTTGAAGAAAAAGGTTCACAGTGTTATTGATAAATTTGCGGAGCGTGGGCTACGGTCTTTGGCTGTTGCCAGACAGGTCCGATATCAATATAGTTCAAGACTTTCCTTTTACTCCATTTTAATGTGTACTCTCTCAGTACTCTTGGTTTCTCAAAAAAAAAAAAAAACTCATGTTTTCAGGAAGTTCCAGAGAAATCAAAGGATTCACCAGGGGGTCCATGGCAATTTATTGGACTCTTGTCCCTTTTTGATCCTCCCAGACACGACAGTGCCGAGACCATTCGCAGAGCTCTAAACCTTGGTGTCAACGTTAAAATGATTACTGGTAAGTTCATCATAATGATCCGTAACCTTCAAACTGGTGATGCTTACCAGTTCACCTTTTATGTGTGCCTAATTATTCATTTTTATGTTTTCCAAATTATAGGTGACCAACTCGCTATTGGTAAGGAGACTGGCCGTAGGCTTGGTATGGGAGTAAATATGTACCCATCCTCTTCTTTACTTGGTAATCACAAGGACGAGTCTATAGCTGGACTTCCTGTTGAAGAACTGATTGAGAAAGCAGATGGTTTTGCTGGGGTATTTCCAGGTCGGTTTTTCTCATTTATCTTCATCATTTGCAGTTCGCATCATATCGTATCTATTTTTTTTTTTTCTAGTATGCTCAATCCTAGATGAGAACTGACTTTTTTGTTGCCATGCAGAGCACAAATACGAAATTGTGAAGAAGTTGCAGGAGAGGAAGCACATTGTTGGAATGACTGGTGATGGTGTCAATGATGCCCCTGCTCTAAAGAAGGCTGATATCGGAATTGCTGTTGCTGACGCTACTGATGCTGCAAGAGGTGCTTCTGACATTGTGCTAACTGAACCTGGGCTTAGTGTTATCATCAGTGCCGTGTTGACCAGCAGAGCTATTTTCCAGAGAATGAAGAACTACACAGTGCGTCTATCTCTTATATACTCTTTAATCGTCTGCATACTTTTTAAAACTGTGATTAAGGCTTCAAATGTTCTCTTTTGCAGATATATGCTGTGTCCATCACCATTCGTATTGTGGTAAGTTGATTGTGCTATTTCAAAAATGAAGATAGTGGTCCAGTTTCTTTCTTTGGAGATATCGATTCTTAGGTTATTCACTCTTTTGCAGTTTGGTTTCATGCTTATTGCATTGATTTGGAAGTTTGATTTCTCCCCCTTCATGGTTTTGATCATCGCCATTCTGAATGACGGTAAGATTGGGCTCATGTAAATTTACCATAGTATTTTCTATCTATTTATATTTTTAAAATTGTGGCAAGTAATCCTTATATGATTCCCATACATTTATATTTAGGTACAATTATGACAATCTCAAAGGATAGAGTGAAGCCATCTCCATTGCCTGATAGCTGGAAGTTGAAAGAGATTTTTGCCACTGGCATTGTTCTTGGAGGCTATCTCGCTCTGATGACTGTCATATTCTTCTGGCTGATTCATAAAACCGACTTTTTCTCCGTAAGTCTCATAATATCTATTTTACTTATTTATCTTCATTAAGATGCTGCAGAATTCAACTGAAACATTAACCCCGTTATCTTACTCACTCATCACTGAACTAATACGCAGGACAAGTTTGGTGTTAGAAGTATCAGAAACAGTGAGGATGAAATGATGGCTGCTCTATACTTGCAAGTGAGTATTGTCAGCCAAGCTCTTATTTTCGTCACCAGGTCTCGAAGTTGGTCATTCTTGGAACGCCCTGGACTTCTGCTCTTGACTGCTTTTGCGATTGCTCAACTGGTTATACACCCTTCCATTTCTCATGTTTTCATTATGTTCTTCAACCATAACTTAGCTGAAAAAAGTCGGGGTTATCTGGTGTCAGTAGGGTACTGAAAAAAAAAATGTCTTTGCAGATTGCAACGTTGATAGCTGTTTATGCAAACTGGGGTTTTGCAAGAATTCAAGGTTGTGGTTGGGGATGGGCTGGCGTTATCTGGCTTTACAGCATTATCTTTTACATTCCTCTCGACGTGATGAAATTCTCCATCCGTTACATCTTGAGTGGAAAGGCATGGCAAAACCTGTATGACAACAAGGTATGCATGATAGTTCTTCATCAAATTTATATGCAAGCAAAGCATATGGTCCTTTCTTGTAAAATGTGGGTAAATTCAGTAACCTTTGTTTTGTCTCTAAATCAGACTGCTTTCACGACCAAGAAAGACTACGGAAAAGAGGAGAGAGAAGCTCAATGGGCTCATGCTCAGAGGACTCTGCATGGCCTTCAAACACAAGAAGGTAATAACATGTTCAACGAGAAGAGCAGCTACCGCGAACTGTCAGAAATCGCAGAACAAGCCAAGAGGAGAGCCGAGATTGCAAGGTACAAGCTGAACTTGATTCAAACAAAGTATTCATTTGGTTTGTGTCAAACATCATAATGTGCTAAAAATGGATGCTCTTTTGTATGGTGCTACTTCACAGGCTCCGTGAGCTGCACACACTCAAGGGCCATGTCGAGTCTGTAGTGAAGCTAAAAGGTCTTGACATTGAAACAATACAACAACATTACACCGTGTAAAGAAGGCTGTATGAAAATCAAAGAGGAGCTGTTCTGGGACGCGAGCACATATTTGATGAACAGACGAATACATTTTAGATAAAACTGTTCTCAAGAGAAACAAGACCATGCGTAATTCCTTGTTTCTTTTTTTCTTCCTTCTCCCTACTTCTTTCTTTCTTAATGTATGTTAAGGTGCCCTTAAATGGGCTGATCTTTGACACTCTTCAGTGAGTACGATGATTCCATCTCCTTGCAACACTTTTTTTCATAACTCAAAAGCTTGTATTTTTGCATGTTCTGTCTCTTGAGCTTTCATCTTTTTCCTAGTAATATAATGCCTTCACATGCACATGTATTTTACTGTATGTTGAGTTTATTGTGATGTCTGAAAATCTTGTGAAGACTATCGCTCAACTGCCTCTGATTGTGAACGAAACAAAACAAATGTGAGCAATCATGTGGTATAATTGAAGAATTTTCATTTTCCTTGACGGGCAAAATATCAGTTTGTTACTTGAAAAGTTTGCTTCTTCATTTGGATGAAACGAACAGAAGATTTTTGAGCTAACTCGCAGTTTCACCCTAAATAGTACAAATACCAACAATACTCTTCAAGAAACCAATACTGTGTAGCAAATACTATACAACAAAATCACACTAACTTCTGCAACTGTTAAACCACATTCTCGTCTTTCAGTATTCATCGTCTTCATCTTGTCTTGATCGAAATAATCTCCTAACAACAGCAGAAACTGCACCGAAAACAATGGCCAGGAGAAAAAGATCAAATCCACCTCCAACGCCTACAGCTAGGCCGGGGCCTGGGGCGAAGAACGAGAAGGGAGACCACCCCCATCCACCATAATAAGGCGTGCCAAAGCCATATCCATATCCACCCACTAGAGGAGGCGCTACTTGAGGGTTTATGTAAATATTCGTCCTGCAACGAACCGCCACCAAGCTTAAGCCTAAGGTAGTGATACATAATTCTAACACATTGCTGCTCAAATGTAACATGGCGTGCATTGATAATGACAGTAAATATCCAACCGGAACTTCATCTTTCACCGATGTTAAAGAAACTAAACTATTCTGAATTGGCATTTGGGTCACAATTCTCTTTTTTATCTTATTTTGTCACCTTATAAACTAATAAGCTAAGTGGAATTGTGACTCCTTACTTGAGTTTTCCAATCTTCACCAAGTTTAAGTATCACTCCTTACTGCATAGAGTAGCTCTAGCATGAAGCTATGTATATCAGAATATGCCAAATACAATAAAATACTTGTACCGTTATTATACCAAATACTCCACTAGATAAACTAAAGAAAATTTGGAGATATATATACAGAAACAAAATGAAACTAATCAAGACAATGAATAGCACGAAAAAAAGAAGATAAACTCTACCTCGAGTTGTTGGTTCTTGGGGCAGAAGCCCGCGGCGGCGCCGACGGCCGGAAAGCTTGACCACCAACTCTGCCGCCGGTTTTGGCGGCGGCGGCCGGATCAACGTATCCCAGTGTTAGTACCCCCGCCGCCATCGCAACCAAGGCCAGCTTCGCCACCTCATTCTCACTTTTCCTGCCCACGTAATCACATGAACCCCAAAATTCAATAAGTGATCGCTAAATAAAATCAAGAACCAAACTAAAATTACATCGATTCAGTATCACCTTGTGGAATGATTGCTGCGGTCTCCTTCCGGGCAGTGGCGGCATGAGATAGTAATGGAAACTTGTTTTCCGACAGCTGTTTTTCTGGGTCTGAACGATGATGTAAAAGGGTTCGAGAGGAAACTGGTCTCAATTAAAGCAACTGCAGCCATTGCTACGAACTTGTTTGATTCAATTAGCAGCTTCTAGTATTTGTCTAGACTATGAGGTAGAGAGTTGAAGGGTAGTTGATATTTTGGGGTCTTGAATGAATGTGGAGAGTTGCTAACTGATGATTGTGGTGTGGATGATGACACGTGGAGGCACAATAGATGAAGAAATTCGAGATTCTATAATTGTAAAAATCATGTTTATTTTATGAACCGTATAAAATGTAGACTTTACACGAGAAATTCCACCCATAATTCTTATTGTCTTTTAGGAAAAAAAAAAAAGGAAAAAAGCTAGAAAAATAGGACAATTTTCGTTCCACTACTAGCTAGTCATTATCATTTAATACAAATATATTTAATGAATTGTTAGTAAACATTGTACTATATGAATATGGGTGTGCACTTTTCATGAGCAAAGTCAAATGTTCAACTAGCGTATTGTATTGTATTGTATTGTATTGTATAGGAGTACTTGATTTATAAGTGAAGGAAGATTCATGATGGGCATAGTGTGTGTTATTTTACATCATATATAAGGGCATATTGGTCATTTAATAGCCGTATATTTCTTCATGATAAATAAAGGAGAAAAGAAGCTAAGAAGAGAACAGAAAGAAAAGGAAAAAGAAAAGACAAGTGGATTTATTTGCCGCGAATGAGACTGGGCTACCGATAAAGCACCCACCCTCTCTCATAAAGTGAAAGTGCGAAAATAAATATAAACACCAAATATTATAAATTTCTGCACCCGCTTGCAGAATTTCTTCATTTCTTTGCTGCTAACGGAATATTGACACCTCAATATTCACTATTCATTGCTCTTTCCCAGGAACTCGCTCCATCAGTGACGTCACGGTATGTCATCGGCAGCTGCGGCGGCGGCTACGGCCACGGCGGCGAGTGAGAAGCCTCCGGTGCAGATTTTCAAGGGAATCAACGGCCTCGAAAAGGTCATGCTCCGAGACTTCCGCGGCAGCTCCGTCGAGGTACTGCCGTTGAATTACTTTATTTTTGCGGCTGCGGCGTAGCCGTTAGGTTTCTGTTGTATTTTTTTAGTGACGTAGAAAGGTTAGAGTGGAAACGGATTGATCTCAGTTTAATTTCGTTTGATCTGTAGTTTTTTTATTTGATATGACTGAGGAATGGGCGGATTTAGATGAACTTCTTAATGTGATGACGTACGGTGTGCTTTGTTGATTGTACAGTGCCATTTTTTGATAACAATGTGATGTGACGGGATTTTAGGGCATAATCTGGAGTTTTGCGATTTTCAGTGCTTTTATTGGGTTTTATCTCTCTATTTTGGATTAGTTGTTTAGATTGTTACGCATCTATTCAATCTGCTTTTGATTGCTAAAACTGATCTACTTATAGGCACTTTGGCCTCAGCAATTTGTAATGAGGACAAAATGAGCACAGCAATTTTTGTTTGTCTTCGCCTCAAGTTATCTTGAATGCAGAACTTACTGATTTAGAAGTCATTAACTCATTATAGTGTATTAATCAAGTATATCGCTGCTGGTTGTGTAAGCTAAATAAAATCTGTATAAGTTGAGGAATGTATACAGAGTATTGTTTCTTTGTTATACCTGATTACCTTCTAGCTTGTATGACTTCATTTCTTATATAGATATATCTCTATGGAGCTCATGTAACATCTTGGAAGAACGAGCACGGAGAGGAATTGCTTTTTGTTAGTAGTAAGGTATATCCTCTTTGACTTCTCATTGATTTTTTTTGTTGCGTTATTCACTACTTGCACCTTTGCAGATACTATTCACTATTTTATTTTGTCTTCTTATAAGATTTTTAATTGATATAAGTATTTGATTTAGTTTTAGTCCTAAAGCTCCTTAAACTGCCGTTAGAGTTTATACTTCAGTCACTTCACTATTAGTGCTGGTATTTTGATTCGGAAATGGTATCTGCAGAAAACTCATGGCCTTTTTCTGTTCTATAATAATGTGAGATGTTTTATGGTCCGCAGAGGACCTTAATGTGGTTCACCAATATAAAAGAAAGTCCCAAGTGATAACATAATGTGCTCTCGAGGGAATTTTTTACTCGAGTAAAATCATTTTTGTACTGTTGGATAGTAGATAAGAATAAAGAATCATGAATGTGCTTTGCTGTTTCCATTCCGGTATTTTTGAGGATCTTTAGCTTGAAATTAGTTAGTCTTATTGGCGAGAAACCATAGTAGACACTGATTAACTAATATGGCTATTTTAATAGTCAGCTAGTTCGCAGCTGCTACCATGTTTCCCTAATAAAATCTTGGAGAACTGTCACTTCAGAATAAATCCGTTTTACAATATGAAGATTTCAGTTCAGTTGTTTAAATTTGGTTAATTCTGATTGGGGTTTGGGTCAAATATCTCAGGTGTCTGGTGCTCTTCTCTGCAAACACTACAATTAAAGAATGGCTAGAAACCATTATCTTTCTTTTCATCATTTTCTTGTAGTACATGCTATTTGTTACACTAGTTAATGCAGCAAAACTGGCTTTGCATTTTTTATCTCCATTTAGTGGATACTTCAAATAGGTTGCTAGTGCAGTTAAAGTTACTTTTGCTATACTAGGCATTAATGGCTTTATGAGAATTTGTTGATAGTTTAAGTCTATTAATCTGTTTTGGATATGTGAGATTGAACTTGTGGAACTTTTGGAGTGCTTAAGCTTGTTGTATTACAGATCACAATAGCCAATATTTGTATTATTCAGATCTGCTATGTTAGACTTTCCTGTTCTTGCCTTTCCATATGCCAAGTAGTAAGCACCAAAGATCTGTTTCCTATATTTCAATTAAAGTAACTAGATGAAGATGTTATCTACTGATGGAAGATCCCAGTCCCTCTCTCTCCTCTCCTTAATCTCTTTAATTTTGGAGATGACACGAATCAATGGTTAGAGCTCAGGAGTAATTGAAATAGTGCAGTGTAAAGGCCAAGTCTTCCCCCCCCCCTCTGCAAGGCTGTAAATTCTTGCAGGACTGCAGCATTATTATGTCTGTTTTTCTAGTTCATGTCAATTATATGAGAAATCTTGACTTTGTTAAACATTTAACATGTCTATGGCGTTGAATAATGATATGCCATAGTGTGTATAACTCTCCCTTCACCTACATTTATTTTATAATTCAGGCCATCTTCAAACCTCCAAAGCCAATTCGTGGAGGCATCCCTATTTGCTTTCCACAGGTGATGTTCTATTATATATGTGTTCTTCCTCTTGCCTGATCAGGCTTCTGACCTTGGAGCTCTCTAATTTTCAGTTCTCCAACTTTGGATCTCTTGAGGCTCACGGGTTTGCTAGGAATAGGTTCTGGGTCATTGACCCTTCTCCACCCCCATTCCCTGTCAATTCGTCCAACAAGACATATGTCGACTTGCTTTTGAAGCCCACCGAAGACGATATGAAAACCTGGCCTCATAGGTAGAAAGTTGACTATGTGCTTTATTTATTGGTGGGATATTTGGGTTTTTGATCTCCTGGAGACTGTTTTTTAATATTTGGCTCTTGTGCAGTTTTGAGTTCCGCCTACGGGTAACTTTGGGACCTGCTGGAGATCTTATGCTGACTTCTCGTATCAGAAACACAAACCCTGATGGAAAACCTTTTACATTCACATTTGCATATCATACCTACTTCTCTGTTTCTGATATCAGGTAATTTTAACATCTTTTTATGATATGGCTTATGGTTTATTTTTTAATTTGTGTATATATTCAATTTTAGTGTTTAAGTACACAGATTTACATGTTATTTGTTTATAGTTCTTTTATTATAAAATTCTATTTTATAAGTTTTTTATACTGTTTTGGACTCACAATAGTTGTGTAACTTCTAGGGTACTTGAGTTTCCTGAGGATATAAGCAACTTTTGGTGAATATATTGTATACTATAACCTAATGTTACAAAAGATGTTTGATAGCTAGAAGGTTATGAAAAATGGCTATTCTTGTAGTGGAGCTACATACCCACACAGAGAGCTCTAATCCTGTGAAAGTTCTATAATGACATCTAGATGATGCTTCCAATACTGTTATTTTGCTCCTCCCTATAATTTCATTTAGGATGATTATTTTCTTTGTGCTGTTCTTCTGTTGGTTTTATATCCCGAGTGAGAGATGAGGAGGCAGGGAGTTCTATTTTGATCTCTTGTATTAAGAAATGGCTAGTATTGTCAGCCCTATGAATTTGGTGCCTACAAATTTTATCTGTATAAGTTATTCCTTTGATTATTGTTAAGTTGGTAAGAGTTTCCGGTATACTAGATAAAATATAGCTTTTTGTTGATTCTTTCATTGCAGTGAAGTGCGTGTTGAAGGTTTGGAGACACTGGATTATTTGGACAATTTGCAAAACAGAGAAAGATTTACTGAACAAGGGGATGCAATAACTTTTGAGTCAGAAGTAAGTTTACGAGACCAGCTTATATTTGTTCATATAAAATCTGTTGGCAAATATTCTTGAACATATTCTATTTTATTAAATATCTCTTAGGTGGACAAGATATATCTGAGCACACCTACAAAGATAGCAATTTTAGACCACGAGAAGAAGCGAACCTTTGTCATTCGTAAAGATGGTCTTCCTGATGCTGGTATGGTTGACTTGTCGCTTTCTGCACTCATGTTATAAATTAATAATGTTTAATGCCTTTTTTCCAAGTTTCTTCACTCTGTTTATTGTTTGGAAATATTTGACTTGTATTATGACTTGGTAAGATCCTATCTTTCTAATTTGCAAACATGTACTGCCATGTCACTCCTTAGAATTACACCAACTCCTCATTCACTTTGTAAGATTATTAATGCTGGACACCAGGTAGAGGTTAAACTTGATATTTGGCCTTGCTTAAAAACACTGTTTTATCTTTTCTGTCAAGCTGGGTAGATTTCTATCATCAATGTAGTTTTCTTTTGAGGGTATCTTCTAAAGATCTTTGTTTTGTTTGTAGTTGTCTGGAACCCCTGGGATAAGAAGGCAAAAGCAATGGCTGACTTTGGGGACGATGAGTATAAGCACATGCTGTGCATTGAGGCAGCTGCCATCGAGAAACCTATCACTTTGAAGCCTGGTGAAGAGTGGAGAGGAAGGCAAGAACTATCTGCTGTGCCTTCAAGTTATTGCAGTGGACAGCTTGATCCTCGGAGAGTCCTCCAAGGCAGCTAAAAGTTCTCTTACACTTTATCGTTGTATGTACAGGTAACCTTTCAGCAGCAATCTGACATTTAATATTTTTTAGTATGTAATATCCTAATGAGTCGTCCCATTCCTTGATAGGAAGTTCTTATGAATTTTAGTGTAAAATCTCTGTTTCAAAAGATTTTTAACAATAACCTTTTCTCAGAACAATTGACATAGCATTCATACTGTCAACCTGTACTTGATTCCTTTTCAGGTGTTTTCTAAATATTTCAGAGCAATTGCCAGCCACTGCACTTTAGAACCAATAATTTTGGCCATTCAAAATCAAAGTCAAAGACCTAATATTCTCTACCGAAGATTAACCAGTACACACTTAATCTTATATGAGTCTACTTTGTTATTTATTGAACTTCAGAATTAACATTATTTCATGTCATTGAGCTGAATGAATTAGACGTGGTGTATTTTGTAAATTACATAAGGGTTCTATTCAATATGTAATATGTTGATCATCTCATCTCGCGCCATTTCCTTCATGTTCTATGTTGATTTCCTGTGACAGTCTATTTTGAGAATTTGCTAATACTATACAGAACTTGATCCTTGCTTGCCTTTTTTTTCTCTCGTACACTTGGACTTATTCATCCTATATACCCATTCTCATGTGAGGGGCTTGATTTTGTTGGTGCAGGTGGTTGACTGCAATATTGGGAAGTATAAGGTTGCGGCACCAATATCTGTTCAAGACCTCTTTTACCGTCTTGTGCTTAGTACAATAATTATTCTGATTTCACCTTTAATGAACTGGACCTGTTTGGGAATATACTTATAATCAAATAACTTGTGTTGTTTTTGTTGGGCATGCGATACTGTATCAACAAGTGTAATCAAGAAGCATTGCCTACTTAATCCCGATGATTTGGAGTGTTGAATTGATTCTTTTCTGAAGTGTTATATGGAGGAATTATTTGGGTATTGATTCGACTATAAACCAAGTCAGTACTCACATCTGCCACTATTATCAATCTTATATATAAGCTTGATAGATGCACATTTCTCTCTTTCAATTACACCATTTCGGGTAGTACTGAAATCTCTCTTAAATAGGTTTGGGTTCCCGTCTTGTCACTTTTAGCCACTCCTAGACACAGTCGATGAATAATATTTGTTCTCAGTTACTACGAGTAACGTCCCGTTTGTATCGACTCTCTTTATTATTATAATACACTCATTTGAATAAAAGATAGCCAATACAAGTGGGATAGAGGGAGTAATATATATGGGTGAGTTTAAATCCATAAAAATTCATAAAATAATTTCAACTTGTAAATTCATATAAAATTACAATTTTTTAAAACGATTAATGTCGATTCAAAATTGAAAGTGCCTTGGACGATTTCGGTTTTGAACCGTGAACCATTATAACTGCGGTTTAATTCTAATTTCAAAATAATGAAACCGTAAATCGATAATTCGATATACAGTTCAAATTGTAACTATGAACAACTCTAGCCCTAATATAAATATGAATTTATATATAATTTTAATTTTTCTTTTAATTTTCCCATGATGACTATCCAAATTGTATACTTGATTAATATTAATATATATATTTAAAGATAATTGTACATTTTTAAATTTAATAAACATTTGGAGTATACATAGTAATATCCTCTTACCTTAATTCTAATTAGATGCATCAATGAAGGTAATAATATTCTGCAAATATCAACCTTCCTTCTCAACTAAGCTCACGTTTATATATCAATTAATCAAATATCTTTTCCTTTCCATGCATATTCAAAATAAACAATATCCCCTTTCATGCATGCAATTAATATTATATTCAAACTCCAAAGAAAATTTGGTTTTCATTTCAAGAAAACACCAAATTCTATTCATCTTTCCATTCTTGCAATACCCAATTAATACCAAGAACCATTTAGCTGTTGTCATAAAAAGAAAATACTAATCACAAACAAACAAATTCAAATTCAAATATGTTTTTTCAATTTAAAATTTTATATACTTTCCACTCAAATAAACATATAGAAATATTTTTAATATTTCATGTTATGATACATTATATCATAAACAATTTTTTTTACTTTAAATAAATATTAATTAAAATAATAAATTTATTTATGACACATGAATTGTGAGATACTGAATCCGATCATATTAGACTATTTACTTTGATAAGAGTCTAAATTAATTTCTCTACATATAATTTCATTGTGACAACATAATTTGGATCTAAAATTACATAGTATATACAATAATATGCGATTAAACCTACTCAAGGTAAAAAAAAAACAAGGAAATTTTATTAATGAATTAATCCAAGAACTAACATGAAAGAAAAAATAAAAACAATGGATGGAAGAAGGCCATATGCTCATTGTTCTGTACATCATAATATAATATTGTGATCACTTTAATTAATGTGTTAATCAATGTATAATCACGTACTTAATTAATTAACCACCACTAATTATCTAGCTTCTTCTCTTCGAAAGTTGAAAGCCAAACAAGGGTTTTCGTTCTCTCTGTAACCCCAAATCTCGACTACTTCCCCTCTCTGTCCATTGTTTGCAGATACTACTTTTCTCCAATCCGATTTAATTACAATCATATCCAAGCTGTCCCATTTCTTCATCACCAGATTGTTGTATAAACGTCCTCCGCCGTCAACCCCCACCACCGTCAGCCCTTTTCCATCGCCGTGCAGCGCCGCCGCCTCGCTTTCGGTCAAGAACTCTATCACCTTTTCTTCCTTACTCACGAATACCCTGTTTTGATCTTTCTTGACGTCGGATTCCGTCAGCACCTTCCGGTACAAGAATACCGCCCCACTTCCGCCGCGCATCGCCACCGCCAGCGACAGACCCTCTATTTCTTCAATAGGAAGTAATGGCTGTTGCTCTTGATCGTCGATTACATGCCTTATGCGTCTTCTTTTCATCTTCTTCTTCTCCTTTTCCTCGTCGCCGCCTGTCTTTCTCTTTCCCGGGTTTCTTGATTTCTTATGATTAGTAGTACTTCCGGGAAGGCCCAGTGTTAAAGTTGTATCCGGTTCAACATCGTCGGCCAGGAAATCTTCGCAGCCGGATTCCGGCCATAACGGCAGCAGGACAGCCGGGTTTAACACCGGAGACGGTGGGCGAATGTCGGGATTTCGTGGAACAGAATGAAACCCTAACCTCAGCGTAGTGTCGGCGCTATCAT
Source organism: Leonotis leonurus (assembly GCA_026898415.1). NCBI lineage: Eukaryota > Viridiplantae > Streptophyta > Magnoliopsida > Lamiales > Lamiaceae > Leonotis > Leonotis leonurus. The sequence goes on along the minus strand of JAPKLX010000002.1, from coordinate 5,434,368 downwards.
CAAGAACTGCAGTTGAATTTGACGAGGTTTCTCCATGATGATGAAACTCTTGATGATGGTGGTTTTCTTGAATCAGATAAAACGAGAGTCCTTCGCTGCCGTCCCAAGGAAATATCTCCGGCAAAAGACGCCACGGGAAGGCGGTGGGAGGCGGCTGCTGGTGGTGATCATCATCATCAAGAATTGAAGAAGTTGGATTTGATGAGCTTTCATCATGATCATGTTGGTGGTTTTCTTGAACGAGAGAAAGCGTGAGTGCAAGCGAAAAACGCGGCGGGGAGGCGATGGGAGGCGGCTGATAACGGTCATCAAGAACCACAACTTGTTCTTGGGGAAACCTTGTTAACTTCTTCATTGTTGCAAGAAAATATATGTTATGAATATTGGTGGAAGAAATATAAGTAATGGGATATATGAGAAAGTAAGAGTGGGGGATAAAGGGGTGTATCACTGTATTGTATATGTATAGGCCAGGTTTATCGACTTGAATTACGTACGTTGCCATTCCAACCTCGTTATAAACATAGGAAGTTTTGATGAATCTAAATGTGAGCTTTAGTTGAGAAGGAAAGTTGATATACATATATATCTATATATATATATATCATGTATCTACTAAATATTGTTAATAAAATAAATAAATAAAATGTACATATTTCTTTAAATATGGAAACAAATTCTTCTTTGGACGGTGTCAATGTAATACTACATGCATGAAGAGAAAGTGGAAAGTTTAGAAGGAAAATATATTAATCAATTGATATGGAAAGTATGAACTTAATTAATTAATGTGGGGGGTTTTTAGAAGGAAACTTGCAGAAATATTTACCTTGATTCATTTTTAGAATAGGAAATAGGGTGTTGGTGAGTAGGGAAGAGAGGGTGATGGAGTTATTGAGCGAGAGAGAGGCGGCTGCTCTGCATGGCGACGGGAAAGGGCTGACGGTTGCGGGGTTGACGGCGGAGGACGTGTATATACTGATCTGGTGAAGAAGAAGTGGGAGAGCTAGGATATGATATAGTAATAAAATCAGATTGGAGTAAAGTGGTAGCTGCAAACAATGCATAGAGAGAACGATAAGCCTTGCTTGGCTTTCAACTTTGCAAGAGAAGAAGATAGTTAGTGTGTTATGGCTGGCAAATGGCAATGGAAGAATTGACGAGCGTCACGTGTCCAGTTTGCATCCAACTAGAGTTGCTATTGAAAATGTTAAGAGTTGCTATTTAGTTTTGTTGTTGGGCTTTTGCTAATTTAGTTATTATGGATTTGTTTCTTATTGTTTGGGCCTTGTTGTTTGTTTTTGTGTTGGGTCCTATTATGTTTGAATTGGCAGTGATATTGTACTTGCTACCTAAATATGTTTAGGCTTGAGAATGAAGACAAAAAAGGATACTATTACACAATTTTATTTTTTCTGTTCTAAGTTAGAGTTGTTATAATTTCACCGAGTTAGAACCAAACTATTTTCATATTTAGATATTAGAAATCGAGCAAGTTATCATAAATTTGTACTCATTGTAAAAGTTTGTTTGACAGGAAGAACACTTAGCTCTCAAACTAAATGTTTGATTTTGATTGAGTCTTTTTTTTTAAACGAGTTTGATAAACCACCAAATTCTGCACCTCAAAATTTTTATTTACTCATACTCAAGACCAACACATTACATGTAGTGTTTTATGGCATCACTTGATAATGTATTTATATGCATTATTAGTCAATGCATCATTATCTAAATACATTATATAAATAAATTTGATGCATAATTATTATTATGTATTATATATTATACAAACACGAACCGTTTCAATTTGATTCATAATTACTGCCTAAAATTAAACTTGTTCTTTATGCGATCAATTCTCTACAAATGTGTAGATCAATGAAATTACAGCGAACATTCTTATTGATTAATTACCTTCTTCTAGTCCAAAGTATATCATTTCAAAATTGTTACACAAACTATAAAGATGAAATGTGTCCAAAAAAAATATCATATAATATAAAGGGCCGACAGGAAAACAAAGCATGAAATTCACGACGATCAGATTTGACTCGAATTCTCGATACAAACAACTTACTCAATTATTTATCACGTCTTAAATGATTTATCTCTTGATTTTATGTATAATACTACTAGAAAAGTAAGGCAATGCTTTATCCCATTTGGGTTTTAACCAATCCAAGACTAAGAGTAACAAACTAACAAATTGTGATGATTCTAATAAATAAGGAATCTAATAAACACTTTAACTATTGAGCTAATACTTAGATAGTCTATACCAATTATTTCATCTACAAACATTACATACTCTTCCAATGGCCAACAAAATCTATCATGGTAAGTTAAAAAAAATTGCAAAGAATATATCTTGAAGATGATGATCATATCATGTTCTATTCAAGCTTAGATCTTGCAGCAGCCAATGAGGCCGCCTTTTTTCTTGATATAGTGCATCTGAAGAAGAAGAAGAAGCCTTGAAAATTTGCAACTGCGTGATCTCGTCATCTTTGCTTTTGGTACAATGTCCTATGCTCAGTGTTAGCTCCACTTCCACGTCACCTTCATCATCCTTATTTTTAAATTCTCTGAGTGGATGAGTGCTTGTTGATGGGGTGCTTTCAAGATTCAATTTGATAGCGTTTTCTGCTGAATTACTGCAGCTTATCACCTCATTCGTCAGATCGTTTCTTGCACTAATTTCTTGAGAAGTACTTAGCTTAAAGTTGGATTCTGTTGTTGTTTGATTGCTAAGACCATACTCAGGATTTCTTCTCTCTGTTGTTTCCATGTGTTGCTTTAGTCCTTCTTCGGTTTCTTGCATCAGCTTCTTCTGCATATTGTATAGCCTATGCAGCTCCTCAACCTTCAACAAATTACAACAAAATTCAGCAATAACATAGAGAAAAAGAAAGAAGTTCTTAGTGTTATAGGAAGAGTGGAGAGATAGATGTATGTACCTGCTGCTTGAAAAGTTGTTCTTGCATCAGCATCATCTTCTTCATGGACTCACTTTTTTGTGATTTACAAATTATCTCCATAGAAGGAGGCTTCACTCTGAGAAAATCACTACTTTCTGGGTTTTGATGAAGCTGATCAATGATCAATCTATTATTCACAGCACAGTTGGTGTGTGGAGCTCTAGTCAAAGGACTTATTATCCAATGCTCAAATTTGGTTGTCATTCCTCAAGGACAAAAGATTGTGGCCACTTAGATCCAACAAAAATAGAAATAGAAAGAAAAAGAAAAGGGGGGAAAATTAACAGACTCTCAAAAACACATCATTAGTGGTGGCAACATGTCTGCATATATATTGTCAAGAGAGAGAGAGAGAGAGACTTTAAGTAAAGTAAATAGAAAGGAAAAAAAAGAAGGTGCTGTCAAACTTGTGGAAAAAGGAAAATTAGAAAGGAGTACTAATTTAAATCATGATTCTTGCTGATGTATGAGGATTTTCATAGTATTAATTAAGCAATATTTACTATTAAAAACCTCATGCAGTGTTTAAAAGAAAGAATTAATTGGCCTAATTCCACCCTATACTCCTAATCTCATCTTGAGAGGATTTATGTATGTGAAAAATTAGTTAGTGTGTGAGGAGAAGATAATGTATTATAACTCAGTGGTTATTTTAAAATTAGGAAGCCTTTTTAAGTTATTGTCTGACAAAAAAGTCAGAAAAAGAGGCTCATAAAATTTAGAAGTGATCTAATCTTAGCTACTCTATGTATAAGATTAATTGCATTTAGCATTATCCTCCAATCAAATAAATTTAGAAGTCTTCAAAATTACTTTTGCAAAATTACATATGTCTATTGTTCCTGATATATATAAAATTCCATACATCAATAGTCATGCATGGAACTATATATAAGTAGAGAGAGAGAGAGGTCACACTTGAACAAAGTCTTGAACAAAAAGTGGTGGTGAAATAAACCTCAGCATTGAAGACTAATTAAAGAGCAAATGAGCATTAAACTACTGAAACTTCAGCTTCTGATAAACAAGCCATAATGAAGAAACATTACAGCATGAATTTTCTATTCATGCAAAAATGAGAAAAAACCAATATATACCTGAAACTGAAAATGGAAGTAGATGTCAGTGTTGAATCTCATTGCATATCTCAAACTCTCATCCTATATGGTTTTTGAGTAATCCAACCAGAAATCTCTTACCAGGCCAGGATACAAAGTCCTAACTATGCTTCTTTCTTTAATGATTTGCAAATAAACTATAGGAGAAAGAAAAACAATCATGGGGATTTATATAATAATTACGATTGACAATTGACAGGCTGTATTGTGTATGAGAAAGAAAGGAGATGAGTAGTTGTTGCTACTTATAATAATGTATTTAGTTTAATCTGTGAATTGTAGTATTTACGAGTGTTAGGCTATGTTTGGTATTCATGACACGATACTCATATATCTCAGGATAATTGTTCTATAATTATCACAATTATATAACAATTAGTGTTCTAGGAAGATCAGTTCACGACCCCACTTCAGAATCATAAACAATTAATATATTTTAATGTGTGTCTCTACTCTGTGTTTTATATATGCAAGATTTGTTACGTCTATCTATATATACACTAATTACTTCCTAAACTCCAGCCAATTAAGGTACTGCATGTCTGTGGCTGTGATTCTGCCAACTAAAATTCCAAGCAGGTCTTTTGCAGGATGATGAGAAATGAGAATATGGTACTGCATGCTGTAAGTATTTAAAATATAATAATAATCATCATCATAAAGGTGGAAGGAATATTGAATTAAAGAAAAGTGAAGTTGGTTTTTCTTTTTGCAGACAGTAATAGTATATAATATATATCCCTTTCCATTTTAGTTTTCTTTTTCCTACTTCACTGGTTTGGGATAATTTGGTTGCAGCTTTTGTTGCTGTCTTAATTGTTTAACCAAGTGAAGAGATTATGGCCTTCTCAATAATGTGGTATCTCTTACCACATTTCCAGATTTTATATATAGCACTCATTTCATCATTTGGATGAAGTATGAGATCTTTCACTTGATATTTAAATATTGCTTATTATGATTTAAAATAGTGCTGTTGTCATATAAAGATAAGCATTTAATCATGACTTCATCAGCACATCTTAACATGAGCTAGCATGCAGAAATAGTAATAAATTATATTCAATTAATTTCATGTCTTATTTTAAAAAACAAACCTGCATGTTATTAACAGTCAATGAAATTGAAATAAGCTGATTGTGATTTGTGAGTCTGTGACCCATATTTAATTCCTTTTTTTAATAAATTATTTACAGTTCCATAACCAAATTAAATTACAAATTGCAAAATCATAATATAATTATGTATTTATTAATCTATGTATTAATAGAATCATTAGTTTTAATCCGATTTTATACATTTTGCTTAGGCTCAATTTTGATTTTAAATTCAGGAATTTGATTAGTCTTGAAGAATTTGCTTAGGCCCTTTGGATGTAAAGTAAGTTTGGACTTTTATGTGTATATATATTCAAATCAACCTATTGGGCTATATTATATCTCATCCACTTCTTCGTGGCCCAAAAATGAAGATTTACTTTTTATTTTTCTTAAGAATGAATTTTATAAACAGTAACAAATTCCAATGTTAAAAAGTAAGTATAGGCCAACATTCGAGAATCTCAATTTAGCCCGAAAGAGCAGATTTACATGTAATTAATTCTAAATCGAAGAAGATTAGAGTTAAAAAAAATTATAATCTGAAATATTTTTCAGTTTAAATGGGTTGATCGAAAACAACATAAACCCGATAGGACGAGCCTGAAAATCGAGTGGATTATCTGGATTAACCAAATTAAAAGATAAAATAAAAAATTTTGTAAAATATATTTGATTTTATATGTAAAAGTTGTATTTTACTATATCCATGAGTTAATCAACCGCTTAATAAAAATAATCATAATTAATTTTTGTTACGATATCATTATATATTTATATTTAAATGTGATCTTTAACCACATGTTGAATTTTTATTTTATTTGTTATATTTTGCATATTTATTTTACAAATATAGAACTATAAAAAATTAGATATATGTTAAAAAAATTTATAAATATTACAGTCTGATTGGCCTAGCTCAAAAATTGAAGATTTAAGATTAAAATTATAAATTTTCAATCTAAAAAAATTCAATTCGATTGAGCTAGAACTGAATAATCAATAAATCAATAACTCAAGTCGATTAAAATTATAAATTTTGTGTGTGTGGTCTCTACTTTCTGGTGATGTAAACTAAAGACAAACTGAAATGTTCAGCTTCCTCTATCCATCTGGCCTTGTACTACTGAGATATCCATTAATTATCTTAATTTTCTTAAATCTAATTAAACAATTAATGGACTATTTAAATAGTGGTGAAGTCATCAAAAGCCCAATAAAAAAACACGCAGAAAAGCAAACAAACAAACTTAGGTTTGTATTAACTAATATGAAACCAGAAACAAGTGTTATCTTGTTTGTGTATGGATTGGTTAAGTTAATCGAACTCAACCGACAATGCATTCATGTATATACGCGCGTCTCTTAAAAAAACTATGCAAGAACCTTAAATTTCTGCCTCACGCCGTCTACTTTAGTTATTGTCAATAGTGGTTGGATTGCTTTACCCTCAAAAATTCTTCCTTCACCCTGGAATATATTTAACATTGGAAGCTCCAATTAGTGTTTAGCTCAACGTGGAGTACTAACATTAATATTTTTGATGAATTAGTAGTTTATTTTGGTACTTGATGTACCAACCTCACTCAACATTTAATTATTTTGTTTTTGTATGTTGGAAACTGTACAATCAATACCCGTGGTTTGCTAGAATTGCTGAGAAGAAACTGCAAAGAATGGTAGCTACTTTGGAAGCTAGTTGATCAACTATATTAATATGGTCGCGTTGGACTAATTTTTATACATTCAATTATTACTCTATATTTACTCATAAGAGATTCATTTGATATATTCCATCAAAAATACTACTCCGTATTTATATAAATAAATAATGATGCAAGAGAATAATATTAATTTTGATACTTATTATTTAATATTCAAAAGTAAAATGATGCATGGCATGAGTCATGCATCAAGATTCAAGAAATTTTATATGTAACTGGGATTTAGGGGTTGAACTAACTTGTCTTTTCTTGAACTTTTTTTTCTTCGCCCTTTTCTTTTTGAGGGGAAACTTGACTCCTATTCTATTAATAACGTTTATGACATTAACTTGGTACATTCATTAACAAGTACAAGTGATAAATATATCATACTATATATTCCCTCCATCTCAATTAAGATGAGGCGTATTCCTTTTTGGTCATCCCACCTAAGTTGAGTCATTTCTTTTTTAATACAGTACTACATCTTTTTACACAGATTTATATATTCATATCACTATTTTTCAATTCTTTTAAAATCGTGTGCCCAAAAGTAACGTTTTCTTGACCAGGATAGAGGGAGTATACGACTAAGAGGTAGCCGCATAACTTATCTGTAGTGTTTATCAACTGCTGCCACTCACTCACTCACATGCTCCTCTTTACATGATTGATTGATAGGAAATAGGATTAGTGCATATATATATACATAAAAGTAGGGCCTTCACTTTTATATTATTTCTTGTATTAGGATCCTTTAACCTTTTCATTTGATTTAATTGGATCTTTAAATTTTCTTTTGGGACCAATTGGATCCTTAAACTTTGTATAATATCATTTATTATTAGGTACAGTGCAATATTGCTAAAGAACTTAATCAATATATACATATATGATATATAGTTTGAAGCAAACGCAAGAAACCGATTGTGTACAATAAACCTGGAAGGTGAAGTTCCTATCAAAATTAAGTATTGTTGCTTCTGCTTTAAGTTAAGGGAAACAATCTATACGAATTTATATGCGTGTGTATTATATATACACATTGTAATAAGTTATTGTTGAGAAATATTTTATAAGTGTTTTGATTCAGATTCCAATACCTCTCCTGAAAAGATGTAGTAAGACCAATATTGAATCTTAGTGTTTTGTCTAAGAACTCATATGTTAGGGAGTTCTAATTTTTCAGGTACACTGAAGGACATCCCCACTGAAGATTCAAGCTATCCCAAAACTGAAGGACCTTCTCTACTGAAGTCTGTCCTGAAGTTTTGAAGTTGAAGTTAGAAGCTATGTCTTTGCCAAACTGAAGTCCAGTACTGAAGGTCAACCTGAAGTTCTAAACTGAAGACCAGTACTGACTGTCCAGATTGAAGTCTCCACTGAAGTCTCCACTGAAGTCTGCACTGAAGCCTAAACTGAAGTTTCCACTGAGAAATAGCCTAGCTCGTAGGCATTTCCTTTTATGGCAAAAATCTCAGTAGGTAAACAAGATCTTTTTGCAGACACCTAAAATGGCAAAAAGGACGAAAACTCCAACGGAAAGAATTCAAATCAAAGCTCTATCTCACAACGGCTATATCTTTGAGAGAGCACTATAAATACCCGATGCTTCAAACATTTCAAGACACCGGTTACCCAATACTCTCAACTCGCTATCGCTATATCTGCATTCAAGCTCTCAAGCTCTCAGTCAGAACACACCAAGCTTTCAGATTCCATTCTTTAGTGTTCTTAGCGATCCTTCTGTAACCGAAGAACAATCTTAGTTTTAGAATTAGTTCTAAGCTAGTAGTGATCAATTTGACTGTATATTCAACCTTCACGGTTGATCACTGTAAGATTGTTATCTCTCCATTAAGTTGGAAACCATCGACTAACATCGAGTACTCGTGGACGTAGGAGTTTTTATCTCCGAACCACGCAAACCAAATATTGTCTCTCTGTCTCATTTAATTTCAGTATTCTATATTCTTTATCTATCATCAACTGAATATTGATTAAGTGAAAAGAGAAATATTGCATTAAAGTTTTCTGAAACAAACGAGTAAGATTTAAAGCCACCACATTCCGCACACTTAAGTTATTAGTCCATCAGTCAAACACTAAGTGTAGACTGAAGGATTCCTAACTGAAAGTTCATCTCTCTCACTGAAGTTTCCTCCCTTCAGTTCAGGAGCACAAAAGTTTTTAAATTGTAAAAACTGACTGGTGTATCCCCCCCCATACACTCAGTTCACTCGTTTCGGGACCAACAGTTATACACATTTTGCATGTTGTTAATTAGGGCTACTTAGTATGCTCACTATCTATGGAAGTGGTAGTTGAAGAAGCATTGTCAATTATACAAAGGAGACAGCTGTTTACTCTGCATGCTTCTCCTCCAAATTAATATTTTATTTACTCACTAATATTATTTGCAATTTGATTCCTATGTCTCCCTACGTCCTATAAATGAAGTATCTCTTTTCTGATTGGGACGTCCCACTATTGTTTCATTTCTATTTTTGACAAATTTTATAAGTAAAAAGTAAAGTGTATTAAAGTGAAATAGAATAAAGTAAGATATTTGTTTGTGTATAAAAAAATAGGGGACTACTTTTGTGGGACGGTTAGAATATCATTTAAAAGAAAAAATACTATTTCAGTTTCGTTAAAAGCTATTTTTTTATACAGTAAAATAAGATGTAATGTAAAAGAATAAAGTCCGCAACATATTTTAAGAAGTTATTTGTCGTAATTTTTGAAAACAAATTAATATTAATAAAATAGTTCAAGAGGTAAAACTAATCATTTTTAGTTTTAAAAATCATACAAATTATTGTTTAACAAAGGTCTAATAATACAACAAAACTATTCTTATCGGATTTCAAGATGATTAGAAAATGAGAAGGTGATTAAATATCTTTTGAATACTATGGTATTCCTAGCTAATTATTTACTATATTCGTACTTGTAAATTAATGAGCGTTAAACCATAAATGATTAATTAGGTAATAATTTCAAGTTTCAAAAGTGGGCAAATGTTTAATTAAGAACAAAAATAGTAAAATAGTAATTAAAAAGAATAAACCTGTGATGTATATTAATTTGAGTAGTAATTTGTCTCGTTTATGGAGTACATACAATACGTTGTTCTTTTTAGGGATGTTTATGCTACATATAGTAAATAATTTATTATTTAATATAAATAATAAATTACAATAGTAAACTGCAAATAAAACGCACCAATAGTATTAGTTGACTTTGGTTTGGTTTCATTAATTTTATTGGTCTACAAAAATAATTTGATTTTGATATAAAATTGCACCAAATATTTAAAGAGATTATGTTGGTGTTTTTTTCCGGTCGATTTGTAGTATCAAAATTTTGTCACTCAACAATATTTTGAGAAATAAATTATACTTAAATCAATTAAAATTATCTTCGATTCGGTTCCAAAGTTATTTGGATTTGTGGGTATAAATTAATTTATTATTTATCTTGGAAATATTAAATATAAGTTTATATTTTTACAAACCCAAAGATAACAAATATCAGTTGACAAAGATAAAAATATATTAATAAAGGAGCTCATCTTTGACTTTGAGTAAATCAATTAGTGATTTTGTGAGGTATTAGGATTTGTCGGGAAAAATTTGATTTTCAGTATAATTATATAATTCTTTCGTTCCACCTTAAATGTTTTATTTTATTATTATAATAAATTTATTTAAATATAAATGGAATATTTAAAGTGGGAAGAAAAGTAGTAAGAATGTTCCAACATTTCAACTATTATTATCAAAGTTTAAATATTATAGTATCCCTTTTTATTTTCAAGAATCTGACTCATTTGCCCCTCTTTCATGCTGGAACTGGTTGTCCCTCTTGTATGCTATTCTTATTATTACAACTTATCCTCAATTTCTCAAACACACACACACAATTGGTGTGTCTTGTTTAGTCTAATCATCAACCCCACAACTTCATCTTCGAATTAAATTTCCAAAAACAAAGAACATTCTCGATTGTTCTGAAACACAATGAGCCCCAACATTTAATGATCAAACTTGTACAGTGTCTACAAGAAGAAGAAAATAATCAGCATACATGATAACAACCTTGTTACTGTCTAACAACACTAGTATCTTACATTCAATTATTACCATATCTGCAAGTCGACTCTAGCAATCGTTTCTCTTAACGTACGAACTCCCCGTTGAAATGGACTCTTGTCGAGAGTTTGAAGACGAGGAAGTGTCGTATTCGTATTCGTATTCACATTCAAGATCCTCAAACCCCCAAAATTCTTCGGGTTCCTCCTCTTCTTTCGGAACCTTCCATTTCTCCGCGTCCATATCTTCCTCCGACGATATCACTTCCACCACCTGTCAACATCAGTAGCTCCAAATATTTTACTATGATATTTTAACAGTAAAGTCTGCATATTTTCGGAATATATTCTCATCGTAGAAGGTATCTAAGACCTATTCAAAATTCAAACACATCTAAAAAACAAAGGAAAAGACAAAGGTGATAGCACTGCTGGATTATATCAAGTTGGAGCAGACATTAATATTGTTCAATGCCCACACAAATGTTTAATCCTCAACTTGTATTAACAGCAGGAAGCAAAAAAAGGTTGTCATATTGTAAGTAAAGATCTTCTTGTCCAAAGCAAAACAAAATCAAGATGATTCTTACTTTTCTTGAGTGAAAATAAAGTGTGCTTAATTATATTATTCTAGCCTGTCTTTATTATGCAGATCACACATTATTGCTTAATAAAGCACAAAGATTGTAGTTAGGTGAGGCACTAACATCAAGAGCAGATAAATTAAAACCACATCAAGACAGAAAGAGAGCTGATGCGTGTACAGTCATATGAGGTTAAATAAATTATACTATTAACATATACAATCATTAGTATATATCAAGATAATCTTTGGATTACATTAACATAAGGTGTTTAATTTCTTATAGCAATTGTTTTCATTGTAAATATAATAATTGCATAGTCGGCCAGTCAACTATATATGGAGGTTATATTACATTACATGAACTCTACCTTTCTTTAGCAAAGTTGTAATATCATTAAATTAAGCAAGCATGCCAACTTGATGTAAAACGTCCTTATCTCTAAACTCAATAGTAATTGCTAGTTAGCACAAGTTAGGTGAATCACCGCATATAAATGACGTAAATTAGCCTAAACTCGACGAGAAAATGACATGAATGTAATAAAAGTCTCTCATCTGTCACTAGAATTCCCATCCTTTCATGAAGACTTTGAATATTGTAAGCCTTTCATAAACTAATCACTATAACAAGTTTAAAACAAAACAAGAAATACTTATTAAGACATTCAAAGGTGAATATCGATTTAGCCATATTTAAGCAGATATAGGATTCATGTCCTAGCATGCTCACTGATTGTATAATATTATATGCGAAGCAAGAAAACCTATGTCGTTTCTATTGAATAATTCACGGTAAGACTACAAAGAAAACTGATTTAATCTAAACAAGCATATCTCAAAGTCAAAGACTAGAACAAATTCTTTAACAAAGCTTTGAGGCTTTGAACTGAGACGATACCTCACTCATAGTTGGGCGCCAAATTGGAGTAGCTCGTATGCAGAGAGAGGCTGCAAATGCAAGCCTTTTGAGTTGGATTGTGTTGTACTCATCTCCGAGCCTCGGATCAATCACCTCTTTTATATCTCCTCGGTTCAGTATAGGCTTCGCCTATTAATCAGAATTCCAAACAGTCACGAATAAGCTCTATGATGAGATAAATTTCTAGAGATTATTGAGCTTTGAGAGATGACATTCACCCAGCTATGCAGACTCTGATGAGAACTATCTACTGGTTTCTTCCCAGAGACAAGTTCTAGCAAAAATACACCAAATGCAAATACATCCGTCTTCTCGTCTACAACGCCGTGCATAAAATACTCCGGTGCTAAATGCCTGTAGATTAACCACCAAAAACGTTAACCATATGTATCTCAAAGAGTCATCGCAAGAATTTAGTAACTGCAATGATGGTTTAATACCCAAATGTGCCTTCTATTGGAACAATGGAATGATGGCTCCATTGTGATGGAAGCCATTTTGCTAAACCAAAATCAGATATCTGAAACAGAGAAACAAGATCATGAATCATACATCAATCTAGTTCAATATACTTGAGAAATAAGAAGAAGAAAAAAGAAGATTCTTTATCTTTTCTCAGTTGTTTTTCAACTAAAAAATGATACCTGTGGCTCAAAATCTGCAGTTAGTAAAATGTTAGAAGACTTAATGTCTCTATGAATGATTCTTCTGGGACAGTTGTTATGCAAATAATGTATGCCTTTTGCAGTTCCAACCGCTATTTTGTATCTTGTTTTCCAGTCCAATGTAGGCAGTTTCTCATCTAGACAAGGAAAATTCTTTACAAGTTACTAACCCAAAATAAAAAACGAAAAAGAAAGAAACAAACAAACACTGTATGTTAAAATGTACTCCTAATTGGAGAAATTATTACCATGAAGAACAGAAGCAACAGAGCCTTTGGAAGAGAACTGGAAAATGAGATAAAGGCCATTGTCAACGCAGCAGCCAAGAAGGGCTGTGGCATTTGGGTGAGAAACGTGTCCTAACGTTCCAATTTCGCTTAAGAATTCTTTCTCTTTCCTCTCGTCGTTTTCTGCTTCCGTCAACCTCTTCACAGCTATGGCTTGTCCGTCTTCGAGCACCCCTCTGTATACCTCCGCATACCCTCCTTTCCCCACCATATTTTCTGAATTAAAACACGCACACGCACACAGATAAAGATAGAAAGAAAGATAGATATCTCACCGTTCACCAAGGAAAAAAAAGAAGAAAAACAAAGATTGCATTTTTTGGACTTAAAATCCTCAAGAAAAAGTGGAATGCGAGCTCACCTGCGGAGAAATCGTTGGTGGCGGCGGAGATTTCGGCGTAGGAGTAGCATTTCCATGTGGGTTTCTGGAATTTCTCCGACGGCTCTACAGCGGTGGCGGCCTTATTTTGCTCGGTGGTGAAGTCGGAGTGTTGATCAAGAGCGTTGCGTTTGAGGGAGAAAAACCTCTTGAAGCTAGCAGCTGTCCGAATGTATCTCATGTTTGGTAGTAAGAAGGAATCGCGAACTGTTTTCTTAATGATTCTGTCTCAATGTGGAACTCCAGTCTACCCTCAATCTCATTACAGGACAGAATACATATATATGCACACACTATTTGGACAAAGAGTCCATGCGAGTCTGTGTCGGGGTATATTTAGTGCTACTATTGTTAAGCAAATTTTTATGATAGAGGCATCTATTATTTTAACCAAAAACACAAGTGTTTCTTTGTTTTTAAACCAACCTGAAATGATTGTGGTGATTTGGCCAAAGATAAAGAAGAAAAGAAAACTAGCTTTTAGGAAAACTTGGATAGCTGATTATTGATGATTCCATAATTGAATCACCTTCCTCACGCTTCCAAATTATAGGAATGGTATGGTAAGACTTCGTTTGAAAAGACGTGGTAAAAAGCAACGTGCGACTTGAAGACATGATCGGTTGTGGATTTTTACATCCACCATTTGTGATTTTTCTAGAAATGGGGTACTTTTGGCTCGACATTGTTTGTTCTGTTACACACTTGAACACTTAATTTTTTGTCGGGTTGTAAATAGTTAATGATAGAGCTCGAACCGAAGGTATTAATTCATTTCTCCGGCGCGAGAATCTAGTGTTAATGTCAATCAACTGAAACAACTTTGTAAATATATAGAAAATCGAAAGGATCCAAAATTTTGACTCAACATGAATCATACTAAATTCAACAACCCGTATGATTTTTTTATAGAAATAAATAAATAAGGGTATGTTGTTGTCATTTTGCAAAAGTTAAAGAAACACAGAAGTAATGTCTACACCCGATAATTAAAAAAGGAATAAAGGGTTTAAAAATAAGGAAACACCGTTTAGTTGTTAATTTTTTCGGTAGTCTCAACAACCAGCGGCGGATGCACAGCCCCGTACAGCCAGTGAAGGAGGGGCCTACCAAAATTTTCTTTTGATATATTTTATACTTAAAAAATCGTAAATTTATCAATATTTTATGTATGTTTGTACAAAAATCCCTATTATCAGCTTGAATTATAGCAAAATTTATTTTTTAAATTGATACAATGAAATCAGCCCCAACTAATATTTTTTTCTGCGTCCGCCACTGTCAACAACAATAACTGGGTCCGCTAAAAGCGGTCACAATAAATTCAGCACGAAAATTAAGTGTCAGTGTTCTAAAAGAACAAGAGTTAGTATTTTTAATGTACTAAAACTTTTTTTTAGAAAAATAACCACTTTTAATATGATTGTCCGGAAAGCAAACGTGACCGCATTTAACGGGAGAGTGTAAAATTCTAATAAAATGAGGCAAGTACAGTTACAATCATAGACCCAACTACAGTTGTACTGAATAAGAATTTTCATGGGATATCATCATCACCTTTGGTGCATTAAATATTCTTGTTGGTTTGATGAGGTAAAGAAGTGTATATACTTGATTATTGGTGAGTTATGGTTTGGAGTTTATGCAAATGAATCATCCTTATGAAAATATGCTTGAAACCAAACTCTAGAAGAGATTGCAATATTGATAGCTTTATCGATAATGGAAAAATATGTTTAAAGGTGGTGGGGGCAGCTGGGGTTTAATGAAATGCAATAGTACATTTATTCTAAAAATTGGATTGCATTAATATTAAATTATATAGCCGCGTCACAAAGGATTCGAATCCGAACTATTGTGTTGGGCATTAAACTGAGTACCACTAGTACATTTATTATTATGTACAAGTGTGTTTAATGTTGGCAGTGCAGCATGAATTGGTTGCCTCCAAATATGAGAATATGTTGATTGATGACAATATCCGCAAAAGGAAGCTTTAATTAGATTCTAAAAGTATTTGGATTAGCGTTAAAAGTACTTTGATTGAACACTGGATCCAATCTATTCTTGCCTTTTCTTGTTTCCGATGTGAGCGCTTTATATATGTTTATCAATATAATACAATCACCATCAACTACTTTTGCATAAATAAAATTTCTTTGGTTTGATTAAATCTTTAAATATCTTATTTTCTATTTATAATTTTTTTTCTTATCTATTTTTAGAAATTTTACCCCTTTTTTATGTTTTATAATCATTCAAACGAGTGATTATATAATTACCAATAATCATTTACCTTTTAATGATAAATTCGAGAAAAAATACAGATTCTCGTGATTTGAATTCGTGAATCACTTCATATAATGAAAAGTTAGATTAAGAAATTGCCAAACATAATGTTTGAATTGGACCGAGAATCAAGACTTCCAATTGAATTAGTATGAGTAAATGATCCATGACTAAAAAAAATCAATTTCTAATTGTAAATCCTCCATTTTTCTTTCTTAAAAAAAAGAAATTGGAGTAAAAAAGTTATTCAATGATACTTGTAGTAAGAGATAAATACGTCCACTTTAAAAATCGTGAGAGTTCAATGATGACCCCTAAAAAATTTACCTTATCCATTCGATTATTTCTTTCTTGTTGTTGATACCTGCAAGACTCAATCAATTGATGTCTGCTGGTTGATGGTGAGAGAACTCTTAGTATCTGCATAGCCAAAGGCGGGGGCTGGTTAAATGATTCTGTATCAAATTTATCATTGAGAGGTATATAAAAGATTTTGGGATGATTATATAATCACTCATTTGAGTGATTAAAGAGACATAAAAAATTGTAAAATTTCTAAATGATATAAGAAAAAATGATTATAGATAAAAGAGATATTTAAAAATAATTTATCCTATACAATCAAACCAAACAACTTCCTAACGAATTAAATAATAACTAAATATCGACTTTCTTAATTGGTAAAATTCCTAAATGATATAAACAAAAAAGGATCGTAGATAAAAAAAGATTTAGAAATAATTTATCCTATCAATTATATCAATCGGACCAAACAACTTCCTAACGAATTAAAAATAACTAAATATCGACTTTCTTAATTATAAATATTAGCTACATAATTATATGCGTAAATTGTGTATGAATGAAATATATACAAGAATAATAAATGAAACCGATATAAAACGATGCTGATACGTAGATGAAAATGAGGAAAGAAGCAAGGGATCATGTCCTCATCATCATTTTCACATTCTCTACTTTCTTCTTATTTTAATCAATTAATTAATTATTCATATTGATATTGATGGTTTTTTGTGAAGTTATAAATACAATTAGCTTCATTCTATGTACTCCTTTTTCGGTAATGTTTTCTAAAATGAAAGTTAGGGATATTTTGCTAAGTTTGTTTTAAAGAATTTATAAGTTCTTGAAGATTATAAACTATTGCAAGAACTTATAAGTCGAGAAAATAAATTGGGGTGAAGTTATTTATTGTTTAGAAAGCTTTTAAGTTCCAAAAACTTATTTTTATAATTTATAAACTTTCAAATAGTTTAATTTGTATAACACTCTTAAAAAAATTTTAAACTTTTAAACAACTTATAAGTTATTTTAAAATACTTTAGCCAAACACCCTTACTGTCACCACCATTAGACCAGTCAAATCCCAATTCCTTTCTAATAAAGTGGATGATTCCAATATGCTTTTCTTTTCAACTAAAGTTAATTCCAACGTGGAACCAGTTTGAGCCAATAACCTAATTAATATCAAATCAGTGAACTATATGAGTTGAAAAGTGTATGTATTTTGCATCTGCTACAGTAAAGTACAGTGCAGTGCAGTGCAGTCAGCACTTCCCACATAAATAAAGTAATGAAGTAGTACTAGATTCTAATATAAGTATAACACGAGTGAAGTGAATTTATGCAGATCACATGATCTTCTTCTTCCTTGTTTTTTTGGGGTTTCTTTCTTCCTTTAAAGTCACATGATGAATAAGCTTTCAATAAAAGAATTAAATGATAACTGGGTTGGCTCCAAAGATATTTTTCTATTATTTATGAAGCAAGTAATTGGGCCAAACCTTGTTGGGCTTCTTCATCAGTTACTTATTGCATGTAAATAAGGGCCCGCTATACCACATCCCCAAATCCTTTTCAAATCTCTAAAATTGAAGCCTCCTCCGCCATGGGCGACCGCCGCGATCGGGAAAGAGACAGAGATCGAGATCGTGACCGGAAACGAATCCGCGACGACCGCGATACTGACCGTGAACGTGACCGCGACCGTAGCAGACGCTCCCATTCTCGCACCCCCGACCGCACTAGAGCCCGCCACACCCGCTCCCGTACTCGTTCCCCTGAAGAGAGGGACCGCCATCGCCACCGTCACCGCCACCACCGCTCTCGCTCCCCTACTTCCCCCCCTCGTAAGCGCCACAAGGACGAGGTCGTTCCCAAGGAAAAGGACAAGCACAAGGATGACGCAGTACCAAAGGAGAAGAAGCTGAAGGAGAATGCTACAGCTGAAAACGACGGCCTCAATAAGGATGGGGATTTGATGGATGAGGATGAGATGGAGATGATGAAGAAATTTGGGATTCCGGTGGGGTTCGATTCCACCAAGGGGAAGCCGGTACAGGGGAACGACGTCGGGGCAGTAAGGAAGGTCACCAAGCGGCAGCCGCGCCAATACATGAACCGCCGCGGCGGCTTCAATCGCCCTCTACCTCCTGAAGTTAATCGTTGAAAGGAGATTGATTCCGCATCCCCGCAGGTTAGGGTTTCCCTCATGTTAGCTTAACAGATACGCTATATGAATCGATGCTTATATCGTGATTGGGGCAATTTGGGAGCTCGAATTGTAATATACTGGAACCCCTTAAATTCCTGTAGTTGAATTCCTAATTCACTTGGTGCAGATACTGAGCAAGCACTTTCTCTAGTGAATTATGAGTTTGCTTTTATTTCTGCGTGTATTCTTTTGAAATAAGGTGATTTATGGAAAGTTGGAAGCTTTAGTTTAAATTAGAGATAGGGTGCAAGTTTAATCTAGAACACGTTTCAAAGATAATTGGTTCTAATGCAGATACAAGCCTACAATGCCTTTGCTTGAACATGAAGATGCTCCTTGGATGATTATGGGACAACTGCAGAAGATGTAAGACCTGCCATTAGGTTGTATAAAGGAGAATGCCTTGTGCCATACATTATTTCTGATTCTGATGTGATTGCAATTTCTCTATGCTGTAAACTTTAAGGGTGAATCTTCTGTAACCTTCAGCTGCTTACACGTACTATTGCTGGTGTCTAAGAGAGGTCAATTGTGCCATTGGTAACTGTTAGTTCTTTTCCCCTTGTTACAGAAGATTGGGTTTGTGCTAGTAATGTTTCTTATTTTATCACTTAGGTGTTTCTATGGTTGAATCTAAGGATCGAAGCATGATTTTGAGTGTTTTTGAAATTCTTGATGCAGATAGAAGAATTGCGTCCCTACTGATCCTCTAAGTAACATAAGAGGTACTTCCATTAGGTTGAGTGAAGGGTGTGTTCGTGCACATTTCCTTGCAACTGTTAAAGCGTTGCAATTACTCAACTCTGTTCTTTATGTGTAGTAATGACCATATTTTCCCAACTGGTTAAACAAGGAACCATATTGATGTAACTTTAGACTTCATTGCAACGAGTAGGGACTATTTGAAATTTTATGTTTAGTTCTATAGTTACCAGAAATGCTCCAATACTTGTGTTTTTTTATTAGCATTGTTTTTGTTGAAATGATATTTATACAATATGAATGTCATTTGTAGTAGCTTTTTTTGCTGTTATTTCTTGATATATCATTCCCAGACTCCCGATTGGAAAATATATCAAGTGTATGACTTGAAACATATGACAATTTTGTTTCAAGTCATAGTTTGCAACTTAAAAATTGACAGCTCAAAGTTTTGTGACAATTTTGAGATAACAGAAACTGAATATCATACCAAATTTGCAATCAGAAACTGCTTATCTAGGCATAAAACTCTACACTTAAAGGGGCTATGTCATAGTTTGCAACTTAAAAAATGACTCTGCATCAGGTTGAGTAACTTCATTAATCAAGAGACTAATTATCATACCAAATTTGCAATGGAACTAAAGACTTGGATAAACTACTCAGCGCATACGACCAAAAAAGGCTGCCTTTAACTAACCCATCAATATAAACACAGTGGAGTCATCATCTGCACTTGCTTGTGTTGGTTACTTTAATACTTCTCACCATGCTCCATAGGAGAGTTGAAATTTCAAAAGAAAGGGCGTGATGCAGATTTTTTTTATTTGATTCATAAAGTAGGAAAAGGAAGTGGAAAACATGAAATCAGGAGGAAACAGTTGGTTTCTGGATGAGGAAGGCCATGCACTGTGCCTGCTTGGTGTTGTTGAAAGCCAAGCATCGTATGTAAGCATTTGGGTATGCCTCTTTGCATTCTTGAATTTCATTCAGAACTTGAGATGAGTCTGTGCACCCAAACATGGGCAGCTTCCACATGGTCCAGTATCTACCGTCGTAGTAATTTGGAATCTTGCTGTTCTCTCTGAATACGTATCCCACCTTCCAAATACATTCATTTTTCAGAGAGTGAGAGAGTCAATTCAGTGTAATAAAAATAGTAATTTTACCTCGTCGAATTCAAGGCAGGGGATCCATCCCTTTCTCATGATGTAATCAATCTCTTTACCGATGGATTCTTGTGACAGGGGTGGCAAGTAGGAAAGAGTTTCGAACTTCTTGTTATTTATGGGGTTCCATGTCTGTAAACAATCAAAACTAAGCACAACACATGATAATCAAATCTGGAGATCATTGTATTTAATCACCTTCATGCAGTGTGTTCTTGATCCATTCGATACCACTTTCTTGATCCATGACACTGACTCCGCCCCGGCCAGTAGCTTTGAACCGTCGGATTTCAGCCCTGCATAATAGCTGGAAGCAGCAACTGAAGCTGAGAAGCTGGCCGCAGACATTTTCCTTCTTTAAGGTTTAAGAATAAAGCAAGGAGAATATATTATGAGAAAAGTTTATACTGAAGAATCTTGATATCGATGAGCTTAATAAGAAGGTTACAGGAAAAGACAAACAGAGCGTGAGGTGATGGGAGTGTTTTGTTAGACATTCTACCATAGGTTTTAGCACCCAATCCTAAACTGTTTCGATAAACGTGTGTTGCTTTAGTGGTAGTAAGATCAATACCTAAATTAATAAGTCTCATATTCGAATCTTTCGGGACATAGCTATATAATTTAATGTTAATATAATCCAATTTTTTTTTTATAAGTGTATGGTCTCAGCAAAAAGTTAAAATTAATCCAATTTTTTTTTAATAAGGTCACGACTCATGCAAGATTTGGTTTTCTGAGCCCACGGTTTCACCCACCATAATAAACCATCAACCCATAGTGGCATTATTTTACTCTTCAAATAATTAATTCCCAATCTGCTTTTGCAGAATTTAAAGAGAGGTCTTAGCATTGATTAAACAAACAAGCCCCACAAAAGAATAACTAATCTTGCTTCCGTCACTGCTTACTGCACTAGTAAAGGAAACTGTCAAATTCATTTCTTCATAAATAATTAAGGTATTTCACTGGAGATTGATCAATCAATGATATTACAAATTAAAAAAAATGAAACGAGTAAATCTCCTCAAGGATCTAATCAATCAATGAATACTAGTAATAATCCCTTAGTGCCAGAGCTTCGTACAAAATCCAGATCGCACTTTCGAGCATCTCTTGTTCGAAATTACGTCGGTGAACGTGTCTAAAAGCTGGCCGGCAAGTGATGCAGGCTCTTCAATAAACGTATCGATGAATACTTTTACGACCCTTACCTCTTGAGGTGACGCTCTCAGGCTGTACCATGTCAAGAACTTCTGTCTGAACATAGCATCCACGTGACCATCACACTCCAAGCATCGGACCACCTTCACATAGTATTCGAAATCCTTATCCCCGATTCCCGGAGACTCCTCGTCGCGCCTCTCGCCACTTCTCTTCTTTGACGAGCTCCCTGCTTGAGGCTCCTCGTCTCTCTTCCACACAATGTCAATACCCTTCCCGTTATTCTTGCTTCTCTTCTTCCTTTCCACTCCATCCTTCAAGTTGTCTGCCTTGATCAAGGGTCGAGTTTCTCGGCTCTCGACATAGGGTACACACTCCAAGCCCGTCCGGGGCTCGTTGGACCCGTTGTCTGTGCTCGTTTCTTCCTTTTCTTTGTTTATGTAGTTCACTGCATTGTTGAATTTTCCCATGCTGTGTTGCTCTTCATCCAACAAGGAGATTATGTCGCTGTTGCCATCCTTATGCGATGGATCCGAGAAGTCGTTAACGACGAGCAATTCCGAAGGTGGAATTTTATCAGTAGTGTTGTTTTCGTCTTCCACGGAGGAAGGATTAGAGAGACTGCTGCAGTTCGTCGCCGGACTTTGACTTCTTTCTTCTACTAGTAAACTCTTGGAATTCAAGTTCTGCATGTCTTCTTCAGAGCTTTCTGTTCTGAACTGAAATTCACGCGACCCGATTTCCCGACCTTTGTCAAGAACAGCAACCTTGAGGAGATACTCCGTGGCTGGAGTTAGATTGGAAAGGAAGAACTTCGTATCTGGCACAAACAATCTGCATGTAGGCTCTGAAGGGTAGTCCTTATCATCTGCTTTTCGATGCCACAGCATATAACCTACTATGATTCCGATGTTTGAATCGTTGTTCACTACCAACGTAACAGATGAAGCACGAGTTTCTTGAAACTGTAAGAATTTCCCAGCAAGAGCATTGCAAGCTAGACAATACAAATCATATCCATAAGTTCACTAATGCAAAATGAGCAGAGAATGGGAGAGGAAGAGAGAAAGAGGGAGCATACTAGAAGAAGGTCTAACACATGCCCTTTCAGAATGCATGGAATCAAGACACTCGATAGCTGAAGCACATAGTCCCTGAATTTCTAGGCCCGAAGAGAGCCTGTTAACAATACCTCGGGCCTTCTTTACAGGTAAACCTGTTAGGGGACCTACATCTTCTTCGAGCTTCGATACTGATTCATCTACGTATGCACACAGATTTTGGTAAAGTTTAGTACCACCAAGAATCTTCTGGCACAACGAAAGCCTATAGCACAGTATATCAACGCGCCTAGTGTCCCTTGCTACTACCAGTTGCTTCCTCCATGAACTGCAATTTTCATTTTACAAAGTTTGTATGCTATTAGTTATTCTGATCATGCAAAATGGATACGAGTCCCGTACGAAAATTTATCAACGCATCAAAGCCTCAGGATAACATTATCAACCAGCAAATGAGCAAGTTCACAGTAGAAAGTGTGATATTTCATGCAATGTGGGAATAAATAACCCTAAATGAGAACAGATCACTACAATATATGGATGTAATGACAGTTCATCGATGCATAAAGATATCTAGTAAGATACTTTTCATAAGAGCTCTATGATATGAAATTTATGAAAGTAAATTTACCTTAGCAAATCATTCAATTTACCGCAAGATATACAATAGAAGCTCCCATCAAGGCCTTTATCCTGCCCATCTTTCGATATGCCAGAACTTTCATGCCGTAAGGCGCATTCAAGGTGGCATGACATACCACATGACATGCCATTGAATGGAGGGTCCGAATTGCAATTTAACCATAGGCTAGGGTCCTTGTTATCATCATATTGGCGACAAATGCAGCATGAGCATCTTTTGCAGAATACATCCTCACGATTCATTTTAGCCTTGCAAGCTGAGTTTTTGCAATAAACTGTATTAACCGGCTCGACATCTAGAGCACTAGTAGCAGCAGCACCTGCTGTAATAGGCAGACCATTTGGGTGTTCAGATTTCCTTACCCTTTTTGGTGTCCTCTCTCCATTGTCTGATGTAGGATGTGCTTCTGAAACATTTGGAGATCCTCGCTCCTGTGCTTTCTTTTCATGCACAATCTTTAATAGATTTTCTATTATCTTAGACTTTGTTAGGCCAGTGTACTTCCTCTCCTTTCCAAGCTCGGCACAGAGGACCTGCAATATCTCGTGGCGGCTCCAACTGTGCAGTACTTCTGTGGCGCCGTCTGACCAATTGGACACTTCATAAACTAGTTCTCTCTTTTGGTCCATACTCAGCTTACTGCATTTCAATGGATCATAGGCCAATGCTGGGGGATTCAAATTTTGAAAAATATTATCACAACTGAATAATACTCGAATACATCGTTCTACATGAGATAAGAGATACGAGTACACAGGTAGAAGGACAAGAAACCATGTCCAAATGGAGGAATGGTATAAAATTATCAGTCTTACTTCTCAGAATTATAACAGCTCCACTTTTGGACTCAGAAAAATTCAAAGCACTTAGCAACTAATGAAACTAATTTATTTAGATCATATAGATATAGAATGCATTGTATAGAGCTATAGAAGATTAACACCCCCACAGAACGTGTAGAGACGTGTAGATTAGATCAAGCAATGAATCAAGGATTGTCTTTTTCCAGAATTTGCATTTGCACACTTCTATCAACGTTGAGAGATCCAAATCAAGATGATAGTGCAATGCTATAAGCAGCCCTAAGAAGGCATTACCAAAATTATCAAACGCATCAACTAAATAATAACCAACACCAACAATTCTTGAATTTTACTATGACTATAAATGAAAAGAAA
This sequence comes from Leonotis leonurus, assembly GCA_026898415.1. NCBI lineage: Eukaryota > Viridiplantae > Streptophyta > Magnoliopsida > Lamiales > Lamiaceae > Leonotis > Leonotis leonurus. The sequence goes on along the minus strand of JAPKLX010000002.1, from coordinate 5,409,816 downwards.
TAAAAGTAAACACAACACATATAAAATAGCTGGCCAACCCTGTCATCTTCCTGATCCATCATTTCTGTTTCTTCATGCGCATAAAACACAAGGTAATTATCAACTGTTAAATATTAAACTCAGAGAAAAAAAGGGAAAATCAACAATGGAGCCTATGCGTGGGTGTGTGAGCATGCGTGCCTGTGGTGGTGTCTGTGGGATACCAATTACTTCGAAAAAAGACAAAACCCAGAAATATAAAAATAAGATAAATCAAGACTAAAATCGGAGCATCAAACAGATCGAATATGAACTAGACATCCCATTATCCACAAAATATTCTTTAAAGAAAAAGAAAGATTTAATCTTTACACATCAAACTATCAAAGCCAACCCTTCAACATGTGAATTTCGCCGAAATACCGTAAAATCAAAACAAAGGGGATTGTAAAGAAATAAGGAAAAGGCAATAATATTTACCCTCCAACGACGAAGCATTCATAGCTAATGGTTGTTTGCAATAAGAACTATGCCCGTCTTCCCTTCAGCTGAGAGACAAAGTTTTCATCTTCACCACATAAACAATCATAACCCAAGAAAAGACTCTATTTTTTAGTAGTATTTAGAGCCAATACATACACATGGGGGGGGGGGGGGGGGGGAAGAGAGAGAGAATACAAGTACCGAGAACAGGAAGGAGAAATCCATGAAAGTTGGGTCTCAACATGTGCCTTTTCAGTAACCGAAAAACAATTTGGTTATCTACATAAAATATAAATATAGCTTGTGCTTATTGCTTATTGCTTATTGCTTATTGCTTATTGCTTATTGCTTATTGCTTGTGATGCAGAGAGAGGTGGGAGAGAGAGGGATGGGAACTTGGGCAGTTGAAGAGATGAGAGAAAAGTAGTCGAAAATCCTAATAGAATAAGAGTCAGAAAAAGGAATAACATATGGGTGGCTGTCTGTATGTATCAGTATGTAATGTAGTATACGAAAAAAAAAAATAAGAGCGGCTGCATATTGAAGAAGGCCCCCTCCCTTTTCACCTTTTGTCCACCCTGCTTGCTGCTGCATCTTCTTGCATTCTTACAACACTGTTACTGTGTTGCCTATAATTTTGTTCAAAAGTTGACCACGTTTTTTGAATTAAAATTATATATTTTGTGATTATTACAAAAAATTATAAAGGTAAAGAGTGAAGAATTTAGAATCAGTTGGCAATTCATCAATTTGAACAACTTCAACTTCAAAGTATAATGATGAAGAAAAGTAAAATAAAAGAAAGACACTCCAACATCCAAAATGTATTTAGTTTATAATTGTTTTGCTTTAAAAATTGAATCTTTATCTTTATTTTCCTTCTTCTTAATAATGACTTCGTTATGAATAATTAATGAAATCATAATCATGGATTATAAGATATTTATTATTGAAAAATCAATACGAATTTGGCTATGTGCGTGCATGTATGATGTAAGAAATAAATAGAAATGTGATGTGTATACTCTGTCTTATTTTAGTTTGTTATGTTGCCATGTTGAGAAAAAAAGGAGACAAATGTTGTGACATTAGAAACATTGGCAACGCAAATATATTTTTCTAAATAAAAATATGGAAAGTTGAAGATGCTTTAATTTCAGTATTCGTTCATGATAAATAAAGTGGAACAACTAAATTTCTTTTATTGAACACAAAGAAGAGGTTGCAGTGAAGTGAAGTGATTGACCATTTACTATGTAAACATGAACGGTAAAATCGATATAAAGTGATAAACTTTATTGATTGAACAATTAAAAGTTAAAAACAAGTTTGTTGGACCACAATTGATTGAACAGATTTTAATCTCGTTTCGTGCCAAAGAAAGAGGAATTCGTCACAACACACATTCTACAATAGTAATACCACTACTGATTTTTATTCTTATTATTATTCACAATATGAATTGTAAAGCAAAAAAATAAACATACAATAGTTAGCCTGAAAACATTGCTTGATTTTTTTATTTTTTTTTTTAATTTCTTGGGTGTGTATGGTTGGGGGTGTTATATTATGTGGGGTATTGGTGGAATAGGCTTTTATAATATAGGCAGGAGGAGGTCCAGAAATCATTGGAGTTAGTTGAACAAATTATTAAAGGACTTTGGAAATGACATATTGGACCCTCAACTCTCAAGCATCTTACTACTATTTATTTTCATATTTTTACCCACCCTATATAATATGCTTTTTTTATTCTTTAATAAGAATATTTACCCATTTTGAAGAATAGTCAATTCAGATTGAAGTTATAAAGTCTTTCTCCGTTTATTTAATTTCATTGCTCCAACATCTACCTTCTTTACATTTTGCACCTAACAAATTTAATACACACACACATATATATATATATGTTCTTGAGAAAAATTCATAAATCGCAAGCCTAGCTAACTAGCTAGTGTCATGAAGTAGAGTATATATTAATCTACAGCTATATATAGCCCCAAAATCTTAAATAGTGGAGTACAATTGATTGTGTTGTGTGTATGTAGATATATTTACATAATGATAAAAGGTTAAGAGAGAGAGAAATAAGATCTTGAATTTAGTATTCTGTATTTTTTAGATATATAAATGAGGATACAATTACTCTTATATATAAATCAAAAGGGAGATAGTTCGTCTCTATTTGTACAGTAAATCATTCTGTGTTTTTATTCACCACCAAAAGTTCCATAAAAGACTAACAACAGCAAAACTGCAGAAGGAATTATTTGATCACATCTCGAATGCCCTTTTTTTATGTACTACACAACACACATATATACAATTTTTTTTATCTTGGTCTATTTTATATTATTGATATTATTATTATTTATTTATATGTACATCAGTACATGCATGATATATGTTTAAGAAAAAAATGTATATAATTAGTTAGTTATAAAGTGGCTTTTACGATGAAATTATTATATCAACAAATCATTTAATGACAACATGGTATATATATATATATATATCAATATTCAATAATAACACATTATTTGATACCAAGTATATAGTAAAAGATCCATAATGAACTAAACCCAAAAGAAAACGAGAAAAGCACATGATTTCACATAATTAACATATTATATATATACGATATTCATCGACTATATACTCGTACATAAAAATTACAACCCCATTATTCATACATGGGCTCAAAGCTAGATGGAGTATATTAATTAATTTATTGAAGAAGCTAGGGGTCCATATATATATATATATATATATATATATGTACGTATGTGCAAGGATACTAATTGATAATAAACAGAAAATGCGAGATACATATAAATATTACTAATGTTATTGTAGGTCCACATTTTCCACGCATTACATTGTATCAGCAATCTGCACAAAACCAACCTTTAATTAGGATTCTCTCATTCCCTCGATCATTGATTTATTTTCTTTGGATACATAACTTACAGAATTATAAAAGATAAAAAGGTGTTATGATTTATAACTTTTAAAGAATTATTTTTTTTGCTATATAAAAATAAGTAAACAATAACGAGACAATCAAAAAAAATAAAAATAAGTCAACATTAACAGACAGAAAAAATATGTAGCTATAAATCTCAACTCCAGATGGATAAATAATTAATCAAAATGCGACTCTTTTTTTTCCGGATAAATTCAAAAATACTATGATTGCTTTGCTGTTTTCTTTTTTTTAATGGGTTTTTTTCGTCTTTGATTCAGCAATGCCAAGGTTTCAATATTAGTATTTGATCATAAATGAAATGAAAATATGAAAATATCTTAATAAATAATTAATCTATAAAGATTCCACATGTATGCAATATTCATGGAATAATTAACTCATAATTATCTAAAATTAATCTCTTTTCAAGTCAACTACATATAATATATATATGCACACACGCCAATGTCCATTAATTTAATTAAGACGCACAATAATGTGTTTGTTGCATTAGTTATTTAGCCAATTGTCTTTGTTCGATTAAATATTCCATTCCCACAAATTAAATGAGTGGATGGTACATTAGAATATATAAGTTGATTCCGATTTTTATAGCTATTATTATTCGTGAAATGGTGGAGAAAGCTACGTTTGGGAAACATATCACACAAACAATAAATAATAATAATAATAAAAAAATAGTGAGGATATAATGCGGTCCATAATTAGTCGCCGACGTTGTAATGAAACTATTGTCAACATATGAGAGGTTGACCTCTTGTAATAATCTGATCATTCTATAGCATATAATATTAAAATTAATAACACTAGCATTATTTTTGTCAGGTAATAAAATATATAGATATGGGGTTATTGTTTCTTCTTATTTTTTACGGGGTATTAAACATTTTAGACAATATATATGCTTGCTCCATGGTAAGACACTATCATGTAATTATATATATTATCTGTTTCAGCTTTAATTTAATAATAAGTTGGGGATGCATGGGTCCAATTACTTGAATTAACACAATAAGTCTATTTTAGGGGCATCTCCATCATATCATCAACCACCCCTTTTTCTGTTAGAGCAATTAAAATCATTAAACAATTCAGCATGCGGTTTATTTTGCATGATATGATAAATTATTTAAAATGATTCAAGTTTGTTGGTCTCGAAACGAGTTTAACTGAGTGTATGGGGGGATACACCAGTCAGTTTTTATCAATTAAATCTCTTTCAGTGGCTCCTGAACTGAAGGGAGGTACTTCAGTGAGAGAGATGTACTTTCAGTTAGCAATCCTTCAGTCTACACTTAGTGTTTGACTGATGGACTAATAACTTAAGTGTGCGGAATGTGGTGGCTTTAAATCTTACTCGTTTGCTTCAGAAAACTTAATGCAATAGTTTCACTTTTCACTTAATCAATATTCAGTGGATGTAATATAATGAATAATCAATACTGAATTTAAATGAGACAGAGAGACAGAGGTTTGGTTTGCGTGGTTCGGAGATAAAAACTCCTACGTCCACGAGTACTCGATGTTAGTCGAGGGTTTCCAACTTAATGGAGAAATAACAATCTTACAGTGATCAACCGTGTAGGTTGGATTTACAGCCAAACTGATCACTACTAGCTTAGAACTAAATCTAATGCTATGATTGTTCTTCGGTTACAGTATAATCGCTAAGAACACTAAGAATTGAGAATAAGAAAGCTTGATGTGTTCAGACTGAAAGCTTGAGAGCTTGAATGTAGAGAGCGATAGTGAGTTGATAGCAGAGGTAACCGGTATATTGAAGCGTTTGAAATAGCGGGATATATATAGTGCTCTCTCAAGGATGTAGCCGTTGTGAGACAGAGCTTTGAATTTGAATTCTTCCCGTTGAGCCTTCGTCCTTTTTGCCATTTATGGAGTCTGCAAAAAGATCTTGTTTACCTACCGAGATTTTTGCCATAAAAGGAAAGCCTACGAGCTAGGCTGATTCTCAGTGGAAGCTTCAGTATGTAGCTTCAGTGCAGACTTCAGGGTGGGCCTTCAGTACTGATCTTCAGTATAGAATTTCAGGAAGGTTCTTCAGTTATGAACTTCAGTACTGATCTTCAGTTTGGCAAAGACTTAGCTTCTAGCTTCAACTTCAAAACTTCAGGATGGACCTTCAGTTTTGGGATAACATGAATCTTCAGTCTTGTCTTCAGTGTACCTGAAAAAGTTAGAACTCCCTAACATATGAGTTCTTAGACAAAACACTAAGATTCAGTATTGGTCTTATTACATCTTTTCAGGGGAGGTATTGGAATCTGAATCAAAACACTTATAAAATATTTCCCAACAAAGTTAAATGATAAATTGCTCGATTATGAACTAATTAATAACAATCTTATATTTCAAATATTTAATTTTATATTTTATTAATTTATCTTATGAACTCAAAGTAACACCTTTTACAATATTCGTATTGAAGACTCAAGTCATGGCATGAACTTTTCATGTCAATTTCAAAGGTTAATTAAGCATTAGGTAAACTTTTGTCCACCTTGATCTACCAATTAAGTGTAATATCGTTATTGCTAAAAATGGGCCTAAATAAAAGCCCTTTTGTCTCATCAGCCCAGTAGGATTGAGTCCATCTACCATATTCCACAAAACTTTATTATATCTAACTATTTCTCTCAAGAATAAATTACATTTAATCAAATATATTGGCCCTACATTACTTTGATTGTATAACTGAAACAAAATATTATATGGATTGCATCATAATTTAATTTAATACAATCAATTTTTATATAAAAAGAATGTGATATACATAGTATTATGGGGTAGTCTACTGTGATGTCATGATCAAACACTTAAAATATTTGATCTCAGAAGCACGAAAATATGTTCAATTTAATTATAGTCCTCTGATTAACTTAATAATTGAGCTGAGATATGAGTATAAAACATTTGGAAATCTTACGTAAATAAAGTTTTAGTTAATACCATAATTCAGAAAAAGTTCAAACTATAACTTCACTTTGTCCATATATGTTATGTATATATCTCCTGATAATATAAACAAGATGTACGTACGTGTATGCGTATTGATTCTTTGTTATATTGTATATTTACTATTTAGTGTTTAGTGAAAGAGAAGATGCATATATATACACGTCAGGAAAAGAAACTAGGTAACCCCAAAAAAGTATATATATATATATATATAGACATGCTCACAAATCACAATATATTATTTATACGAACTGATCAAAATATCATGACATCTCCTTTAATTACCTTAAAGCTTCAAAAATCATAACACAATATACATGTATATATATTTGATGGACTTAATTCCACTTATGTTTTTGAAGTAAGAAGCATATCTCTTCTGATCCAAACCCCACACCTCATCACACTCCCCTCCAAACTCCTCCTAACCCTCGACGCCATCCAACCCCCTTTCTCCAGCCGCGATGTTGAAGAAGACGATGACGACGACGTCGTTTTCCGCAGAGAATCACCAAATTTCTTATCATATTTAAAGCTCAATTCTTGCTGCATTTTCTTGCTATTTCTCTCCTCCTTCTTTCTCCCGTAATGCCTCATCCAAATCCGCGCCTTATTCCACGTCGAGTTCTTCTCCCCGCCAGCACTATGATCTATCCCTGCGAGGGACGGCGGCTGAGATAGACTCTGCATCGCCGGCGGAATGAGCTCCTTCTCCGCCACCGCCTTCGGCGTTCCGGGTTGCTCTTCCCGCCCAAAGGGAACTCTCACCGGAGAACTCTCTCTCTGCTGTGGGACCGAGAACTGCTCTGTGGAGGAAGAAACTTCCGAAAGAATTCTGCCCACAAACAAATCATCATCTTCTTCCACTGCAAATGCTTTCTTGTGCTGCCTGCAGTAGTATATCGTCGTCTTCCCTTCATCCTATATATACCGTACATCATCATCATCATCATCACAGCGTTACATAATTAAAGTAAATGATATATATAAATATATAGTATGATGATGCATGTAAAGACGAACCAGAATGGCAGGAATGTTCCGAGGGCTGCAGCAAAAGGTGCTATCATCAACCATGGAAGCATTGCAAGCTGAAGAAAACCTAGAGCTCTCTTGCTTTTTTCTTCTTCCTATTCCACCAAGTACATGATGCACCTTCTTAGTGTTGAATCTTTTCTTTACCATATCTTTTAACCTAGAAATCTTGGATGTTTTCGAAGCCGGGGCCGTGGCCTCATCACGGTCGAGATTAGGCAGAGGGAGGCCTAAGCTCTGCATGAGAGGAGAAGGGCATATCGGAGGTATGTTGCCTTCACCTTCATGTGGATTCATGGGAGTTCCTGGCTGCATTTCCCACCTAAAAGGAACACCTTCATTGCTGCGATAAAACACACGTGAAGATTTCCCCACTGAGGATTCTCTAGCAAGAATTCTGTTGATGCTAGTCCCATCACCTTCAAGTACAGATACTGGTTTTTGCTCTTCTTCTCTACTTTTCAACTCCATTATTTAAGAGAGTGGTATGTACGAGTTTCAAATGATGGGGACGTGTAAATATAGATGGAAGAGCGGTTTAATTCCTTAACGAATTAGGATGAGAATCAAAGGCACATGATTGAGGAGGATTATGATGAAGAGGGCTGATAACTAGGAATCTTATTAAATTGTTGAGTTAATTACATGTTAGAAAGAATGAAATATTAATGGACTGATTAATAATTTGTTTTTGACAAAAGCAAGCAAAGAGGCCACCTTTGCTTTCAAAGTCACGTTAAGGTTTTGGTCATACCGGTTTGATGTGATATTTCATGTGCACTTGCCTACTACTTAAGCTACAACTAACTTCTTCTAGATCGAGCTACCATTTCATTGGGTGTCTATGAAATATATTAAAGTACAATTTTTTGAATATCAAAAGCCTACTTTTAAGGTTTGATAATATCACATGTACTCAAAATCTTTTTATTTAAATCTTCAGTCTCACCAATTGTGAAACACCAGATGGTATAGTGATGGCTCATTAATCAGTTGATGTTATTGTATTATTAAATTTGAATCTAATTCCAACTTTGGGGAATAATTGGCTGCAATTCTAAAGCCAAGTCAGAGAGTTCAAATTCACGTCATGTCATTCATCAAAATTTGTGAAGCGGAAGAATCAAGTAACTGTATGATTGTTCACTGAATTTATGCAACCACAGCCATTAAAACGATGATATATATAGAGGTTGACTTTTTACACTACCTTTTTTACTAAATATATACGCTTACAAGATATGTCGATATTTGGTCAACCATAAAGAAAGTTCTGGGGATTATCCAAAGTGCAGTTACTCGTGATATAAAGAAAAAGATTAAGAGAAAGAAGTATAATTGCAACAGATACTAGGCATAAATTAAGTACAGGGCAGTTCAAACAGAAAAGCTAAAAGGGATAAGAGTTGATCAAACACTATGTTCAGTTCAGTTGAAACCTATATCTAATAGTGAGGATACTTTAAGCACAGTTGAACCTACATATGTACATTACTCAGAAACTAAATTCAGATTTGGTGAGAGTTGGAAGTCTTTGAACGCTTCGAACAAATGGTGGAGCACAACTATCAGCATGGCTTCTCAACAATGTGCATTAAACTAGCTAATAGAAACTAAGACTAAGATTATGTCATCAACGAACCAAGTGGCATGTAGAGTCTAGAAACAATGATTTTGGAGGTTGCAATACCTACACAACAAAATGAATCTATAAGCAAGAGCGACAATAGAGCATGGAATATTGGCGTACTTGTGATAATGAAGATAATAACAGAAGTCAATTTCATTGGTTTAAAGGTCCTTCAAAGATAAAGGCGTATAAATAATGAGATTTAACATAAATGGGAAATGACCGAAGTGTAGAACATTCTTCTTTTGGTAAAAAAAATAACATACTTGATCAACATACCGGAGATCACAATAATGAGTCCCTTTCAGAATTCAGATGGCCACTTAGTCTCCTGCATAAAACATATATCTTTAGTTTTTATATCATAGGCATCTTCACAAGTGCATCCATTCTGCACGAAGGAGAGTTGAAGGGGGAGAAATTTGTCAAGAACGTACCTTGGCTTATCAGATCTAGGAATATGTTTAGACATTATAGATGTCTGCATAAAAGGATACTGAAACTTAGTTCAGAAGTCACGGGTGAAACAATCAGAATGATAACTGGTATTAATCAGAATGGTATACATTTATAATTTTTCAATGTTCTCCAGTGAATTCTATTCAAAATTAACTTCATAAAATGTAGAGGCACCACGAATACTATATATCCTTAAATTGAGTAAAAGTTCACTTCCTGACTTGTAAAACTTTTGGCTACAGCAAAGATATAATCAGAGCATGTATCTAAGAAATTGGAGTGTTTCTCACCTTGTAATATAGACTACTTATTTTTGCATATTTTAGAGACCTTAATTTTAGCTCAATCATACATGTGTTAAGCACTCAAGAAAAGAATTTTCGATATTTAGAAAAAAAAATTAAAACATAACTGGACTTTATCCGAAAGAAAGAGATAATTACTAAGGCTTCAGCAGTAATGAAACTCTGCTAATTGATATCTCAGAAGATACAGTAACTGCACTACCAAATGATATATATGACTATGAAAGCGACTTTCCCCTCTAAAATAAAACACATACAAATGAAAATTTGACTTGCGGTTCAAAAAACAATATGATACCTGCTCTTGAATAATGCTTCTTGCCTCAACAAGCTGAGCTTCAAGCTCAAGTTCTCTCTCTGACACATCAGAAGTAAACTCTGCACCATCTTGTGTGTCTTGAAGCTGAACCATGCGCTCCTTCATTTTATAGAAATCGCACAGTATTATATTGGAAAATATATAACAATCACCTTTGAAAAATTACATATTTCTCTCAGCTCTTAATCAACCTTTATTGAACTCATCTTTGTTCGCAGACTTTCTTCAATTTGATCTCTAGCGATGTGAAGAGGCAGATCAAACATGTCCTGTAAAGTACAAAAATGAACCTTATTCTACTAGATGGAACTTTAGCATTACAATGATATTTATTATCTCTAAATTCAGACATACCGTCCTCCCAACCAAAGGAGACTGTGACAGGTCAGCATCTGACCTAGTATTGGCAGGAGAAGAATGCTTCCCATTTGGAGCATTCAAGAATTCACGCATATCAGCCTGGACCGAGTAATGATTTAGAAATGATCTTCACAGAACTAAAGAGTATTACCAATGTAAACCGTACAGTACATATAATGCACTTTTGACGAATTTCTTGGCAAATTCTACTAATGTTCTATTCTATTTATCCATATATCTTGTACTCCTCCCATATACTCAAACATGATGAGAAAAAGATGAGAGCAAAGGATGAAAGGATAAGACTATTATTTTTAGCAATTCAAGTGGTAGCATACAAAATGAGCAGTTGTATAACATTTTATCATCCCGAACAATAAATCATGGTTCCACCCTGGATTTGATCCAAAGTTGAACACATCAAGTTTACAAAAAATATTAATAAAGGGAACACATATCTACATCACCATCCGTCTAGACTCTAGATGATTAAAGTTACCTGCATTGAACGTAATAATGTCCTCAAATCAGCATTTTCTGCCACCAACTCTTGATTTTTTGCTTCATAAGTATCCACCTACAAGCAGCAAACATCAATCGAATGACTGGCTAGAAACATATACAAGTCAATCACAATACGTACAATCTTTTTGTAGAAATCAGTGTCAGCCTTCTTTCCGCTCCATGTCCCACGCTGCCTGCCTTCTTTCTGTCAGAAATATATTGCATGAGGAGAGGAAACTAAAAGAAATTTTCAAGTTATTGATCATACAACAGATTTACCTGTAGTAAGTTCATAATTTCCATGCCTGATCTGGTCTCCTTCTTTTTCTCCATTACTACTTGATTAAGACGCTCCTGCATCATATTCAAAGTTACAAATCCTTGTTTCATTAAGAGGCTAATAAGGTAACAAAAATATCGCACCTGCAACTTTACATACTCCTTTTCTTTCTTCTTCATCTCATGAATCTGTTGAGTTCTCACTTGCTGACATTGATCAAGCACCATATTATTAATAAGAAACAAGCAATAGAGGTAGGACAAGAAAAAGGAAGCGTTCAAACCTGGTTACCCAAAACCATCTTTTGAAATTCATCTCTCTCCTGCTGCAACTTATCAATTTGAGTTTTGAAAGCAGCTGTAGCTTTCGCCTCCTATTAGGGAAATTTATTATAAAAAGAACCCCACCAAAATATTATTTAAAAGATAACTGGGTTGATCTTTCAAAATGAATACACTGGACGAACCGTTCTCGTCATACTAGCTATCTCTCTATCTTTCGCAGATAACTGGGCTTCCAGCCTCTCGACTTTAGCTTCCAGTCTTGAAATGTCTGATAAAAGCCTGTCAAGTGAATAGCATGCAAGTCACCTTCTTAATAAAATTACAAAAAGTTGCTAAATACTGAATGTGTCATGCCTAAGACTACACAAAATCCAAATGTCCCCAAATAATTTAAGCATCATTTGATGTTCCAGTTCTCTTTAAAAAATACATACTAACATCTGCGATCTTTATAAAATTGGCGTTGTGCAAGTGTATCAACTGTCTGTCCAGAACATCTAACTATTTTGCTATATTATAATACCTCTTTGATCCCTACCTAAGGTTACTTCTCAACATCAAAACTTTACAAGTGTATCAACTCTGTCCAGAACATCAAACGATTGCAAATTTGCTGAATCACAATACCTATTCGATCCCTGTCTAAGGTTCCTTCCGATCATCAAAAACTTTCAGAATTAGTGTATATTCTACACATGTGAAGACAGAAATTTGCTAATAGCTTTGCACCCGTAATGACAACTAAATGAAGTAATATTCACCGAGTATCAGGAACATGTTAAAAAATATCCTAGAGGAGGGAAAGTTCTATATTACTCTCCATGTGAAGGAAGGTGAAAATAAAGTATTCCCTCAATTTTGTACTTCAAGGTCTTGCTGCTTGGAAATTTTTTGAAAGCTAAACCTAATTATTCAGGAATGAAGTACCTCCTCAATACCCAGCCAGAATTTTATCAAAGCAATACAAACCATTATTAGTTAATTACTTAGGAAGTAGTAAAGATAGTTAAACTATCTACCCTAATAACACAGAAAGTAGTAGATACATTTATAACAATCTAAAATAACACTTAATGGAAACACTACCGCTGCCTCTGATCATTGGCAGACTCCCGAAATTCGACATCGCGCTGTCTTTGCTGCAATAAAGCATTTATACAATTGCAGGTCCTCGCCACAGATACCTATTTCCAAATTTTCAATTCCACATCAAACACGTACAATATAAATACAATCTATAACTTCAAAACAACTTAAGAATTTAAAAAAGAAAAATAAGTGAAAAAAAAAATAGAACTCACGGGGTCATTAGAAAAGAGATCGAGTGAAGCAGGGAAGCCAAAGGTGACGAGGGCATTGTTCAAATACTTGGTGCAGTGCTCCAAGTTATTGAGATCCGCAAAGGCGTACTCACTGACCAAACAATGCTTCTAGATTAGCAAGTAAAAAATTGGGGGAAATGCAAAAAAAATACATATCTCTTTTTTCTAAAAAATCCCATCTTCCATCATCACATTGTAGTTTGTACAATAAAGCATAAAATAAAGAAGTTCGGTCTCAATACTGACTGTATCTCACCTCATACTTAGTAGATAATCTCTGCAGCAGCAGCAGAAGAAGAGGCAGACGCGGATTTAAAGTAAAATACAGTAAAATGTAGTAGCTGAATATCTTCGCATGGTTCTTAAACTATAGTGAGAGTGAGTGCGTGAGAAAGAGCGTGTCGTCTACTATGATATCGGAGCTGGAATCAGTTGGAGGCATTTGCAGGGTTAGAAATGTAGATCTGGAAACATTGGTGGTGGAATTTTGAATTTGAAATTAACGAGAAAGAAGAAATTTAAGGAAATACATCATACATATAGAGGGATGAAAAGGCTTGTTTTAGTTTGAAGGATAATAATCATCTAAAAAGGCTTGTTTTGAAAGAAAGAAAGAGAAAAAAATGGCTTATGCAGTTGCAATGTAATGCTAAATTAATGCTGGCGTCATGGATATTTTGTTTCTGAAGATTTTATTAATTAAAGTACTTACGATAGTTGTAGATCTCCTTAACCTAAAGATAAGCATATTTAAACATTTAATTCACATTTATCTGGAGCTCACGATTAAAATGTTAATAAGGTTAATAGATAAAATTACTCACTTTATTAAATAAAAATAAAAAAAATGTTCGCTTATTAAATTAATATTTTAACTTTTACCTCTTAATATAATCTCATATTAAACATCTTACTTCTTTTTATTATTATTATGAATAATGTAACGGGGTAAATTAAAATATTGATTTTGATAAACAAATGATAAAAAATATTTATTCAATCTATTTCAGTCATTAAATATTTTGAATTGTTCGATTATATGAGGAAATTTTTCATATCATTATGTAATGTGAGTATTTTTTATATTTTATTTTTAAATAATTTTTTTAATCTTTATTTTATAGAAGTAAATAATATTATTAATTAATTTTTTATTTTTTTCATCTTATATTTACATTTATTATCCAAAACAATCTAGATCACTCCTCTATTTAACTAGATTCATGTAACATTTTAATAAAACTTATGAGATCATCTAAATATTATATTCCCTCCGTCCCAACTAAGTTGGAGAGTTTCCTTTTTATTGTACATATTTTTACACACATAATTTTAAATAATATATATTCATATCATTACTTTACACTACTTTTCAACTCTCCTAAAAACGTGTGCTCAAAAATAACACCTCATCTTAATCGGAACAAAGGGAGTACTCTTTTTTTAGATATTATCACATTAAAGTTAAATTATAAGATCGTTTCGCGAAAGATTCGAATCTGAAATCTATTATCTCATACATTCACCACCTATGATCGTACCATGGTCGATTCTCCTCCAGACCCTCAACTCAATTGTTTTCCAAAAATGTTGGTTGAGTCGTGTATGTAAGTCAATGTATCTAGAAAGAACTTAAAAATAAAAGTGAGACTTTGGGTTATTTTCATCATTTTTTGGTATTGCAGCTATTAAACTATTAAATATTTTTTCCTTTTTTTTAAGTAGAAAATGATCTATTTTGAGCATGTTCATGTTCATCTGATACGTTCATGATATTGTTTTCATTTTCACATGGCTCTTACAAATTTAAATAAATGAACTCTAATGGACTTTAGCTTGCTCGTTTCATATCACATTTGTCTGAGAGCGCCTTGATTTCAAATTTTAATATGGACAAATATTTTATTTTAGTTCTATTTTTACGTGATAAGTTACAAACCAAGAGTATTATAGATATAGAGGTTAATTTTATTATAATTACGTGCATAGTTAATATTTGGATTTTTAAATAAAATATTTGTCCATATTAAATGCATATATTTTGGTTTATTAAGCAAACAAATGCATATCTTCTGGTTTATTGAGCAAATAAATAAGCTAAAATTTCCGGTGTAAAAAAACACATAACTCGTGCAAACATGATTTGTTATTAGTAGAAGTTATTACAAGTCACACACATGACTCCTGTCCTCACAACATGATTTGTTATTTAGAAGTTATTAGGAGTCACGGACATGACTCTTGAGTCTTGACAACATGATTTGTTATTATAAATGATTACAAGTCACATGTAATAGCTATATTTATTGAACCATCTAACCTTGAAAACATAAATTGCTTTCGGTTTTAATCAATTCTCTTGAATTAATACAGAAATCATACAAATTAAGCCATTGTTAAAAACTTTAAAACTCATCAACTACCTTTTTTCTTGTTGGACTTTGCGGTGATTCATATATAAATTTTGTATTAATTTTTCTAAATGATGTCTTACATGAATCAGATACACATGAAGACTAATTAAAACATAGAGTCAGGTGGTTGAATTTTCTCCATGAGCTAGCTGTATTATTCCAATATTCTGGCAAAGCGTACGTGAAACACAAACATCCAATATTTCTAAGCATGCATGATTATCATTTATCAACCAAATAATTGAATTCCAATCCACGTAATCTGCACATAACACTAAAATATATTCTTGTCTCCACAATCCGGATAAAATTATTCATATCTATCTAATATTGTATAGCATAAAAGAGTAAGGGTCCTCGCACCATTCCTTTTTGAGCTATCTTCGTAGAATTTGATTCCTTCAAATCTGGTAAAGGAAAAAAGAAGCTTTACTAAAAAAAGAACAGAAAACAACCTCCACTAGCCAAGATTTTTGTGTCTTCAATCGCCACTCTAACTCAAAGCTAGCATTCCTATATAAACACAACCATGTTCAAAACCCTAATTAGTACACACACAAAGATATATAGGAAGCTAGCTTGTTGTAATTAGTTCATCAACATGGCACACTACGATCCTCACAGAAATCAAGGTTACGATGGCTATGCCATAAAAGAGCCCGCCTACGGTGGCAGACAGATGGCAGTGGTCGTCGGCTACTCCGCCACGTCAGAGAGCTACATGTCATCAACTGAAGAGGTCATCACTTACGGTGGCTACCCCACGAGGCCAGACCTGCACGACCAGGTCTGGACTCGTTTCCAGCCCAAAATAGGCGAAGAGTATAACCACTCACCCAAGTTGAGCCACGGAAAGGGCTCACCTCACAACTCGCCACGTATGACTACTCTCGGTAGCTCTCCAACTGGGCATCATTCCAGCAAGTACGGGCCCCACCTCGTTTCCAGTCACGACAGGCCCCACTCTCCCAAGTTCAACCACGCCAACAACTCCCCTCGCGACTCGCCACGTAAGACTACTCTCCACGAGAAAAGTTTTCGAGACGACAACCGTGGTGGATTTCGCAGTAATGACAACGACAGCAGCGACGACAAAGACGACGTGGAGCGCCGAGATGGAGTTTTCCACCCGAAGCCAACAGTCGGCAGGGGTGGCCACGTGGACTACGGCAAAGATAAGAAGAAAGGAAGCAACTACGCCGCGGGTAATTATCCCCTGCACCTCTCAGCTGATAATCAGCTGCACCATCAAGCAGCGGACGGTCACAGATATTCCAATACTGAGAAGCTGCCGCAAGGCAACAACATGTACGGCTCAAATTCCACCGACGCCTACTACGATGACTACACGCGCTCAAAGACTGGTCCCTACGCGGTTCCGGCGCCGATCAAGACTAGGCTTGACCCCCGCGACGGAGGCAAATATCGCGGCGAGAACGGGAGGAGTTCGCCGGTCTCCGCCCCGGCGCAATGGACGCCGTTCGCTTCGTCGCCAAGGAAAGGTGCTCATGAGGGCAAAGCGGAGATGATGGAAAGCAAGGAGGCACAGAGGCAGTACGAAAACTCGCCGCCGCATATGGAGCGCATGTACGGAACGGCTATTGATTGTGAAACTGCGGCGAGGAAGTACGGCGGCGTTTTTGTGAAGGTATAATTGATGGATCGATCGGTATCGTCATGGTCATGTACTGCCTTTGTTTTTATTATAAATTGTAATTAATGGTGTCGAAACAAGGCAAAGTGGGACATGCAAGCTACAATAAGTTACTCTAGTGACAAGGTAATATCAAGATTGTGTATCCTTCTACTATATGCTTGCTATAATTAATTATATATGTGTTGCTATAGATTATATATACACAATTGAATACATAATCACTACTAACAATAGTTAACAACATATAATATTTTTTGTACATAACTGTCACTAACAATATCCTATTCAATGTAGCTCATTACTTATATAAGACCAACTAATGTCAATCGTGATCACACTTAAGAATTACTTTATCAAGTTTTGAGACAGGCTTTCTTTTACTATCATGCTTCGTTAATGGAGTCTGCATGGACAAAAAGTATTAGATCAGTTCAAACATCAAAGTAGATTAATTAACTTTAGATGTGTTCTGCAGTGACTGAAATAGCAAAATAATAACTAATTAATTCATGAATAAAGAGACACTACTGTAACTATTACCGTTAATTAAAAGCATTAGTAATTATAAACTATAAAGATATATATACACTTGCCATCGGCATCAACACGTACTATCAATAAAGAGATACTACTTTTAGCTAAATTGTTGGGCTATTACGAATGACTTTAACATTAAGTTTTATAATTAAGTTTGCACAAATTATTAATTAATTTACAAAAGCATCAC
This sequence comes from Leonotis leonurus, assembly GCA_026898415.1. Taxonomy (NCBI): domain Eukaryota; kingdom Viridiplantae; phylum Streptophyta; class Magnoliopsida; order Lamiales; family Lamiaceae; genus Leonotis; species Leonotis leonurus. The sequence goes on along the minus strand of JAPKLX010000002.1, from coordinate 5,392,093 downwards.
GTTTATCATGCCAATTGGAATCTATAGAGATACCCTCTCTGTGCATGTTTTCCGTTGTTTCAATTTCCGTCAAATTAACCAAGCGTGACCTTTTGTACTACATTTATTATATTATACATTATAATATGTTGAATTGATAGTATAATTAATACACACAACGACCGCTCATGTATGATGTATATAGTGAAGTGCAATTTTCAAAGTCTCTAAGATTTGAGTTCTTCGTCAAATTCCAAATTAATTAATTATGTTACTAAAATAATGTATTGAAATTGAATATCTTGCATCTGGCGGCATCGGGATTTAATTGGAATAATAGAGGGTTCACATCCTTCGACCTGGTCAACTCACATAATTAAATCACGCCAATCTTGACGAACGCTTTAATTGAAATACTAATTAATAGAGGAAAATAGTTAGTTAAAATTAATTGAGTGAAACACTTAATTTAAGTGACTCAATAAATAATCTAGGAACTAAGCAAATATAGTATTATATATAGAATATTTTAAAATTATATTAGTGTAACGATAAATTGATTCAGTATAGAAAAAATTGAAATTTTTTATTTGCTTAATATGACAAAAGGTTTTATTATTTATATGTATAAATTTATAAAAAATTATTATACCAAATAAATAATAGTGAATATTACAAATGTAACAAACATAATACAAGATAAACTATTTTATGATATTATTACAAATGATAATATTACAAAAAACTATTTTAGATAAAATAAAAGATAAAAATCATGCACATTATTACATGATAATTAATATGAGAAAATTTCGCACGTGTTCATGTATTTCAAAATATTTAGTGAATAAAATATATAAGCATATGATTAGTTTTCTAACGTGCTCATGTGTAAGTGGATATATATTTTTGTATATAAATTGATAAATTTTATATTTTATTTTTAAGTGGATATGTTTTATCTTTTATTTATGAAAGTGAATATTTTAATTTTTATCTTAAATGACTAATGCTATTTACATTAAATATAAAATTGTGAAATTTATAATAAGAAGTTCTGGATGGGGAAATATTGGTATACTACTTTTGCAACATTTCGTTCTACTAAATATATAATCTCCCAGGTGTTAAAAAACGTATGATTTCAAAAAGAAAATATTACAGATTCTCCCACATCGGTTACTAACTTAGTATGACCGGATGTTATTATAAGAATAATACTTTGAAAGTTGAATAATCAAATTAATTACATGCATCATTAATGTTAAAGTAGCTTACTTAACTATGTATTGCCATATTATTCTTTTCCACTCATCATGTCTTAGAAAATTATATGTTTGAAAAGTGATACAAAATGCACTTTCAGCTTTAGAAAATCAAACGCGGCACCTATTTTTAAAAAAGGAAACAATAGATACACACTCTGGTCTTCCCTATTTTCCTTAAAACAAAAATATCATTCATTGACCAATATTATTGCAGATCATCAAGTATGACCAATTGTTGTATGTCGTTGTTGAATCTCTCTCTCTCTACATTAGAATATCGTTGGATCTACAGACAGCGAGGGGTTGAAGTTCGAACTCATTACTCATCTATGCATTTTAAAATCCTTAGATTCGATGAAACTAATACTCTTTAATCAACAGATTACTGTTACTTAGGAAAATAAACCTTAAAAGAACGTCCATTATAAAGAAAGAGTAAATGCTAAACGGACGTCATTGTACGAAATAAAAAAGGAAAAAAGAATCACATGTCTCGAGCGAACATAACTTAATATATATCCAAAAAAATAAAATATTTGATAAAATTTTATTAATTCTCACTTTTTTAATCACATTCATTGATTATTCTATAATTTAATATTTATTCAAATAAATTATAATTTTATATAATTATGATTTATTACGTGACATTATCACATAAAAAGCAGACATGTTAAGTTGTGTACGCCGAAAGCGGTCCAACGGTTCCAATAAAAAATAGTAGCATATGCAAAATTATAATACTAAATTTGGTCATTGCTCCAAGCCTCCAATTCACTACAACAAAACTCTCAAATAGTGACATTTGGATGTAACTATTATGAGTGTAACAAAATTTTAAATGTACGTCACTAAAATTGTTAGTTACATTTAATGGTGTAGCTAATTTTGTACAGTGACACTCTCAAATACATGTCACAAATTATTATTTAATAGTTACACTTTTAAATGTCACTAAAAAATTTAGTGACATGCATTAAATTTTTGTGACACCCATAATAGTTACACCCAAGTGTAACTATTTGAGAGTTTTGTTGTAGTTCAATCCGATCAACTCATAAGTACTGATGCCAACTTTGGCCAAGAAACTAATAGTAATCTTTTCGTGTCACTAAAAGTCATTAGGTTTGGCCAAAAAAACTTTATAGTGTTGGTCAATCAATCACTTTTAGTGGGAAAGTGGCGAAGAATTATTACTGTAACTAATGTTTTTTTCATTTGACATTAACTAATTCGAGGAAAAGGTTGTAGCTGTGGACGAATTATAATACTATATATGAGTTGTCAATTGTGAGGCAATATTGGATGTAGATGTAATTGAAGGTCGGCCAATTTTCTTGATTTATTGACGAGGACAACCACAAGCTGGGGAATTGCTAATCCTATGAATGCATTGTTATTGTTTACTAGTATCTAGGAAAATTGAATAAAGATAAAATAAAAATCACGACACAACGCCTCTGTGGTTTTAGAATATTCTAATTTTAGAACAATGTGGAAGTAAGTATTGCATTTTCTATTTTGGTATATTCTAATTTTGGAAAAATGTCGAAATAACGAGCAATATATGATTAGGAACTTGCGGGTGCATCGATGGGCGAATGTTATAGAATTTGGAAATAGTATAGCAAAACACTACACTGGTCAATTTGGGGAATTGAATACCCATCTGTCAATATTACTACTTTTTTGTGTTGGGAAAGGACATGATAAATTCAATCATTGAGTCCAGCGTCTCTTCTAATCGAGATGGTATATCATTTTAGTTCGTCCCAACTAATTTGAGACGTTTCATTTTTAAAATATATTTATCACACACAAATTTAAATAATATGTATTTATATCAATTATCACCTTATATCCTTTTTAACTCTGAATATATCATTTTTAATTATTGTGCCCTAAAGAAACGTCTCATCTTAGCCGCACGGAGGGAGTAATTTCGGTACTTGTGATTCCAAGTAATAATATTAGTAATTCCTACTCAAGTTAAATCATGATCTGATGATGGACAGTGTAGTACTGGAATTTGAACTCGGAAATTGAATTCCAAATCAATCTCTACTTAATAACGTCAAAATTTGTAGAAACCTACAATGTGAAATTGATGGAATCAACCAAAACTCAAAACTGAAAAGGTTAGAGGTGCCTTTTAATAGTTACGAGGACACCTTTGTCTCCATGTAACACATAATGTTATTATGATATATGTATTTGTAATAAAGTGCGATATAAATAATGATTTTTTATAATAAATCACGTGCATGCAAATGGTCACAGATCACATCCAGGCAGGATTAAAGATCACCAAATGTTTACAGAGTTACAGTGCATGATTTTGCATCAAATTTATATTCTAGTATTTCCTAAGACAACTATATATTTGTTTGTTTTCTTGCGTCTCCATAGTATTAAGATTCTATGGCTGCTTTCTATTTTAAGTTTTCAACTAAGACCAATATTTTTCCACTCGCGTTTTGCTAATTTGGACCGTACGTATTCATATGGTCAGTACTCAAATTTCATTAGTTTTATTTTTAAATAAAACTAAATTAATATTATAAGCTAATGAAATTTAATTAGACTTACTAAATTCAAAATTCAGATGAATAAATCCTGACTTCCTGAGTGGTATTAGTCGTCTGGTTACCTCTGGTAGTTACTCTGATTAGGTTAAAAGTCCAGGTCAATTTTATATATTTTAATTTTATTTTATACTCCCGTCATGTCGTCGTAAGTCTAATTAAATGAGACGGGAAGTACGGAGTATTACAAATTATTCCCGCCAAAATAGAGGATATACTATTATCTTTCAGCATTTTGTCCAAAATAGAGGATATATTATATTTTAGATACAAAAATGAGATAGCGAATACATCTGTCCACATTAACCTTCAAATTTTGTAATTCCCATTTTCTCTGTTTCCCACATCTTTAATTTATTGTTGGTTGGTGACTTGGTGTTGGTTGGTTGTTGCAGTTGAGGTAATGTGAGGCAAGAAAACCGCTATACTAGATTACTAGGTAGCAGCTGGTTTTGGTCTTAAAAGTAAAAGGCAAATATTCTCGTTGGTCATCATCAACTTCCTTATTTCCAAATTTGGAGTTGCAGCAAGCCATTGCAAAATCACCAAATCTGTAACCGATGCTCCTCTTTACTTTTATTTTGGAAAGATTTAGGTAAAAAACACTCACCTGATACAGACATTATATTTTATAGGTGCGAAAATGGATGTTTGACGGAACTTTCAGTAGTTCCTTTAAATAATTTTATAAATTATTTAAACACATGCTCCCTCATATTCCCCTGGACCCGATATTATTATATTTAATATATAAATTATAAATATAAATTAATATACATATTAAATAAGATATATAATTAAATAAGTTTGAATTTAATATTTATTTGCATTTAAAAGTATAAATAATTGTTAAAATATATAAAGTATAATTAAAAAATAAATTATATATTTTCTAATGTATTAAAAATAAAAATAATTAAAAAAAATCACATGCTCGGCCCAAATCCGCCCTATTTAGCTTGATTTTCAGATCCGATCGGAGCATGAGCATAGGAAAGCCGGGCGCCCGGCCATTGTCATGCCTAATTGTGATACCATCCCTCCGTTACCCGAAGGGGTGATCTCAAAAAATATATATCATTCCACAAAAATCCTAAAAGCAGTGCACCTAATAATGGGGGCTATTAATTTATTGCAGCATTAGGCAATAAATAGAGTCGGCATGATAAAATAGCTTGTGGTGCATGATAATGCTACGCTTGTTTAATTTATTTCATTAATTCATGTTATTTAGGATGGGTCGTAATCTTTACATGCAATACAATTTTGTGAATCAATGACGATGCACGTATATAACCATAAATAAACAAATAAATAATAGCAAATGATGATTCCGATATAAATCAACGAAATATATGAAATTTAAATGCCTGAGTCAATGAAGAAAGTATCCTATATATATTTTATAAATTAATAAATATACGTCACTATAATAGGACAAATGATGGCTGCCCTGCATGACTGCATCATTGTTGTGAAATTTTCACTGTATTTCAATTGTGCATTGCACGAGTAGAGATTTATACTATTAATTTGACTAAAAGTTAAATAAGAAAAATCTCACTTTAGTTTTAAATGGTGAATATCGAAGAAATAAAATATGTTTTCATTCATTAGTACTACTTTCGTTCATTTAAATGTGGTTCATTCATTCTTGGCACAGAAAATAAAAAAATGGTAGTTGAGTGTGTAAAAAGTGTGTAAACGTGGTAATTGAGTGTGTGAAAATGATAATTGAAGAATAATATTTTTACTAACATAGGAAAGTGACCGCTTATAAGTGAAAACAAAAGAGAAAAGGGGGCGTCAGCTTTTCTGCTGTATATTTTTTGTTTAGTATAGTCAGAAAATGAAGTTTCCCCTAAGTCGATTCATAGGGTTCTAGAATATACGAATGACGACACTAATTTTTTTTGTTTCGTATATAGTTGGAATTGCTCCGAGTTGCACGCATGAATAAATTGACATTTATAAATGAAAATGTGCCGTACAATAAATTGTAAAACTATTTTAAGATAAATAAATATTTTATAGCAATAAGAAGTTATTATCCTAGACCAGAATCAATAAAGTTCGATTACATGATCGTATAATTTTAATTTAATATGTAAAAAATATAACCATTTAGACCAATTATTTATTTAAAAAGATAAATAATTGATGTTGTTTTCTTGTCCGCAAATATACTCTTATTTTACATTAAACCAACATAGTTTCTGTTGTTTTTTTTCCTACTTACAGTTTTGTATTTTCGTGAAACACTAAAGCCGAGTTCTCTTGATTACCAAATTTTGGCAGTCTCTCAAACACGTGTAAGGAAACTAGCGGTGCCACTGTGCCACGTAACAAGGAGGATAGAGGTGTACAAACGTCAAACGTGAACCAGATCTGCTAAACCGATTTGGACCAGTGTATTTAGTAGGGATGAAAACTGATCGAATACGGGCAGATAGTGCTGATCCCATATTCTAATTCATATTTTTCTTGAATTCGATGTCGGATATGGGAATGTCAGATTCTCGGATATGAATTCGGATAATTCGGGATACGGACACGAAACGGATAAGATACGGATCCAGGTTAGATTCGAATAAATATAATCGAATAATATATTTTCATAAAAAAAACTATTGACACAATATTTCATAAAAGAAATAATATAAATTATAAGAATTGTATCTATTTTTTTTTAAATACCCCACTCTTTCGTTATATTACTATTTTTTATGCTGTATATGTAATTTACGATTTAATTATTAAATTATTAAAATAATAAATTAAATATATCTAAGAGTATGACTTAGATTATTAAAACTCAAGAAATTAAACTTTTCACACTCATAATTTAATAAAATAAATTTTAAAATAACATTTAACAAGTAAATTACAAGTGGATTGTTATATATATAATATAAATAAAATATATTTCAAAAATTCGGATATCCAGATTTTTTATGCGGATAATATCCGATAAAATATGAGAAATTTCGGATATGTGCGGATATTATGTAATTCGAATCGAATTCTGGATCCGAATTCTAATTTTCAGATTTGAATCCGAATTTGACCGGATACTAATTTTTCATCCCAAATTAGAACCCGTTCGGATACGGCTTCGGATCTGGCGGATAATATCCGCCAAGAGTTCATCCCTAATATTTAGTTTGGACTAGTACCGATCCATATATTGAAATGGTTCAAGTTAGATCTTTTTTTTTGGATAGTTAAATATTATAAATGGATATTGGATCAATTTTCTCTTAAAAAGACCTCTTTAAGGGGAGAGACCTCACCTTATATATTGGTTCAAGTAACCATCATCCACCAACGCTATCTGTTAACAACGATATTAAGTAACGACCCATCACTTAATGAGTGAGGTAGAGTCAGATGCCATATTAGAAATGGATTGTGAAAAATTACAGGAAAAGTAAAACTAACACTCTATTTATACTACTAGACTAATCTATTAATCAACTAATAATAATGTTAACTTAACAATTATATACAAACTTAGTAGTAAAGTATCGAGTCAAACCCACTTAAAGCCGTTACATTAAGAACCGACTCATACAAATAAAAAAGAATATTTTTATTTTTTAATAACAAATATATATATATATATAATACTTTTAATATTTACTTTTATTTATAATTTTTTTAGTTGAATTAATAAATTATTATGTTATGAGTAATTTTTTTAGTTTATATTTTTGTTGTGAATTGAGAATATTTAAGACTAAAACATACATGTTTAATTATGTATTTATTTAAAATTATTGATAAATATTAAAAAATAGTATATATAACATGAAAAAGATTATATATTTTTTTAAATTGTACCGAACTCGAACCAAACTCAAATATGCAACGGTTCTGAATCAATCTTGAGATTTCTCTTAATCCTAATGGGTTGGCTTCGATGATTAATTACCCCTATTCCCTAATGGAGGAGATGGTTACACGCGACGCACGTGGGCATTTTTCCCTCCACTACCCGACATGAAGGGGTATTTTAGAGATTGACTAAAAGTTGAATCCAAAATTATATTTATTCCTCAATTTAGTGATATGTATTTCTTTTTTTATCCTGACATTGTTTACCATGGTTAAGAAACGAAAAATTTGCGACCGGTGGGCAGTTTAGTCAAACTATTACTCCATAATTATAATAATGGCCGCTGTCGATGTTATGCGTTTGATTGCGATCTGTGATTTATAATATCAAGGTTATGTATTACTTGAGAGTTAAAGAACTACTCCCTTTGTCCCGCTAAAAGCGGCCACAAGACGGTGGCGGACGCAAGATTTAAATTAAGGGAGGCAAAAATTATAAAATGCAAAAAGATATAGCAAAGTATATTATACAAATAATTAAGAAAGATCTAATTTATAGTTCGCTTCGACCATTGTCATATTCTGAAAATTATGCATAATAGCATCATTAGGATTTAAGAACACAACTAAATACATTCTTTTCAATATAGACTACTAAATTATCATTCGTTCATTTAGTTGATCGAATGATGCACACCACAAACAATGATCAAATTGAATCTTAAATCAAATCAAACAACAAAAGTATCATCAAACTACATCTTATTTTTTTCTCTTTTTTTAATAATTTTTCAAAACTTGTGTCTTTAAATTGGTTAATCTGGTTGCCGTTAGCGTCGATTTTAATTAGAAGAAGAGTGTTGGAAGATTTTTGAGAATTGCATAACAAACATAAAATTTAATTCAGAAGTTTAAGAAAGATCATTAGAAGTGACAAAAGCGGGGTCTACATAATGGATTCGTGAACATGACTAGAATAAATTTGGGAATCAAAGAAAAAACTATTATTTTAGTAATAATTAATATTTTTTAATATTATAAAATTACTAGGGGTATAATAAATTTTTCATGTGAAAAATGAAGGGTGGGCAATTGACTTCCCTTGCCCACACCTCTCCGCCCCCGCCACAAGAGAATCGGCACGAAGATTAAGAAATTAAAGTGTTGTGTGTGAATAAAGTAGGAGTGATGTATTTTAAAAGTAAAAAACTTTTCCTTTTTAGGAAAGTGGCCACGTTTAGTGGGACGGCCCAAAAAAAAATATGGCCACTTTTAGCAGGACGTAGGGAGTACTTTGCCTTTTTCTTATTGTCCTCTTTTTTATGTAGCTACTAGCTAGTGTACTATTTCGAATTTGAAAATTAATTATGAATGCATAATCAAGTCAATTACATTAGTCATCGACAAAGTCAAATACAGGGATAGAATTGGGAATTTTATTAATAGGGGCGAACTTTCTAAACATACTAAAACTTAACGAATGAAGTGTTTTATATTTAATTGTGTTGATTTCCGAATTTATATATAAAAAATACAAGATTATTCTTAAAAAAATATTTTAAAAAATAAATAAATATGAAGCATGAAAAAAAGTAATCATACGCTGCAATTAAGTCACAGAGAGTTCAGATCGTGTATGACCAATTTAATTGACTATTAATTAATTTCAAACCTCTAAATATTATGTACTATTAATTAGATTATTATAGACAAAATAAAGAACAAAAAATATTTGCATATAAATAAAAATATAAATAACAAAGTAGATCTTACAAAATAATCGCGATCAAGTTTCTTTAACCGATGTTCAAATAAAAGAAATTAGCCGCGAATAATACTAAACATCGAAAAAAAAAAATTGATGGTCGAATATTGTGTGTAGGTTGCATGGTGTGAAAAAAGACGCGAAATGGAATCATAAAGATGAAGTTTGACGCGAGGAAGCATGACGGATGAGCCGAAGACGAGCCGAGGATGCGAAGAAATGAAGCCGAGAAAATCGGACGGAGCTTGCTAGGTGTTACGAGCATAAGACGAGAGGAGAAAGAACGCGAGAGCATGACAATATTCAAAATTATTACGTCTTGCGTAACAATTTTAGTTTGACTTTTCTCTTTGTTACAATTCCGAATTTAGATCCGTTTGCGGCTACAAACTCCTATAGACACAAGATTTAAGACTGCATTTTTTCACTTTTTCGTAGTTTGCAGAGAGGGGGACCCCATCGCCCGCTAGATGCACCTCTCGGCTGTGACATAATATGGTGCCCAGCGGCGGCTGGACTCCCAGCGACAGTTGGATGAGAATTAGCTTATTTAAACCCCTATTTTGGGTGTTCTTTTTATTCCCTTTCATATTTTTATCTCTTTCAAACCCTAGAACAGTTAGATTATCTTATTTCCATTTTTCGCGTCGGGACGAAGTATTTAGGGGAGTTTGACGCTCTATTCAAGATTCTATCTTAGTAAGTATGTTTTAATTCTTATTATTGATTGTTTTACGGATTGATTGTCATTCTCTACATAGGTTTAGAATCTCTTTGATTGATTATTGATTGTTCTTAATTGAATTAATTGAATGTTTGATCACCATTTAATTCTTTTTTATTTTAGATGAGATTGAGAAATAATGTAGTAAGATTATATACTTCTGTATATTTATATGTAATTATTTTAATAAAAAAATACGATTCTTCAATTTTTATTATCTATATTGAAATATGTGAATTGTTTGAATAATAATATAATTAAAATTATGTTATAATAATCATATGTAATAAATTATATATATTAAAAAAAATCAAATACTATGAGCTTTAGAAATTTTTATATAATTTATTTTTATTAGATTTGAGAAATATATAATCTAATATAGAAATCTAAACATTTTTCATATAATTTATTAATTTTCATTAGATTTTAAAAGATTGTACATAATCTCTATAAATTATTATTAAATTAGTTATCAAAATATACATATCAAATTTATATATCAATATATATATATATATATTATAATAATACTTAAATATAGAATAATATATAATACAATATATGATATACATAGAAATAAAAATATAACATAAATATTATATGTCTACATGAAAATAAGAATATACTCCCTTCGTCACGTCCTAAGTAATACGTTTGCTTTTGGGCACGTATTTTAAGAAGAGTTGAAAAGTAGTATAAATGATGATAGAAATATATATTATTTAAAGTTGTGTGAGTAATAAATTTATTTTAAAAAGAAAATGTAACACTTGTGTTGGGACAACCCAAAAATGAAAACGTAACACTTACGGAGGGACGGAGGGAGTATTACTCCTTCCGTCCACCAATATATGTTACATTTTGACCCGACACATGTTTTAATATAGTGTTTTGACTTTTGGGTGAAAGAGTGTAGTTAGTGGAGTTTGGGTCCACTTGTTATTATTATTTAATTGAAGTGTGTGTGCTATAAAAGGAAAGTTTAAAGTGTAACAAACATTAATAATGCACATCCCAAAAAGGACGTAACAAACATTGGTGGATGGAGGGAGTATTATATATAATTAATATATAGATAAAATTCGAAAAATCTAGAAAATAAGAAAAATTAAATGGAGACTTGGAGGGTTTCAAGGATTGAGATCGGATTGGATTTGTATTATAGTATAAATTAAAAAATATGTGGATTGTTTGAATAATAATATAATTAAAAGTATGTTATAATAATGATATATAATAAATTATATATATTAAAAAAAATCAAATAATGTGAGCTTTATAAATTTTTATATAATTTATTTTATTAAATTTGAAAAATATATAATCTAATATAGAATTCTTGACATTTTTAATATAATTTATTAATTTTCATTAGATTTTAAAAGATTGTACATAATCTCTATAAATTATTATTAAATTAGTTATCAAAATATACATATCAAATTAATATATCACCATATATATTATAATAATATTTAAATATGAAATAGTATATAATACAATCTATGATATACACAAAAATAAAAACATAACATAAATATCATATATATAATATTGTATATGAATAATATATAGATAAAATTCTAAAAATATAGAAAAATAGGAAAAATTAAATGGGAGACTTGGAGGGTTTCAAAGGGTTTGAGATTAGATTGAATTTGTATTATAGTATAGATTATAAAATATGTGGATTGTTCGAATAATAATATAATTAAAAGTATGTTATAATAATCATATGTAATAAATTAAAAGTATGTGAGTTTTAGAAATTTTTATATAATTTATTTTGATTAGATTTGAAAAATATATAATCTAATATAGACATTTAGACATTTTTCATATAATTTATTAATTTTAATTAGATTTTAAAAGATTGTACATTATCTCTATAAATTATTGTTAAATTAGTTATCAAAATATACGTATCAAATTAATATATCACTATATATATTATAATAATATTTAAATATGAAATAGTATATAATACTATCTATAATATACACAAAAATAAAAACATAACATAACTATCATATGCCTACATGAAAATAAGAATATATAATATTATATATGATAAATATATAGATAAAATTCGAAAAATCTAGAAAAATAGGAAAAATTAAATGGGAGACTTGATGGATTTCAAGGGCTGAGATTGGACTAAATTTTTATTATTGTATAGATTAAAAAAATATATGGATTCTTTGAATAATAATATAATTAAAAGTATGTTATAATAATCATATATAATAAATTATATATATATAAAAAATTCAAATAATGTGAGCTTTATAAATTTTTATATAATTTATTTTTATTAGATTTGAAAAATATATAGTCTAATATAGAAATCTAGACATCTTTCATATAATTTATTAATTTTTATTAGATTCTAAAAGATTATACAAAATCTCTATAAATTAATTATCAAAATATACATATTAAATTAATATATCACTATATATATTATATACAGGGTTAATTGCATGTAAATTCATAAACTTTATGTGATTTTGGGTTTTTCCCATTACATTTTATTTTGACGAATTAATCCATGAACTTGATGTTACTTTTGATTTTTGCCACAAAATTAAATAAGTTCCAAATTAATGTTAATGTCGCAATTTAAATTCCAACGTGACCATATTGGAGAACAAGTTGAATAAATTATAAAAGAGATGAAATACACAATATCTTCAATTATAGTAGAAGATTGATAGGTTGAAAATGAGAGAGATATACAAAATATGAAGTAGAGCGATAAATCGAGGTAAATATATTAAGGATTGCGAGAAATGACCATACATTTTTAATAAAACAATATTGTTACACACTTTATGAAATGACAACGTTTTGAATTATAACACACACATATTTTTTTATTTTATATAATTAATTAAAATACCACATCAATTTTATCAAAAAAGTATAACATCATAAAAAAATTAAAAGAAATAATGAATTCATGGATTAATTTGCCAAAATAAAAAAGTTATAGAAAAAAATCAAAATTATAAAAAGTTTTTGAATTTACATGCAATTAACCCTTATATATATATATTATAATAATACTTAAATATGAAATAATATATAATACAATATATGATATACACAAAACTAAAAACATAATATAAATATTATATTCATAAATAGAAATAAGTATATAATATTATATATGATTAATATATAAATAAAATTCAAAAAATCTAAAAAAAATACAAAAAAATAAATGGGATGCTTGAAGGGTTTTAAGTAGTGTGATGGATCATTATCATATACTCCTCTTAATAGTGTAAATATCACAATTTAATTAATGGATTCTAATTACCTTTATAATTCTTCATTCATTGTGATTTATTTCACACGTTATATTTAAAACAATGTGTCCATTATAACGAACTAGTCTTGATGGTAGGTTATCGATGGCTTAATTAGGGGTGAGAATCGGGACGGGATCGGGAGTCCCGGTCCCGAAAATAATTGATTTTTTGGTCCCGATTTTGGTCCCGTTCGGGACTTCGGGAGTCCCGAATCTCGAAATGGAGAAAAATTAAGTCCCGGTCCCGAATTCAAATGTCTTGAAATGTCCCGAAGTCCCGAGAAGTCCCGACGTCCCAAAAGTCCCGAAATGGAGAAAAATTTCCTGAAAATTCCCAATTTCAAATTTTTTTTTGCAATATTATGTTTGCTTTTGTTAGTTGAACCTGTTTCATGTTTCACAAATAACCATTCAATGACAAATAACAACATAGACAAATCACACAAATACTAAATATCATGAAATCCAAATTCATACAAAAATGTCCATCAAAAATCATGAAATTTAAACATAAATCCATCACTGTCAAGTGTCAACACAAAGTGGCTATAAAATAAAATAAACACCAACAAAGCAATAAACCACCAACAAATGTCATACATGACTCCCACGAGCACTATCTGTTTCTAATCCCGTCGTCGGTTGATTGTTGGGCACAATGCCAATGCTTTGTACAACTCCATCAATAATCCCAAGTTCAATCAAAACTATAAAAAAAAAAAAAACATAAGTTAATTATTTACATTAGATTATTATAATTAAATGCAAGTACTTACCATTATCATACTTCTTTTCCATTTCAGCTTCAGGCACATCTTCTTCATCATTGAGAATTTTGTCAATTGAACTAGATCTCAGCCAATCTTGGGCACATATAAGAGCCTCAACCATATTGCAAGTCAACGAACTTCGGAATTGAGAGAGAACTCAACCCCCTGTGCTAAATGCACACTCAGATGCAACACTAGATATAGGTAGGGCTGTCAAAATTTACCGAAAAAATGGTATACCGTACTTACCGTACCGAAAAATACCGAATATAAGGTATACCGAAATTTTTGGTAAGGTATCATACCGTACCGAACTTTTAGATAAGGTAAAGGTATAATTTTTCCAAATACCAAGGTATACCGTCATATACCGTACCGCGGTATATACCGAAAAAATTGGTATATACCGATATTTTGGTATATATCGATATATATATATATATACACATATATTTATAATATTACATGTACATATATATTCGATTTGAATTATAAGAAAATTGTTTATTCATAAATTATGAATTATAATTAATAAATATGAATGACAAACTACAAAAACATGTGAATTTATTGATAATTAAAAAGATTGAACAATAACTTAATTATATACTACTTATTATCTTAAATAATAACGATAAACTAATATATATATATATATTGTTACATAATTGAATAATTATGATATAATTAGACGATCTATTAGTTACTAAATATAATATAAGTTGTAATATATAATTAATGAAAATATATTATTATTTTTATAATATATCATACATAAATGATCAAATTAATTATAATTATATGTCTAAATCTAGTTAATTAGTTATATGAAAATACAATAATATAGTTAGTTAATATATTGTAATTAATTATATGATATTAGTGGTTTATCTCATAAATTATGTTATTAAAAAATAATACTTTATGTTTTTTATATGTTAGACTTTGTTTAAGGTGATTTTCATTATAAATAAATTCTGGTATATCGTAAAAAAAAGGTATATCGAATTAAGGTAAGATATACCGAAAGTAAATAAGTTTTGGTATACCGTGTAAGAAAGGTATACCGAAGTAAGGTAAGGTATACCGAAAATAAGGTAAGGTATAGATATGTAAAAATGTCATACCGAAAGTAAGGTATACCGAACTAAGGTATACCGAAAAGTATGGTAAAGTAACGATATGAAAATTTTCATACCGAAGGTAAAGGTAAGGTATAAGGTATGACAATTTTAGTAAGGTATACCGTACCGCGACACCCCTAGATATAGGGATGACCAAAACATCTCTAGCTATCTCAGACATGATTGGAAAGCGCGGGCTATTTTTCGACCACCACTGAAGTATGTCAAAAGAATCTGCTTCCGTTGAAGACATCACGTATTGACTCTCTGATAGATAGAGATCAATCTCTGAAATAGTAGCATTAGGTCGTGTTTCTCCAACCTGTAGTTGACTTAACGAAGACTTAGATTGAAGTCCGCGACGATTAGGTCGAGCCGTACATGTACGAGGAGGCCCTATGAGAGATGTATTGACTACTGGTGATAAGATTGTAATCATATTCTTCTTATAAATCTCAAACAGCTCATCCAATGAGCTTTTGACCTCTCCCGCCAGTAAGTTTGCCCAATTTTCGTCATACACCGCATTCAAGCACTTTTCTACATGCATCAGTTTTTGTCTGGGATCTAATACTGCAACAATATAAAAAATCTTGTTCATCCTCGGATTCAAGTCCATGTCTTCCAACCAATATTTCCCAAGTTTCGTCTTCATTCGCTTGGCCATGCTACTAACTTCATCATCTTCATCCAACTCTTATCCACTGATGAGATCAAATAACTCACACATCTCTTTAAAAAATAAATGTGATGTGGGATATGTGGTGCCGGAGACGAGTAGGGTCAAATCATAAAATTTCCACAAATAATCACACAACTTGGACACGTGGAGGAAATCAGCATCTTCTAGAACTCCAAGAATTCCATCTTTATACTTCTTCTGATTCATATCAATTGTAAATTCTCTATTACTGTATCCAAAGACAAGCAATGCCTTCTCATATGACTGGGCCGTCTCTAGCATCAAGTATGTAGAGTTCCACCTTATTGGCACATCCAAGCACAAGGTCTTCGAGCAATCTTTATCGATAAAATGTGCAGTAACACAAATGAAATTTGTGTTATTAATCGATGTCCAACAATCTGTGGTTATAGACACTTTTCCCATGCCCTTTGATTGAAAAAATGACTTTAATGACATCTTGCGCTACAAAAACATCTTCACACAGTCAGCTCTAATTGTGTGTCTACCCGGAATCTTGAATTGAGGACATAAGGCTTCTGAGTAACCCCTAAACCCCACTCTCTCCACATGTGTGAAGGGCAACTCATCACGGATTATCATCTCGCACAACTTAATTCTGCATCTTTGTTGGTCGAATTTCCAATTCGTTAACGATACTTTCCCCGTCTCATCAGTGCTAACTTGGTAGTTTAGCATCGATTGAACACTTGCCCCTGCCTTATTTTTGTTGCACGCTTCCAAATGCTTTTTCAACCCGTTCGTCCCACACTTTGCATAATCCGCTGCAATTAATTTCCCACACGTTTTACATTGCCCCTTTGTAACTTTTTTTGGAGGATCTCCATCTAGAAAAGTTACAACACCGAATCCCTCCCAATATTTTGATCTTTTGGAGTTGGTTGTAGTTTCTTGTTTCTTGGAATTGGCTTCAACCACATCTTCTCTTATTTCTTCTATACTCACATCTTCAAAACTCTCCATATCTACTTCATCACCAACCACATTACTATCGTGGAGTGGTTCTTGAGTTTGATTTTGATAATCCTCCATCTAAACAAATATAAACAAACTAAATTAATATTAATAATGATATTTTACATTAATGTATCTAAAATAATAGCATCTGATTTATTATCTAAAATAATAGAATCTAACTTAATTGCATGAAAATATATGCTTTAAGTCACTTAATTTGAATTGCCCAGTGGTTATAAAATTAAATTTAATGCGCAATTCTAATTACTTAATTTGCAAACTAGCTATAAGTCACAACAATTTGCTTCCATGAAACAACTAATAAACATTATTGATTAGAAGATGATGAATTGAAGAGTGATTAATAAGCATACAAGCAGATATCCAATCACCTTTTCCATTAATAAATTAACTATTCTGCAAATGCTAATTCCTAGTCAGAAAACTATAGTTGATGGGTGAACGCCCTATATTATGTCAAGGAATAGTGAAGAATTAATTTCAAAAACATACTATCATTTAAAGTCATAAGGAAGGAATCACAATAAGAACAAAATCCAAGTGAATTTACAATTTTTCTCACGGTAAAGACAAAATCCCAATATGAAAAATAAACTACTATGAGCAGATAAAAGGAAGCTATAAACATGAAATGAAAAATATATGCAACAAGAACAAAGCAAAGTGAAGCTGAGGCTTACACCGCGCTGGACTCTATTGAGAATTTTTCTAATATCAAGATAAGCTTCTGGAGAGAAAGGAGCATGCCATTTCCATGAACTTAAAGCCCTGCCAGCCTAATTCATATACAAAAAGAAACAATTCACAACCCAAGCATGGTAAAAATAGTACAAGTTAAACTAGTTCATCCAAATATCTTATCTTAATTTTTAAAAGCAGTGGGTAAGAAGGATTGTGTTATGGATCTAAAGCAAATTCAATTGTCTATCATTTACCATCAACGAACTCCAGACATGCAAATCAGTCCGAAATTGAAACAAAAACAGATTCTAAATCAAATATAAGAAAAGTTTAAAGTACCTCCAATATATCTTGCTTAGATTATGAAATTGAGGAAGCAACTGAAATTCTTGTGTTAATCGGGCGCATTCATGGTCATTCTCTGAGGCGTGCGTGCAAGACGTCACAGTGGTGTTGTGGCGGTGCAGTGGCAATGCGGTGCAGTGGCGGTGCGGTGGCGGTGCGGGGCGGTGGCTGGGACTTGAGCAGGGTATTCTGAGGAGTGAGGCGCTGGGAGGACTAAGGGGTGAGAGTGGAGTGATTTAGGGTTCCAATATTTCAGAAATTACATAATTAGGAATGTATTGATTTCGGGACTCGGGACAGTCTCGATCGGGATTCGGGACTCCCGAGTCCCGAAAATTTTCAATTGTTAGGTCCCAGTCCCGATCCCGATCTCGAAAATTTCAAGACTCGGGACGGGACCGGGATTTTCCTAACTTCCGGTCCCAAATTCTCACCCCTAGGCTTAACTACCTGGCCAGATAATGTCCAAGTTGTAAAGTTGATCAACTCAGACTAATTAATTACAAGTAATAAATAATAGTAGTACTATATAATATAATTTGTGCATGCTTATAGTTATGGCGAATGAAAATTTGGACTGAATTTGTTTTATAGTTTAGATTAAAAAAAATATTTGGATTGTTCGAATAATAATATAATTAAAAGTATATTATAATAATTATATGTAATATATATATATATTATAAAAAATTTAAATAACATAAACTTTAGAAATTTTGTTATAATTTATTTTTATTATATTTAAAAAATATATAATTTATTTATTTTTGAGATAAAAAGATCAGTAAAATATTTTTCTTTTTTATCTGTTGGTTTTTGTTTTATGTTAGAAAAGTAATCTAGAAAACAACATGTAAGCTTGGGTAGATAAAAGGATAAACTCAAATTGATATAAATTCAGAATTGGTCCGAAACACTAAAGAGGTGATTGGTACATGGGAATGGAGGATGAAATGTAATGGTGATTCTTACATCCATTCCATTCATATGCTTGTTTAGTTATATAATTAAGAATCACCATTCCATTTGGAATAACCATTCAACTCCATAAAGGAATGGTCATTCACTCCTAACCTATGGTATTAGTCATTCTTACCTCTCATATTTTTATTATTTTGACAATATTACATTTATATATATATATATATATACATATTAATTATTAATTTGACAAATTTATTCATTAATAAATTTAATTTTTAATTTTCATTATCTCTAGTTTTTTATCTCTTTATTTCACCTTTTGTTATTTATATTTATTTTTAATCGATTTTTTGCAACATAAAAGTAAATGCATAAATTACGTAAATTCTCATATAGTCCTACTATTATATCGTGAACACGCATACTCTATTACAAACACTGTAACATACACACACTTATAAAAAACATACAAAAAATATTGAGAAAATGATATTGTGTGTGTTAGTGGTCCAATGAAGGACGATGATGATAGTGAACGATGTGCGTATTTGACATAAGTGTAGTATTTGACATAAATCAATCGTAGTGTGCATATGTGTGTATATTGTATGTGAGTGTGGAAATTGTGTTATATATGCTTACATACGTATTATGCTTGTGCGCATAAAGTGGAATTTTTTAAAATATTTTTTTTTGTTTTTATTTAAAATTAAATTCATAAAAAATAAAAAGTAAATTTTATTATAAATATTATTGTAATAAAAATATGAAATTTTTTTGACGATTCCATTCCATCCGTATTTCTTGCACATACCAAGCATATGAATCAAACATATTTTGTCATTTCATTCCTACCTCCATTCCATCCCACACATCATTTCATTACCTCCCTATTCCATTCCACCGTACTAATCACAACAGTGTATCAATTCTGAATTGGTTGTCCAAAATGAAATAAAGCTCTAGACCAATCTATAAAGTTGGAAACTATTAGTTAGTCGAATTATATTTGAAGTTTTGAACAAATAAAATCATAGTTTAATTTCTAAAAAAAAATTGATTACAAAAATTAGAATAAGGGAAGAAAACGACGGTAATGAGAATTGCTCCTCGATTAGGTGGGTGGGTAGGTGGGTTTTTGACCGGTCTGGTTTGGTAGGCGCCTGCAGCTGTTTCTTCTTCCCCTCCTCTGTCCTTTACCTCTCTTTCAATATCTCCTCTACTTATAAACCCACCACAATTCCTCTCTCCCTCATTCTTCAAAAGTCAGGGTCTCTCCAAACTCACCTACGTGTCTCACCACAGTTCACTCAAGCAACCTAATTCTCTAGCACGGGGAGACTCTGATTTGGTAATTCGGGAGAAGGTTTTCTTTTTTGTTCGACCTGAGTCGCGATCCTTCTCTATTTCTCCGGACTTCACAACACATGGAATCCACTTCCGAGAAGCTCTCTCCGTTCGAATTGATGGCTGCGATCTTAAAAGGAGTGAAGCTCGACAATTCGAACGGATCCGCGGGGGCGGCGCAGCCGGACGTGGTGGCGTTGCTCATGGAGAATAAGGATCTCATGATGATGCTCACCACATCAGTCGCGGTGCTCTTAGGATGCGTTGTTTATCTCATATGGAGGCGCGGTGCTGGATCGGCGAAGAAGGCGGTGGAGCCGCCGAGGTTAGTGATTCCTAAGGCGGTGCCGGAGGCGGATGAAGCGGAGGATGGGAAGAAGAAGGTTACCATCTTTTTTGGGACGCAGACTGGTACTGCAGAAGGCTTTGCTAAGGTAAAAGTCCACAAAGGGAGTTTCTAACTTTTTACTGAAAATTTTTGGTAGCTGACAAAGAGGAAAGTTCAATTGCATTGAAATTCTATCCCAAATGAGTTGGATTTCTGTATTTTAAAGTAAGTTGAGGACATACATGAAAATATAAGAATCAAGTTAGTTGATGAATCTAAAATTCGAAATTCCGAGAATACTCTATCTAGTTAATTGTTAGAGACAAGAGGGAAAAGTATGGCTTCTGATCATAAATTTGATAATCACGAGGACGATTTTGTTATATGATCTATTCCCTGATTCTGTCGGCCGGCACCTTTGTGTAATGATAATCGTTTTTTCTTTTTTTTTTCTTCAACATAGTAGATTTCTCTTGATGTAATGATTTAATTTTGCTGCTGTATAGGCACTTGCTGAAGAAGCTAAAGCTAGATATCCCCAGACCAACTTTAAAGTAGTTGACTTGGTAAGAATTATCTCTCATCTCGGCTTTCAGTAATTTAGTTTGCAGATTTATTTTGTTCTGCTTCTTATGGCCCTTTTTATCCTCATAGGACGATTATGCGGCTGATGATGAAGAATATGAAGAGAAGATGAAGAAGGAAAATTTTGCGTTCTTTTTCTTGGCTACGTACGTTCATTTATCATTTGTTATTAATTATGAGTCTTAATTGCATAAAGATGCACCTTTTTTCTTTTAGGAGTGAATTTACTTTTGTGTATGTGCGTGTGCCAGATTACATAGTGAAGTCATGTTCCTTTTTTCCATGTAATTTATTGAGTTGGTTGGTGGTTGGCTGGTTGCAGATATGGAGATGGTGAGCCTACCGACAATGCTGCGAGGTTTTACAAATGGTTTTCTGAGGTAAAAACAAAGAATTTAAATGGTGTATAAGTTTTTACCTTAGGTTTTTTAAATTGGGGTCAATTTTAATAAGTTCTGTGTGTGCAGGGAAAAGAGAAGGGTGACTCGTTTAAGAATCTTCATTATGGTGTATTTGGCCTTGGAAACAGGCAGTATGAACATTTCAACAAGGTCTGTATATACATCTGTTCATTGTAAATGTGCAATTACTCGCAGGAAACTACTGCAAAATTTGGTACTTATGTGTATAATTTTACTTGATAACAGATTGCAATAGTGGTGGATGAAATTCTGGCTGATCAAGGTATGCTGAAGATGATAGTATAAAATTGTTTTCAAACTTAATAGCTTTTCCACCATGGAAATCATAGTTTCTTATCTGCCATCTAATTGTGGAGGTTTTTCTTGTATATTTAGATTCCTTCTCTTCACTTTCCACATTGCCTTAATTATATTGTTCTGGGTTGGAAGCAATCTTAATTTTTGCCACTTAATCACCAGAGTTTATATAATGGAGTAAAAGATTCACTTTTATCACGTGAGATGCTTTTGCTGAAAAATTAGACGGTCTTACAATTCTGAAGTTTATGGATTCACTATGTTTGGTAGTGAACATAATATGAATGTCTAGTCATTGAGTGGATTATTCGTTCTCATTGATTGGTGGTCGTAGCCATGTACTTTGTCAGCCACCTTTTCTTACCTGTACTGTAACAACTTCAGGTGGAAAGCGGCTTGTCCCTGTGGGTCTTGGAGATGATGATCAATGTATTGAAGATGATTTTTCAGCATGGTATTTTGATGGATCATTTTTTGCTCGATAAGGTCTGTCCACTTGTAACACAATGTAAGGGTATTTATACTTTATGTTCAAAATGGCAATGCAGGCGCGATAATGTGTGGCCCGAGTTGGATAATTTGCTCCGCGATGAGGATGATGCAGCAGCTGTTTCAACTCCATATACTGCAGCGGTTTTGGAGTACCGTGTTGTGTTTCATGACCAATCAGATGATTTGGCCTCAGAGAACAGCTTAGCAAATGGCCGTGCCAATGGCACTGCTTCCTATGACGCTCAGCATCCCTGCAGGTTATGAAGCATTCCTGCATTTTAAGGTTTTTTAGTGTTTGCATGTGTAATTTTCTTTTTTCCCTAACATTTTATGCTTTTCTTTACTTATAGAGCAATTGTTGCTGAAAAGAAAGAGCTTCATACTCCTTTATCTGATCGATCTTGCACTCACTTGGAATTTGACATATCCGGCACTGGATTAGAGTGAGTCTTGTATTTATTTTCCAATATTAGCATAATGATGCTTTACATACTGAGATCATTAACTACTTGTTCTTACCTTAAACTCGAGGCCTAAGGAGACATTTGTCATTTCTCTAAATTATTCTTCTATGTCTCAGGTATGAAACAGGAGATCACGTCGGTGTTTACTGTGAGAACTTGATCGAGACTGTGGAGGAAGCGGAAAGATTGCTTGGTATGCCTCCACAGACATACTTCTCTGTTCACACTGATAAAGAGGATGGCACATCACTTGGAGGAAGTGCCTTGCCTCCTCCCTTCCCACCTTGCACTTTGAGA
The DNA here is from genome assembly GCA_026898415.1 of Leonotis leonurus. Lineage (NCBI taxonomy): Eukaryota > Viridiplantae > Streptophyta > Magnoliopsida > Lamiales > Lamiaceae > Leonotis > Leonotis leonurus. The sequence continues at coordinate 5,368,859 of JAPKLX010000002.1, read as the reverse complement.
ACAGCACTTAGCCGATATGCTGATCTTTTGAATGCTCCCAAAAAGGTATGTCTGTTATTGTTACTCATTGCATTATTCATTGGATGTTTCTTGTGTGTTACTCTGCTAATGAGCAATTGTTTGCATTTCTGCAGTCTGCTTTGATTGGATTAGCTGCCTATGCTTCTGACCCTAGTGAAGCTGATCGGCTCAAATATCTTGCTTCCCCTGCTGGGAAGGTTCATACATATTTCTTTATATATAATTTTTTCATCTTTAAAGTAAGAAAATTGATCTCCATGTCCTCTTCTTATGAACTTATGAGTATTTTTTCCTTATGTATTTCAGGAGGAATATTCACAGTACATCGTTGCTGGTCAAAGAAGCCTGCTTGAGGTCATGGCTGACTTCCCATCGACCAAGCCTCCACTTGGTGTTTTCTTTGCTGGAATAGCTCCTCGCCTGCAGCCTCGATTTTATTCTATCTCGTCCTCCCCAAAGTGAGTAATTATATCCACTTCCTTGGTCCATTTATCTTCCTTCTCCTCTTCTGATTTATTTACCTCATCTTGACTCAACTCGTCTTATAATTTTTACTCCAGGATTGCACATTCAAGAATCCACGTCACCTGTGCATTAGTGTACGAGAAAACCCTCACAGGAAGAATCCACAAGGGTGTCTGCTCAACATGGATGAAGGTATTTTTCAGTTTCAACTTTCAAGTTCTGTTTTTGTGATTTATAGTTTCATTTGGAACTGTTACTCTCGCCCCAATGATTGATTTAATCTATATTCCTTTCATTTCTCGAGTCTAACCTTCTGCCCCTTTATCAGAACGCTGCGGTATTGGAGTCTTCAGCACCAATCTTCGTTAGGACCTCTAACTTCAGACTCCCTGCTGATCCTAAAGTACCCATTGTAATGATTGGCCCCGGAACTGGCTTGGCTCCATTTAGGGGCTTCCTTCAGGTTATTGTCAATGCAGTTTATCTTATTGCCTGTTTTTCCATTGCACATCTCTTTTTAGATGATGACATTGTAAACTTTTGTTTATTTCAGGAAAGATTGGCGCTGAAGGAATCTGGTGCAGAACTTGGCCCTGCTGTATTGTTCTTCGGTTGCAGGAATAGAAAAATGGTTAGTAATCACATCACCAAATATATATATATATATCAGACTTCAACAATTTTGGCCGCTTGTTAAGTTTCTGGGTTTTGCATTTCTCAGGACTTCATTTATGAAGAGGAGTTGAATAACTTTGTTGAAGCTGGAGTAATCTCTGAGCTTGTCCTTGCGTTCTCACGTGACGGACCTACCAAGGAATATGTTCAGCATAAGATGGCACAGAAGGTACAATTTTCTATTCCACCTTAGTATACAGTATGCACTTGAAATTTTGAAGCTGCTACATATTTATATCTGCATCTAACTTTGTACATATGTGAATAACAGGCCGTGGATTTGTGGAACATGATCTCCCAAGGAGGAGGCTATGTTTATGTATGCGGTGATGCTAAGGGCATGGCACGTGATGTTCACCGAACTCTCCACACCATTGTACAAGAACAGGTTTGTCTCTCTACAGAAATATTATAGCAAGATTTATTTTCCTTTGCTAGTTGATACGTCATTTCGTGTGGGGCTCATTGTTTTCTTGGTGCAACTCCCATCACATCCTTTTTGTGTTTGGTATATTCAAACACCATCTTGAACCTACCCTCTTCCTATTCATGCTGTTTGTGGTGGGACACTGATGGATAATTTATTTACAAGGAAGAATTTAAAAAGAAAAAAGGAAACCAACTTTTTTGGCTTTCTTGGAATTGTGAGACTCTAGTTAAGCACCTCCTTAGAATCTGTGTAGTATTTAAACTCATAGATGAGTATTTGTATTTGCAGGGATCTTTGGACAGCTCGAAAACTGAGAGCTTCGTAAAGAATTTGCAGATGACGGGAAGGTATCTGCGTGATGTATGGTAATTTGTGTTTGTGGTGATTGAATAAAAAGTCGGGAGGCAATTATACCAAACGGCTTTGCACAGTGTCGAAAATGGAGACGAGGAAGAAGGCTTGTGAATTCTATTGGAAGGTAATGTGCGGAAGAGTTGTCTTCTGTTGCCTACTACCAGAAAAGCAATTTAAGGAATGTTCGTAGTGTTGTAATCTTACTTATTGTCATTTTTTCCAACTAATAGTTTATTGAGGGATTTTTTTGGTTTCAAAATAAATATAAATATGTGTATGTATACTATACAACAAATAATTACTGAATTGTAAGCTAGTAGCGATAAGAGAAAGGGTACATTGTAATGGTAATGAGCTGGGAATTTCAAATATGGTTCTAGCTACTCATGTTAAAATTTTCACATTATGTATAATTATAATTTATTTTTTCATTTGTTTTGTCTGTGGATTCTGAAAAAATATAGTTCAGCCTCAGTTTTAGACTTTGATAGCGATCCAAGTTCATATATAGTATTTCAAGTTTCTCATCATTTATTTATTTGATACTATAAAATATATAGGAATGTTCAAATATTAATTATATCTCATCGACGTCATCGTGTTAATTTATAGTTGTTGGTTTATTTTCATTAACAATTATACTTAATTACATTATTTTTGTATAATTGTATATTTTTATATTTTCAGCCCCAATCTTTTTTTTAATGTGAATTATTTCTTGCGTCAACTTAATTTGCATTCTCAATCAAGACCTAATTGAAACTTATATTGTTGAATTTCTATTGGTTTTGTGCTTACATTCATGTTTATTTAGGTTTTACTTGTACCTTTATTTTCACCACCGTAACAGTTATATAATTACAGTTGAATCATAAGATAATTTGTAATTATAAATATATATGCAGACATGTGAAAATCTAAACAAAAAATGATAATTCTCTTAAACATTAGCTAATTCTTCATAGTTGATAAAAAAAAAATTATATTTTACTGTCAAATCTAACATCATTTTTCATTTGAACATCAGTTTTTAATCTATGGGCAGTTGCAAGGAGTATACTAACTAGATAAATGCTACCAAATTTATAGAAAAACTATGCAATCAAGAAATATATTTCATATCGTTTCATCCTTATAAAATCCTAAGAAAATGCAAGAGCATCATTGTAGTTTGCATCTCTAATTTTGTGTGCTTGTTTTTTTATTTTAGGAGTTTGAAAATGTAACAGTGCTATTTTAGAAGATTGATTTGCTGACGTAGAGTGTGGTTTCTCTTTACAATTTATTGTGTTTCGTCCTCATTATCGTTCTCGTCCTCATCCTCATCCTCATTGCCCACTTCCATATCCGGGAATTGCTCTAAGTTTTTCGAGTCCGACAGTGTCTTCACGACGTAAAATTTTGCCGTGTCACGAGGATTTAGATGATGGAATTCGTTTTTCAAAATGTCTATTCAAACATGCCTGCACATTTTCTTCTAATTCGTTCTTTCTTGTATTCAATTGCCCCCTTCTCAGTCGAAACCTTTGAAGATTATTCCGAATAGCATTTCGAATTCGATTTGCATAAATGGAAGGACTTTCTCTCAGCATATTTTCACAATCATCCAAATGACGTTGTGCATCGATCATCGTTGCTGCCTATTTATTGTTTAAGTTCATCCACATCACTTAGCGATAAAGTGTGCATATATGAATCCAACAATAATTCAGACAATCTGTCGCGTGTCGAAACCCAGATAAAAGTTTCTGTTTACATAATTTTTGTTAATAATTAAAATTTTAAAGGATGAATGAGTAAAGAAAACTAATATGTTGGAATTCTAGTTAGTATCGGACATTTGTTAATTGTTAATTATCCGGTATTGTCATCACGTATTGTTAATTATCCGATATTGTTCATTTGACATTATTTATTGTTAATTGTCCATTATTGTTCATCTGACATTATTAATTGTTAATGGTCTGTTATTGTTCATTTGACATTGTAAATTGTCCGACAATTTAAAGCAGAAATATATTTTTCAACATAATTTGTTAATTAATTAATGTATCAATATATTTTGAATGCATGCGTTCACATCAAAAAAGAAGTTCTTGATTTATTAATTAAATAAAAACATGTATTTAGTTTAATGAATATGGACAATAATGCTCCACCGCCCGCGGCGGGCACATCTTAATGTGCCCGCGGCTGATGTGACAATGCCACGTCATTACCACATCAACATCTGAGTTACTATATTTTTATTTCTTTGTTAAATTTATTTTTTATTATTAATTTTTATTGAATAGTATTAAACTATACCCTAACCAATGAACCCTAGTCGGAAAGTGATAATTAATAAAAAAATATTAAGAATTTAATATATATCTACATGACATGCCACATCATTCGTGGGCGCATTAACTCCGCCCGCCGCGGGCGGGTGAGCATTTTCGTGAATATGGAATAAATATAATAATTTAATGAACAATGACTTTTGTATAAATTTTGCATATCAAATTCTAACAAAATGCATATTACCAATAAATTAATGCATCAAAATATTATTAGGGCATTGAGTACCGAATAAACTTCGGGTACCCGAACAACTGGCCAAACATGAAGGTTAGTGGAATATTTTTAGCTTCTCTAAATTCATCTGAGTGGAATATTTTTAGCTTCTCTAAATTCATCGAGTCCAACAGTGTCTTCATGACGTAAAAATTTTGCGTGTTATTGTTCATTTGACATGGTAAATTGTCCGACAATTCTAGTAAGTACTAGATATGGTTAATTGTCCGATATATAATATTTGATCTTAAACCCAACTATATCCTTTCATGTTTATATGAATGTTGCAGCTGCTTTTTCGTAGAATGATGCTTCTGCATCATCATTACCCGATCGATTTTGGAACCGGTACCAAGAATTTGACAATTTTTGGTTTGGGTACCCAAATTTTCGGTTCGAGTACCTGAATTCGTCAATGCCCTAATAATATTTTGATGGTATTCCAAGAATGGTGTTTAGCCAAATGTTGGGCTGGGGGTGTTTAGCGAGGCAGAGGTTGTTTTGGGGTGGGGGAGAGTTTGGTGGTATTCCAGATTCCAGCAAGGCAGAGGTTGGAGGAGTGAGGCAGAGGGATGGGGGTGGCCGTGTGGGGATGAAGTTGGTATATGAGGGTTAGGGATAGATTTAGAAATTAAAGTGTGTAGATTAAAAATTAAAATTAATTATATAACATATCGGTTCTATCCGAACCGATCGGGTAGAACCGATACCCGAAGTATAAAGAAAATTAAAAACCGATTCCAATATCGGAATCGAAATTTTTGATTTTCGGTTCCAAAAGAACCGACGATTTCGGTTAGAACCGAGAACCGAAAATCTTTTGCTCACCCCTAAAAAAAACCTTAAAAAATGTGTTTGAAATTTGGATTCCAAATTCACACTCTTAATATATAATATACTTTTGCATACCAAATTTAAATATATAAATATTAATTTTACGTATTATCTATTTCATAGTTTATTTTTGGACGATATTATATTAATAGATTAATTTAAATATAAATAAATTAATAAATTAGTTTATCTTTTATTGTTGATAATTGGGCCCCGGGAAAATTCAATTAATTGTTTCAAATAGAAGGTATTATTAACCTAGCTTAGTTCTGTCTCTCTCTCGTCGCGGTATTACCATCCTCCTCTCGCCAGACGCAATAGAATTGCAAATTAGGTTTGTCTATTTATTGTATAGTTCATCAGCTATTGAGAGTGAATTTGATATATATGTTTTGTGTTTTGAATATTGAGATCAATAATTACCCTTTTCTACTCGAATTGTGAATGTTTTGCTTTAGAAGTGGTTGTGAGGAAGAAGTGGAGCGCATCCGTGGTCCTGAGCAGTTGAAGGACAAGAAGTTGAATTCTGAAAATCGGAAAGGAAAGCAACCTAAGAGAATGAAGAAGACGAATTTGAGTGGAATTGACGTGTTAGATGATGACGTAGTGATCAAAATTCTGTCTCAATTGAGCCTCAAGGAAGCGGCGAGGACTAGCGTCCTGGGGCGTAGAAGGAGGCATATGTGGAAATTGGCGAATGTACATCTGCAATTTGATTACAGGTGTGCTGACTCTCTAAACAAACGTCAGGAAAAAGAAGCAAAGAAAAAGTTTGAATGTTGGGTGGATACTGTGTTGAAGGTTCATCAAGTGAAAGAGTTGGAGGCCTTGCTCATTAGATTTAAGGTTGCAGATGCAAACGAAAACAAAAGCTTGTACATTAATCATTATGAAAGAGACATGTTGTCTTGGGCAGTTGAGAGATGGGTGGTTATTGCTGCAAAGAAGCAAGTTGAAAGGTTTGAATTAAATATTTACTATGGCAGTAATGGATCTAAATTCCCTCAACTTGCTCACATTTTATTAGCGTTTCCATTACGTGCCAAGCCTTTTAGGCGGCTTGGAAGCCTTAGAGTGAGCCATGTTGATAACAGTGATGAGGTTGTTCATTACTTAATAGCATCATGTCCCAATCTTGAAGAGCTTTGCATACATTCCTCCCAAGCTACAAAGAACATTATAGTTACTGATCCACCAAGGTTGAGAGTTTTGGAGATGAGCAACTGCTTGGAAATGCGGAGTCTGGAGGTCATATCTGCTACAAATCTGGTGTCGTTAACGTGCGGAGGAAAAGGAAGATTACTATCAAGAAATGCTCCTAATCTTGGGGAATTGAATATCAGCCAAGGCTCTTGTGTAGCCTTGGTTATGCAACCCAGCTGCGAAGACCTGAGCTTTTCTTCTCAACTGGAGAAGCTTGTATTGGATTTTCGATTAGTGAACCAAAAACTATTTGCTTCTGGTGATCTGCCTCAATTATGCTCTCTCAAATGCCTCCAAGTGCAAATTCTTACGGCACTACCTGTTCTAAACTTGATATTCTTCACAAAGTTGATGGAGGATCTCCAGAATTACGCGAGTTTAGGATTGAGGTAAAGTACAATAGGTCACCCTTTGATATATATACTCTTTATTTTCCACCTATAAAAGCGGATGATGAATTTGTTCATACAAAGCTGAAGGTGGTTGAAATGAGCGGCTATATAGGTTGTAGAAGTGATGAAGGGTTGCTGTTGGAATTGTTTAAGATTGGGACATGCATTGATAGGGTTGTGATCGATACTGAGACTGATTATTATGACCAACCTGGATTTGATGAATTCCTTTCGAGGCTAAGTGATTATTATATTCCTGGACCTACACAGTGGTATGGATCAACCTCAAGGAACAAAGCTAAACAGCGTGCCAAGAAATTACTCTCTAATTTCCCCTGCCGCTTCAAATCCATTGTCAAGTGATCTCTTCTCCCACCCTCCCATGCAGGGAGAAGAAGTTAGGAGTTTTATAGTAATTATATATATATTATTAGATTAAATACTTAATATTTATATTATTTATATAAATATAATTATTTTAGACTACGCCACACTCTTATGATATTTCTACTTTATTATGATAAAACTATAAAGTTTCTTTATGGTGTGCACTTGTTTTTTTTGCGGTTTTGAGTGTTACTCTTGATTCTTGAACATGAGAAGTTTGAAAACACACACACATACTCTCTGGGAGTAGCTGTAGTCTGTAGAGGTGGTTAATTTTTGTTCTTTGGACCAACATTTTAACATCTATTACAACCTTAAAAGCAATAAACAAAATATTCTCATCTTTGAATAATTTTTTGTTGTCCTTGTCCCATCTAACATCAGAACAGGCTTCACACTATTTTTTCTAACCTATGCACAGAACGTGACCTTGCTGCTGCTTCTAACTGGTCTCAAACTCATTAATCAAATTCGTCTTTAATAAACTAAAATATTAGGTACATATATAAGCATACATATAATAGCCATATTGGTGCAGAAGCATTAGCCCCTCATAAACATAAAAACGTTTAACCAATATGGAAGTTAAACTGTCAGGTATGCCTGGTGTGAACTGTGATGAAAGTAAGTGCTTCTGAGCTTTATTGTGTCTCAAATATTGCACACAGTTTAGATCAATCCAGCATATATAATTCAAGGTTGCAAGAAATGAGTTAGCAGTATCGAGTAATTTCAACCATCCCCATGCAAGAATCAATATGTATTTGGTTTGATTCTGTACATAGATGCAGTCTTTATGGAATACAATTTCCTTCAAGCAAAGTGGTCATATCACAACTAAAACCTCTTATTCATGTCAACATCCACTCCGACATAGTTTTCTCTTTTGAGGATAAATTTGTAATGGAAACCGAAATAGGACGCTCTCAGACGATCATTCAAAATCTGTTTAATAGATCAGCTTGCTGCGTTTTCAAAAGGTGGCAGGCCCCACTCACTAGGATTAAAGTCTAATAGGGAACTTAGAACTTGATCGGCAGTTTTGTGAAATGAGCTATCCAATCTTGGATCTGGAACCATGACTGCTGACCTGCAAGGTGAGTTTGACCAGGAGAGCAATTAGTAGAAGAAAGAGCCTAGTAATATCTTATAAAACATCACACAAAGAATTGTATCCTAACTGCTTTTTGACAAAGCATTCAACTGCAAACAAACCGAAACTGAGGAAAGACAGTGCGTTCAACACCATAGTATGTATTTAATACTTCTACAGAAGTTTAAAGATCAAGTGTCCATCTGCCAGTCATCTTTATTCTAACTTTCTAAGGCTTCCGGTAGGCGCACATTGACAATAACATTACAAGCATTTTTCAAGTGAATAGAGTGACAAAAAAAATGAACTTTAAAATATTTGATGGAACATTTCTCACATGATCAAAGTTTTTTAGTATTCCCCATGCTCGAAGTTTAGATGTCAACTCTGTTTATTTCTTTTATTAGGTCTCAATTTTTCTCTATGATATTCTCAATTGTTCATTAAGGAGCTATAGTCACTACATATTAACAACCAATAAACTGCAAAAAATCTGGAATAACATGATGTAGAATATATGAGTTGAAAATTATATGACCGATAAGGACTTACATGCCAGCATTCTTAGCTGCTAGGACGCCAGATGGTGCATCTTCAAAAACAAGTATTTTCGTTGAATCAATTGGTCCACCCTGGAACAAGTAGAAATCATGATTACTCATGGATACGTAGCACAGATGAACTTGAATTATTCTTCATATTAATCTTAATCAGTTAAACACAACTCTTATGTGACCATCAAGAGTGAGCTGAGGAAGACCATTCATAATATGCAGACAGTAGAACAATCACACCAACATAATTGCTCCTTTTAGATATAGAAATACAGGAGCTGATCAAATAACGAGCAGGCTCAGATTTCAGCCCACTGTTTACTTTTGACTATATCCGCCTTAATTAGGATGCCCTTCTGCAGTTCAGGATTAAAAAAGAGAAGGGTGTGATCAAACATTGTTCCCATCCGTTATTTTGATGTATACCTAGCATTGATTATAGCGATACTTTCATGACCAGAAGATATAGATATACTGCATGCACAACTTGAGTACCAGATAACTACTTTTAATTGCTGAATAAGACTAATACCTCAAATCTTTTGGCAGCTGCAAGGAACACGTCTGGTGAAGGTTTCCCTTGCTTAACTTCTGGATCATCACCAAGAACAACGTGATGCATCAGGGAAAAAAGTTCACCGTGTCTTTGTGTTTTCAATTCAAAATGCCTTCTGTGAGAACTGTAAGACACATATCATGAGTTTCCTTGCAACACTTCCAGGTGAACTTAGGAATAGCAACCTTACATCAGACTACTTAAAAAAAGGCTCACAACTCCACATACCCTGTTGCAACACATATAGGTACTCCAGTAGAATGGAGGTGCTGAACCAGACGCATGGCCCCTGTAATACAAAATGTAATAGAAGGTAAGATACTAATGACAAATGCCATCCCTTATCTCTCTACTTACATATCTAAGAGAGATGGGAAACTGTTTTTACGGATTAAAACTTAAAAAGAATAAGATATGTGAAAGGAAAACTCATGTATAGTCCGCAATCAATTGACAAAATAGTAATATTCTTGCCATAACCTGGCATGAGTTCACATGTTGGGAACATAGATCTCAGCATATCCTCTCTTTCCACAAGAAAATCTTCAGCTGATAGTGAGTCACTGATTCCAGTCTCTTCAACAAAAACTCGAGCAGCTTCTATTGCCTTCTTTCCCATCATTTTAGCCTTGAGAGACCAATCAAAAGTTTTGTTGTATCTAGCAAGGATATTCTCCTGAACTTCAGTGTAGAACTTCTCTGTGTCTGTGAATTGAGAAAGAAAAAACAAACATATGAAGAACACATCAATGGGTTAAACACTACAAGGGACTTCCTTAGATATTAGAGCACATCAATTTAGGAAAAACTTAAATATTTTTGCCTCATAAAGGTAGGACTGAGGAGAGCATATCCAATCTAAGTTGGTAAGTATAAATTATCAAGAGTGGTCAAACTGATCATGCCAACTTTGCAATTACCAGCAGTTCAGAAAGTAATGGCAGCTCAGCTAAAAGATGCAATCCTCAACAGTATACATTTTACCTTCTTAAGGAACTTGATATTGCTCATTTGTGTATATCATTTGGACTTAAGAAACAGAAAACATTAACTTCCCCGATCAGAGTTGATAGCTGCTCAACATTCAAGATAAGTTTTTGGAAACATCTGACATTTGCAATACACCACCAGTGCAGCACTCATGCGCATCACTTCAACAAATCAAAATTTGTTGACAGTAAAAGCATTTCATCTGGTCCTTTTGACAAAAATATTCCGAATAAATGTGGGGCTAGTTCTAGATACAGAACAGAATCTCCAAACTGATAATAATATTCTCCCTTTGGCCATAATGAGAAATAGTCCCATCATCCTGTTACTTCTGGGGAATGCCTTTGGTGTCATTGTCCAGCCTACATTGTCATTTTTAGAATTGAATATACATGAATTTGTTTTTGGATTCCAATATGCCTCATTGCATTTATAAACCTAGATCCAAGATGATGATCATATTCAACCAATGTGTGACTTTGAATGCACAACCAACAATTCCAAATAACTTAAAACAACATCAGTTAAAGTCCAAGAGGATCTTCCAGTTTTTCTTTAAAAGAATACACTTAAAACTAAAGAAATTGTCTTAAGATGTCCGTGTTATGATATAATCCAAAAGGCCAATACTATATGCCTCATTATAATAAAGTTAAACTAATTTCTGCAATTTAAATACGCGCCTTGACGAAGCAAGGCAGATTATAAAGATCAGCCAAATTAGACAATAAAACTCCACCAGTAAGGCCAAGAAAAACAGGAACAATAGAATTCAATTAACATCATGAATGATTAAATAACATCGGTAAATTAAAGTTTAACTGCTAAAGAAAAAGTAACTAACTCCAGCGAGTAATCAGTTGAGTTGGGGAAATGTAGAGAATTACCGATGAGAAGGCCGTCCATGTCAAAGATGACGTGAGTGATGGATGCTTTAACAGTTGCCATTTGAGTGAGAGATCTGAGAGCTTTCAGTTTGAAGAGAGAGATGACCACTGCTTTCGATATGCAAAGCACAGCAGCTAAGTATCTGAATTTGTATCACTGTAAAATTTAATAAAATGATGGTCTTAATTGCGAAAACTATCCATTTCCGTAACATATGAAAATGAAAAATGTCCAACTCAAAACTACAAAAATACCTCATATTTTACTTTAAAATAAATGTATTCGTTCTTAAAGATAAAGATTCTCTCAAAATTAACGCATTTAACCTGATAATATTTCATTGCTGATTGCACTCACTACCTTTCTTAAAGATCGGAATTTCACAAAACTCGAACGAATTATATATTTTCCATGTTCTAACAAAAATTTAGTCGTCGAAAAATAAATTCAAGAAATTCTTATCGTACTATGGTTTTTTCACTACCAGATTTTTCAAAGTAACGGCCGGATTTTTATTTTATTTTTACTGTAAATTTCAATTTGTCAATATAAGCTTACTCCATAAAAATCTGGTCGTGTAGCTTTAACTTCAAAAAAATCATATCGCTAGTTTAACATCTTGTATCAAATTACGACCATAATTTAGTGAGTTATGTCCAGATTTTCAAAATTATTGTTTTATAAATTTCAATTTGTTGATACAAGCACAAATCCTAAAAATTTGATCGTTTAATGTATTTGTTATAATAAATTCCTATCGATTGAAACATCTCGTATGAATGAATGACCATAATTTATTTTTCGTTCAATAAATGTAAATGTATTTTTGTCTCTTCACCAAATTTTGGGTAGTATTCACAAACTTTTTACAACATACATTTTTCATTTTGTACTTATGAAAATATACACTTTTAATTTCCACCCTGAAATCAACATAGTAGATAAATTCATACATAAATCTGTCAAAAATTATTTTATTCTCAAAATAAATCAATACACCATGAGCTTGAATAAAAAAGAATAGTGACAGAGGTGGTGTGGGCCTTGGGAGTTAGGGTTTGAGGATTGGGAATATTTATAGATAAATTGTTGAGGATATTCTCAGGGTATAATCGAATCAAACTGAATCGAATACTGACAGTCTCGAGTTTAGTTTGTTTGACAAATTATAAATTCGAATTCGGTTTGAATTCAAAAAATCAAGCTCGGGTTTGGTTCATTTATTATTCGGTTTGATAGTAAATTCGAAGTAGTTGATATATAAAATTATTTTGTTAATATATATTTTTATATTAATTTGATAAGTTTGTGAACTAGTTCGTATATAAAGTTCACGAGCTATTGAAAGCTCAACTTATTTTTAAGATTCGTAAATAAACTCGTTAACAAAGTTTATGAACTATTCAAAGTTCGATCTGTTAAAATTATATTTGACCATGTTTGCTAACCTTTCGAATTGAATACCATTAGACTCAAGTTCAGCTCGAAAAATTATTCGAGTTTGGTTCATTGGTAAAACATAGATGGTATGAAAATTGAACTATGGTGCGAAATCTTTCACTCAACCCTTAATGAAATGAAATAGCATAAAAATGCAATTTGTCATCACAAACTCTTTACATTCTCAAGTCAAACACAATACACATTAGCCTCAACACAGCCCTCAAGAAAGAAGCAGAGACTGAAGAAAGAAAAGAATAAATATTATTCTTGTGACTGAAAATCTATGAGTAACAAAGAGAAACAAAAGAGAGAAAGATTGTGTGGTTTACACAACGGGAAAAAGGGAGTAGGTTGAAATTACAAAGTCATAAAATTGCACAATGAAATGGCTCTCATTCACTCATCCCCATCTAACGATAGCAGATCCCCATGTAAGGCCAGCTCCAAACCCGGCCACAGCTATAGTATGCCCCGCTTGCACCTTACCACTACGAACGGCCTCGTCCAACGCCAATGGGATCGAGGCTGCGCTTGTATTCCCATAGTTTGCCAAGTTAGATATCACACGTTCTGATGGGAGATCTAAACGCGTTGCAACTGCATCGATAATCCTTTGGTTCGCCTACAAACCAAGTCCATCACACCTTATATAAACGTGTAAAATTCATATACTTTTCATGCAAGATGCATATCTGCATACCTGATGAAGAAGCAACCAGTCTATGCTCGACCCGGTCAGACCTGCCTTCGCCAGAGCTAACTCAATGGACTGTGGAACGACACGGACAGCAAAACGGAACACCTCTTTACCGTTCATTTGGATGCATGAGTACGAGCTGCCTTTTGGTAGAAGTCCCAATAGTGAACCGTTCGTACCTACTTCATCTTCTTCCTTCTCATTTGACTTCATGGTGGCGTTTAAGTGTCTGCAGGAGTATTAAATCATATAGTTTATGAAAAGTGTGTTAGCTTCTCAACTAGATGATTCAATTTACCTTTGGCCATCACCATCACTATGCATGTCGAAAGAAAATAAGCCATCTTCATCACTGTCGCAAGCCTGCAGCACAGCAAATAATTAATAGACTGTACTGATTGATTAATCAGCTTCTCTGCAACTAGGGGGAGCAGAGGTTCCGTGAATGAACAAAAGCAAAGCAAGAATGAAGAAACATGAATACATAACCAGTCTGTATAGAAAGGACACGAGCTATATCAAGAATCATTTAGCATCTTCATGTCAAATAATTATAATGAAAGTTCTATGCAGAGTAAAACTAAACTTGAGTGGCTGCTAATGCCTATTGAAGGTCTTTCTTTTAGTTAGTCTTTCTGTGGTAGTTTGTACTGATAAAACTCTATTTGACAAGAGAAGCTTAGCTACATCTCCTGCCGGGCCGGGTGATGCCGATTGAGCTATAGGCATTGAAGCTTTAATGCCCTATTTTCAGCCCTCCTCTTGTTCTCTTCTTCTATGAATGGTTCCTGCGGCTCGGATGAGTATTCTTGTTTATATCGCTACGGCTATAAACACTTTCTTTCAGCTTTCTATCTTCTTTTTTTAGATTTTGCACTCCCCCATTTTAGCATAGTTGAGAACTAGACATCCAGAGTCCCTTCTTTGCATGCTCTTTCAGCAATTTATTATGATGTCAATAGAAATTAAGGATGTTGGTCGATAGAGAAAGAAAAGATTTCCCTGTTTAACGAATTCAGCTTGAATAGTCTTATACTAAAACTTTATAGCAAAGCCATGTAATAAGATGAAGCTTCACCAAAGGGAAAAGCTTCTTTTTAAAGAACTGACGTGTCCTGCTTTATAACAGGAAATATATTGTATTAATGTGCATATGATCAGCCCGTACTAGTAATGTGAACGACTGCAGATATAGAGTGGCCGATCATGTTGCTTTGAGACACCAAAGTTATAAAGGATAAAAGGATATGTTAACTCAAACCCGATGTCAAAAATTTGAACTTGAACCCATCTTGAGTAACAAGGTCCTAACCCAAATGATACATATGTGTTTTGGGGCTACATGAGACCCTGAAATAATTATATATACCCTCAACAAAAATTACTCCCTCCGTCCACCAATGTTTTTAACATATTTCTTTTTTGGGCCGTCCACCAATGTTTTTAACACTAAAACTTTCTATTTATAGTAACTATTCTATACACACAATTCAATTAAAAATTATAAATCATGTGGGACCTAAACTCCACCAACTCTACTTTTCTACACACATCTCAATTAATAATTATTATAAGTGGGACCCAAACTCCACTAACTACTCTTTTCTACACAAAGTCAAAACACTACATTAAAACACGTGTCAAGTCAAACCGTTAAGAACATTCATAGACAGAGGGACTATTAGACATCAGTACCTTAGTTAATTTAATTTGAAATAGTATATCAGATTACAATATAAAAAATGTATATGATTATTATATAACCTGATCCGAAATACCAAAATAAAAATGAGAATTAACAGTAAATCCCAACTGTCAAAATATCATACACATTATTGCATTTCAAGATTTCGACTGGCGATATATGGTTGTTTGATTGTAAGAACTAAGTATTATGTTTCAGGATGTCAAAAGTTTGCTGTCTCAGTTTAGCGTTTCTAGTTTTGCACAATTGGACAACCAGATATCTCAAACAAAACTAACCAACTAACTAAAGGGGTTGTAAAAACTACTTTTAAAATATATAAAAGAGTACCTGTACTAATACAGCGCCTGCAGCATCACCAAAGAGGATACAGGATCCTCTGTCAGTCCAATCAACATAGCGAGACAGAGCATCAGCCCCAATCACCAGAACATTTTTGAATCCACCGCCTAAAAGCGCAAAGTATTTTAAGCATAGAAGATAACTAGTTTAAAGGGGCTTGTGAAATGTTCTTCGTTATACAGTAATCAAATTTTTACCTCTAATGTAGCAAGCAGCTGAAACGAGCCCCAACACAAAACCACTACAGGCAGCAGTAATGTCATAAGCTAATGGACTATTTTTACATCCAAGGGCTTTCTGAATCTGAAACAATTACCATAAATTTATATAAATTTCTTACGAGATACTATTAAGGACAAGGTTAAAGAACCAATCAGAAGTATATAAACTTTTTGCACTGTAGGATGAAACATAGCCTGTAAAGGCATAATTTATTTAAAAACTCTAAAGAAATTTGAAACTAGCCTGTAGGGCCCCAAACAACAATCTCATATTTTGACTTTCAACATGGTGAAAAACTAGCATAAATCCCTTCAGAATGAAAACCCCATCAACAGAAGAATATGTTAAAGGTCTCTTCTACCTATATATTTTATCATAAATGTATACCTGTGGAGCACTACCAAATAAATCCTCCGGAGTTGAAGTACACATCAGCACGAGGTCCACCTCATCGGGTTCAACTTCTGCCATCTGGAGGGCTTTCCTTGCAGCCTCTGCAGCCAGATCTGTTAAACTGTCTTTTCCTGCACCAGCATCATAATCAACATAAATCTAAGTCACGTGTTTGATGAAACTCCACTTTAATCAAGTACTTCTTGCACAGTATTAGAATCAATATTGTGTAATCAGGCACGCTCCCTACAACATCTCTAAATACATGAAGAAGACAATAGCATTAAATATTCATTCTTAAAGCAAACAATAACACTGAAGGATCTCATTTTTAGATCTATATGGAGAAAAATTAGTTCTGGATCTGCTGCCGTTAGATTGAAATGAAATCATAAAGCTTGATCAAATTAGGACTCAGTGAGCATAGGTAGCATGGGTGATCTCCAAGGATCCTCAAACAAGAATAGGCTCAGTAACATGTGCGAGAACAAGAATATACACTTGCAAAAACATTCTTATTATTATCCAGAGAATGTGAGAGCAAACTAACTACACATCACTTTATGCAGTTATGCATTATAAAGAATCCATTTGAGAATCGTGTGTATTGAAAGCTACTAACAAAGTGGTCGACTGTGATAGCCTAAGGAGTTCAAAGGAAGGTGGAGAAAGTTAAGCATATTGAAAGCAAGGGGGGACAGAAGATATGGACTTGTATCATTATCATTGTTATTAGCATCCATCAGGCATATTTCAATGTCCAGCACCTTCTAAAATAGTATAATGCCAATTAAACTCTGAATGAAAAAAGTACTTCCTTAGAGGTCAAATTCATCAGAGTGGATGGTCAAGAATCAAAACTGTATAACAAGGCCCTAACAGAGCTCATTTTTAGTTGCAGAAGAATGCAGGGTGGAAGGGGAATGGATAGCTTGCTTGGACAAGGTGAAAATTCACAAGAACTAACACTAGAACCAATACTAATAAACCATTATACATAGATCACGAAGCTGATCGTTTTTATACCTTTAACCTTGGCTAATATTGAGCTAGTACACTATCAAGTTAGAGTGGACCAAATGTCACACATAATTATACAAACAAACACCAACAGGAACTGCAAAAAACCTTACCAGTAAGTATTCTTCGATTCCGAATTCCAGTTCGCACTGATATCCATTCATCAGAAGTATCAATAAACTTGGATAGATCATCATTGGATATCTGAAGACTTGGTACTGCAGAGCCACATCCAACTAACTTGCAGCCTCTGCTAACAAGCCTATACAAATCTAATTTTTTTTATTATAAACAACTCAAATTTAATAATCATGTAGAAACGATTGCATAAGACAGGGAAAATGGCATGGGATGTCAAAGCAATTTTAGGAATATTGACAAAGATAAAGCAATTAGACTAAGCAGATGAAGGTCAGTATCATCAGTGAAACAAAACAAACTGATTCATATATGCAAATTCAGATTTAGTAAATGGCGTAGCTCTTACTAAGATTAGGAACTAGGAGTATCACATTGCAACCTATGATCGTATCTGTCTTATTATGAGATATGTACTTGAAATTACTAAAATTGGAGTAGGATGCACTAGCTTCACAATGTTTTGTCATAAAGTTTAAATCTTTTCTTTCCGGCATTTAGAAAACACCATCAACTTTAACGATCACTACATTCCCTTAATAAGTAAGGTCTTATTTCTCTAGGAGCTGAGCAACCATTACAGAACCTAATCATCTAGAATTTCATTCAAAACCATATAATATGTCCACTGCTATTAAAAAAGTAGTCAATCGCCTCAAAATATTGTTAATGGGAAACGAGACAAGACCAAAATTTCTTGCATAAAACCACAAGGAAAATCAATCCCCAAAGTCAGAACATAAGCTTTATCTGCATTTGTGACGAAATCACATTTATATAGCAATCTCAAGTTACAAACACTAAGTGAAGGAACCTGAAATCAAATATAGAACCAAAAGAAAACAAATCCCACAATATACGAATGAGCAAAAACACCTAAAAATCGAAACTTCTGGAATAAATTAATCACCTGGGAGCTCTAGATTCAGAAGACGAAAGCTTCTCGGCTCCCTCAGTAGTGCTGGAGCACACTATTCTCCTGGACACGTCCTCAGACAGCCAGAAACCAGATCGATAAATGCCTTTGCACGGCGAACACATCCTCCTCGCACTGGGCGCCGCCGGAGTAAAGAGCCCAGATGCATTCGCCATGAATTAAAAATCAAAATCACTTAATCTCTACCGATACAACAGAGTAATAACAAAGCTGAAATCTTCAAGCTTTATTTATACAATTATTGGGGTAAATTCGAAGTAGGAAACAACAGGAGTTGAATTGAAAGAAAAAGAAGATTAAAAGAAGCAGGGGCGGAAACAACAAGGAATCTTTGGTAGAAATCCTTTGGGGTTTCCGGAGATTGAATAGGAGGAATTGATGGAAATCCCGATGCAAGAAGCTTTAATTCCCTCTTTTTTATCACTGACGCAGGTAAGCGCATGCAAATGCACGTCAAGCAGGTGTATAGATACAGAACTCTTTTGCTGCTTTTCTATGAACAGAAGTGTGATGAGGGAGAGTAGCGACTCATGTCACTCATTTATATATCATGCAAACTGCATCTTCATTTCCAATATTCAATCCTAGCCGCCGTATACAAAATGGGTGTATGCCACGTTGGCAGGGTTAGCTCGCTAAATTACTCTATTAACCCTGCTGCTCTTTACAACTGTCAATTAGTAATAAATAAATATTCATGTAAAAGAAACTCCATTTATAATCCAAACATAATCTTCTGGCTCATACATCAAATATATGAATACATATAAAAATACATATGAAAAATGTTCATTTTTAATGTAGAATATCTAAAATATCTTTTTTAAGGTTTGATTTACCTATTTTTACGTGCATTCATACAAATATTGATAACTTATTATGTTTATTTTGGAATTTAGTAGTATTAATTAATTTATTAGAAGAAGAGAAGAACAGAATAACAAATCACGTCGTGTACTTGTTTGTCAAAACGAAAGATGTATTGCGAAATTTAAACCCGTAGTTTCAAAGAATAATGTACTCCCTCCGTCCCACTATTTTCGTCCTCTTTCATTAAAATAATACACTCATCTCAATATAAAAGATGACGGAAATAGTGGAACAGGTGGAGTATTATAAGATTAACGAGCTAAAACCATGTCGTGAAAATATGCATTTTTTTAAAAAAATCTGATCGGTTTTGTTGCAAACCGGATTGGTTGAGTCGAATTCAAGTTGTAAAGTCATTAATAACTAGTAATATGACGTGTTTATGTTTAAATGACCAGATTTATATATTCTATGAACTTTGACGATAGAATTTTATTGATTTAGAATGATAATAACACGTACAATATATACTCAAAAATTCAGTAGTCATATCTACAAGAAATATGAAAATCCGGTCGGTCCATGTCTACGAAAGATGTGAACGATCGGGTTTTTAATTCCCTAAGGAATTTCGCGATTGGATTTTGTTCTATGAATATCTTGATGATATTCTCTGATTATAAAAATATATTTTATTGTTCAAATGGACAAATGGAAGTATGTAAACGTAAAGTACAATGGTATATCCAATTTGTTGTTGATTGTTAGGGGTATTCTGAATTTTTCGGATACTTTTCATGTAAATTTTATAAAATAGGTATAATTCATTTTTTAGTTACAAAATAGAATAGTTTTAGTAAATAACTCCAATCTTATTACCAGTTTACACAGTTAAGGGATGTCAATAAGCTTAACTCACTTGGTTTCAAATCAACTTATTTGATTTTAGGTTATTTTCAGTTCAGTTAGTCGAACTTTTTATTTAAACTCTAATCCTAACTCAGGGCTAGTTTGTTTGGACAAAATATTTGTTTGAAAAAAATTGTTATAAATATTTTTTTTAATAAACTTCTTTTATAACAAAAATTACATGGACTTTTGTTGGTAAATATTTATAAGTGTTTTGATTCAGATCCCAATACCTCCCCTGAAAGATGTTATAAGACCAATACTGAATTTTAGTGTTTTGTCTAAGAACTCATATGTTAGGGAGTTCTAATTTTTCAGGTAAACAAGATCTTTCTGCAGACACCAAAAATGGCAAAAAAGACGAAGACTCCAACGGGAAGAATTCAAATTAAAGCTCTATCTTACAACGGCTATATCTTTGAGAGAGCACTATAAATACCCCGCTGCTTCAAACACTTCAAGACACCGGTTACCCAATACTCTCAACTCGCTATCGCTGTATTCAACTCTCAAGCTCTCAAGCTTTCAGTTAGAACACCTAGCTTTCAGTTTCTATACTCTAGTGTTCTTAAGCGATAATATCTTGTAACCGAAGAGTGATCAGACTTATTTAGTCTACTTCAAGATCACTGTAAGATCATCTCCATTAATTTGGAAACCCTCGACTAACATCGAGTACTCGTGGACGTAGGAGTTTTTATCTCCGAACCACGCAAACCAAACTCTGTGTTATTTCATTTGCTTTCAGTATTTATTTCTTCATTATCTTTCATTCACTGAAAGTTTGATTTTGATTGAGTTTTATAAAAACGAGTTTATCACCAAATTTCGCATTTCAAAATCTTTATTTACTCGTTTCGGGACCAACAACTTTTCTCAATATAAACTTTTTAACTTGATATGTGGTGCGTCGTTTTACACCAAAAATAATTCGGCTGACAGACAGCCGGTATGCTCTTACTGCGCAGACAGTAGTAAGCAAGATCGTCTCCCAAGGGATCGGCGAAAATTTTCCTATAACTTCGACCTGCAAGGTTACTCACGAAAAATTGGAATTAACTAGAACTACGAAAATAATAAACAATAAATAGAAAATATATTTTTGGGTTTTTCAATAAATTAATAAAACTAACAAAGATGACAAATAAATTAGAAGTATCCCAACAATCAATTAATTCCACTTAGACTTGATATTTCGATCCTCGATGCAAAAATAACAATAATTCATGCAAATAAACCGGTTATGATCACCGAAGACGCTTCTGACGCGATCTCATCTCTCCATAGCTTCTCGATAGTTAGGAAGACGCTTCACTAACTATTTCCCTAATCGACTGACAACCGTAAGAGACGCTCTATAGATTTAATGAGCCGACAGCATTAAGAACTAGAGAGACCCGATTCAAAACCGACAAACTCTGACGCATGATTATCGAATTAAGATTGTTATTCCCTTGACTAGAAAGTCAATTTACCACTAATTAAATCTAAACCACGATTACGTATGGCCGATTCAATTGGCTATTAATCAATTCTACTCAACTAAATATTGCGCACTACCTAGATGAATAAAACGATTAAATCACAGAGAAAATAGAGAACAACAAATACTTGCATACGAATTAAAGGATGAAGAACAAATTAGATCTCACGGAATAATCGCGTCCGGACTTCCTTAATCGATGTTGGAATAAAGAGATTAGCTACAAAACATAAATAAATAAACAAAAGAAATTAAAGAAGAAATCATGTAAATAGAATAAAGAAGTAAAAGGGCAAAGAGGAGCTGCCCTCTTACGTGAGGTTGTGTCTACAAAAACATCAATACATGTCTCTTTTTATAATACTAGCTAGGGTTTAACTATAAGAAGGAAACAAATTTCTAAACCTAAATTACCAAATAATTATAAGGTAATAAATCATCCTTGTATAATAATAATAAAATATCATAATAACTTAATGGACTTCTAGAAACTCAAATTTCATTAACTAATCCCATAGGAATTAATTAATTAACATCCAAATCATCAAAATCTCGAAATTGTCTCTTTTCTCGCCACTGCATAACATCACAAGCGGTATGAGCATCCTGGCCGAACTTCCGGCAGATTGTCAATTCTTCACCTCGATCTCAACTTGCAAAACTCGTCCAAAAATCATCCTTAATCACCAAAAATTATCTTTTGCCTACAAAAACACATCATGTTCACAATTAATCCAAATCAAAGTGATTCCATTCAAAAAGACATCAAATTCACCCAAAATATCTCATAAATAAGTAGTCAAATAACACCCAATCAATATGATACAAAAAATAAATATTAAGTATTTCACTATAAACTTGCATAATAACTAATTTGACACAATTTTGATATGAATAATTATATTTTTGCAATTTTTAAGTCATAATTATTTTTTATCGGTTAATCGATTTTTGTGCTAGTTCTATCGGGCTTAAACTATTTTCGATTCAGTTCAATCAGACTTTTTTATTTCAAGCTAAACTATTTAGGCCTAATCACTTTTTTTATCTGTCTATTTGGATCGACACATCGATTATGGACTTAATTGAGATCCCTGACCACAACTTCACCTACTCAGCTTTTTTATTATTTTTTATTTATTTCTTTTGCAAAACTAATACTAGGTGACCCCAATTTACACAGAAAGTGTAAGCTACACTAGGAGGGTCTAGTGTGACATTTTAAATCAATAATTTTAATCTCTCCCTAAGTTGCAGCTAAAGTAGTTTTAAGAGATAGTGACGTGTATATAAACACCATTTTGCTATTTTTTTTAGTAACGCCGGGCACGTTTTAACAAGCTCACGATTGATGTGACAATGTCATATATATCTATCAACATTATTATATTTTTATTTTTTTATTAATTTTATTTTTATTATTATTTTGTATTGAATAATATTAAACTATATCTTAAATAATGAACCCTAGTCGGAAAGTGATAATTAATAAAAAAAAATTATTAAATTTTAATATTTATCTGCATATGACATGCCATATCATTCGTTGGCGCAGTAACCCCGCCCGCCGCGGATGAGTGAAGATTTTCGTTATAACATACAGTCAAAATTGGAAAATACATGCCAAATGGCAAATATGATTAGAACAAATTAAAAAAAATAAGAAAGGAAGGAAGAATGAGGAACTGCTCCAATACCATAAGATATCGAAGCCTGCTTCGTCCATCGACTGTTTTTGTGAAGCACCGATTGAAGACATGCAATAATGCATTAAAGGGGTGTTTAGCTAAGTTTATAAGCTCCTTAAAAGAGCTTATAAATTGCTTAAGAGCTTATAAGCTCTTTAAATGAACTTATAAGTTGTTTAAAAGTTTATAAGCTCTTTAAAAGTGTTTGGCAAATTAAGCTCTTTAAGAGCTTATAAGTTGTAAAAATAAGTTCTCAGAGCTTATAAGTTCTTCAAAAAATAAGTAATTGCACTCCAACTTATTTTCCCAACTTATAAGCTCTTGCAATAGCTTATAATTTCCAAGAGTTTATAAGCTATTTAAAATAAGATTAGCCAAACACCCTCTAAATAAACACTTGAAATTGAAAATTCTTTGGAGTCGTTTGGTTCGAGTGATAGGATTGATAGAATTATCTTCATTAAATCTCAACTTTTCTATACATAATCATTCTATTTTTATCTCTCCTTATGAATTTAATATCTTCTTATACCCTCTTAATCACTCAAATGGGTGATTATATAATCACACCAATTTTGGCTTGATTATATAATCCCTCATTTGAGTGATTAAGAAGGTATAAAAAGTGATTAAATTCATAAGGAGAGGTAAAAATTGAAGGATTATGGATAGAAAAATAGAGATTTAATAAAGATAATCATATCCATCGAACCAAACGACTCCTTTGTATATTAACAGCACGTACGGGCATCAACTTCCATGCTTCCGGTCACGTGCCACCATGGTCCGCAACCGGCAAGAGCATGCATCTCGTGGCGGACCCAAGAAAAAAAATTAGTAGAGGCTGAATTTGAACGAATCAAATTAAAAATAAATTTAGTTAACTTGCATATTAATGGTAGGATTTTTTACATAATTATTTGCTAAAATATGAATAATTTTACAATTGTATAATATAAATATCTTTAAAAAATGATTTAGTAGGGGCTAAAGTCCCTCTCGGCTCTTCTTTAGATCCGCCACTGCATGCACTCATCGCATATTCGCAGCTGATACTTCCTAAAATGCAGGTTGGTCCCACACCAACCTGAAACTAAAGAGAGTTATGGTCAAAATTTTATAATTCGAAACAATTTTTAGTCCGAATGAGTTGGATCGAAAACAACCCGAACTCGATAGAGTTAACCCAAAAATTGAGTGAGTTGACCAAATTAATCGGATGAAAATAAAATAAAATTATTTGTGCAATATATTTAATTTTCCATGAAAAAATTATATTTATCAGACCTACTAACTAATCAACCTATTCATAAAAATAATTATACATATTTTTATTACAATATCATTACATTTTTTCTATTTGAATTTATTAAATGTTAAATTTAATATTTTATTATATGTTAAAAATATATATTTTTTGTAATATTTACATATTTATTATTGCAAATATAAAATTATAAAAATATACATTAAATATTTTTCGTAAACATATATCGTGACATTAGTATTTTCATTGATAGCTTCATATCGAAATGCTCTCTTTGAATATATCTTTATCCTTATTATTATTATTCATTATTGTTTTTTAAAAACAAATTAATAAATAATGCTTGGAAAAAAGGATCTCTTTATTGACGCTTTCAAGTTTCATTTGTAACTCAACATCGAACTAATAATATCTTCAATAATATTTCCATCTTTTATTATTTTTCAATAAAGAGAGAAAAACGGTTGATTGGAATATATATATAATTATGGTTAAGTCGTGGGGAGAGTTGTGAAATATTTGGATTGTGTGGTCAATCACTGAATTGATTTTAAACTAATTTAAAATAAGTTATTAAAGTCAAATCAATTTTGGATTATCAATTTGAGTTTGCAAGGTTGACTAGTAAAAAACAAAAACACGTGTATTAGTATTAGTAAGTCCTTTTATCGTTAATTTAAAATCAACAATAAATTCTACTATCTTAAAAATATTAGTATATTTTTCAAAACAAATCAACAATAATGTATTATAAGATGATGTTTACGTTATATCATAAGATGAATTGATAAAACTAATTTAAGCTAATTTTATGTTTACTTATTTAATAAATAAATGAGTGATTACTTAATTTTAAATTAATTTAATAATTTTATCATTCAAACACTAAAATCATACGCTTTATTAATTTAATTTACCACTCAAAATAAACATCACATAATAACTTAAAAAGGAATACATGACATATAAAGTATATGACAAATAATAATAATTCTTATATAATATTTTGATTCATGTGACAAATGATGACAAATTGAAAATTTATGTATCCATTATACGAAATTAGCACTTCATCCGTCGCAGCATTGTTGATTCCGTTCCACCAAAATTATGAATATTTTATTAATATTTTTAGTCAAGAATAATAACATAGAAGAAGTAAATGATAAGTATATATAAATTAGAAAATATTAAAATATTATGTATGTACATGTCACTATCCTATATTTGAATTACCCCTCTCTCATCCAAATAATTAACGGTACAAAAAGTCTTGCGATTTGTTGTGACATAAATGTCGATTTATAATTTATTGATAAAGTTACCTATTTCCCCTATTCTCCATGTTGGAAATTAGATGGCCTAGTAGAAAGTAGAAACAATAATTACGTTATCATTAACATTAGTAGCATTAAAATTAAACATATTAAACATTGTCACGTAGCATACAACTCAATATAAATTTCAACATAATTATATGACTTCTTATTGTGTTTGAATAATTGGATGAT
This sequence comes from Leonotis leonurus, assembly GCA_026898415.1. Taxonomy (NCBI): domain Eukaryota; kingdom Viridiplantae; phylum Streptophyta; class Magnoliopsida; order Lamiales; family Lamiaceae; genus Leonotis; species Leonotis leonurus. The sequence goes on along the minus strand of JAPKLX010000002.1, from coordinate 5,342,896 downwards.
ATGATATGATATACGCGCATTAGTAGGATCTGAAAAAATTAGTTCTTTTAGATCTGATCTGAAAATATCATTACTTGTACGATACTACTTTATATATACCATCTAATGGAGTATAAATAAATAACCTAATTTATGTCCATATACTTGACCTAATATTCTTTTTTAATATAAATATGATTGAACTTATAATATTCATCACGCCTATAATTCAAAAATTGAAATTTACGTGCCCAGCATAATAATGCACTCAATCCATCTCAATGACAAAAATTGCATTCAACAATCAAAAAGTTGGTTGTTGTAATAACAAGGATGAGGAAAAAATGCCCAACAAAATTATCGGCACGCTTTGATTTTAACAAAAGTATTTTCAGATAAAGAACGAATTCGTTTATTTGCGTTATTTTATAAACGATAAGAGTTAAAAAAAGCATGTAGTTAGTGGTGTTCCGAATTCTAACTGAACCCTTAGTTTAGTTTACGGTTTTGAAAATCTTAAATCAAAACCGCGTTAGCATGACGGTTTACAGATTGAAATCGAATTGTATAGGGATGTATTAATTATGATTTTGATATGCTGATTATGTTACGGTTATAGTTGAGTTATGGAGGTTTTGATTCCTTTGAACACCTTTAATATATGAGTTTTTGATTAATTCTCTTTTTATCACTATTCACATCATCGAAAAAAGAAAGATATATTCTACCTCTTAGTTGGGCATGGATCTATCCACGTTGGCTTAAATGTTAGTTTTATGTATCGATAGGCTAAATAAATCAATTAGCGGTAGTAACATTTTTGTAAGTAATCAATAGAACATGTTAATTGTTTCTCATTCTCGTTATTAACACAATCTAAAGTAAAGCTGCTTTCGATAAATAAAATAAAAAATGAAGGAATCAAGGTGATAGGCGAGGTATTTGCTTAGGTTCTCTTAGCTCCGGGTTCTTTCGTTATTCTCTTAAGTTTTTCAATAACTCACATGTGCGAAGTATCTCGCTATCCTTCATAATAAAACTATGATTTGCCTTGTCTTGAGTCAAATAGAGCCTAGTTCATCAGCATCTTTTAACTAGACTTTGGTTCCCTTAGGTGAAAGCTAGATATCGACATGGGCGGAACTAGGGGGCGCTAGGGTCAACCGAAGCACCCCATCCGAAAATTTAATTTTTTTTTTGTAGTTTTTGCCGTCGATAAATTTTTGGCATAACTCGCCGCAGCATGAATAGCTCCCTTATCATCCCAGTAATTCAAGAATTAGTCACGTTGAACCGTCAATCTCCTCGCCAGTGAGTAGCGTGACTGTGTAAGATTTACATAGAAAGAAAAACAATACAATTGTGATGTAAGCGAGAAGTTAAAGAAGAAGTGATGACGTGATGGTAGCGCCGTAAACGAACATAGCTACTCGCGAGGTATTCGAGACTCGATTTGAAAAAAGTTCGTTCGAGGCTTGACTCGATACTAAACGAGCTGAGCTTGAGCATGATTTCAAGTTCAATAATTTATGAAGCATGTATCGGTTTTAGTTTGTTTGTTACCGACCAGGTTTAATTGAGAATTTAATTTGTTGGTCCTTAAGTTAAAATAACTAATTTTCTAAAAATAAAAATTTATACGAGCTGTAAAACTATTAATATGAATATCAAACGAGTCAAACTCGAAAACAATCTTATCGAGCATCTCACGAGCCGAGAGCTCAAGCCGAATTCAAACTCGATAATTACATTTCGAACCGAGTTCAAACAATATATAAAAAGTTCAAGCCGAGCTCAAATACCTTAATATTCTAAATGAGTCGAGTTTAGTTGTATTTGTCTCGGCTCCACTTATTTACACCCTTACGTAGCGGGAAACAAATAGTATAATAGTGTAACTCAGAGAAATTTTTTTGCGTTGGCCCAGAGTCATGTAGTCGAATACCAAATTAAACATTATCAAATAAGATTATGTCTCAATTGAACAATATTATTGTTCACATTTAAAATCTATAATAAAAGAATTAAACTCGCATGTCAAATTTTATTTTCCACGTGACGTGAAGTCAGTTTCAAATTTGGAGCTTGAAGCTGGTGTAAAAATTGAACGACCATTAAAGCTTGTGATAATTATGGATATTATGAAAAATCATCATAAAATTGGATTAAACACAAAGTTTGTGATATTAAAAATATAAATAATGAAACTAAAAATAAGATTAGCCTCAAAGTCGTGCATTTAATCCAAAATAGTACATATTAAATTATTTTGTAAAATGTACACTCCCACATTAAGGAATAAAATATCCTTCTAAATTGTTCATACATATACTATGAATCTCTAAATATAGTTGTTAATAAATGAGTTAATCGCGTGGTGTCATGTCTCGTGTTCTAGAAGAAATAAACAAACAGTTGTAGTTGTACTAATCTCATGGCGATATTAATAGTTGAAAACTCATATACTTAATTAATTACATGTAAATTATGGTATCACAATATCAATACAAATCTGCTATTTTCAAACCGACCAAGTCCAAATAATTAGCAAATTAATGACAAGATAATCATATTAATATCTCTCTACATCTCTAATCTTAGTAAGTACTTCCAAGTTATAGTATGTTTCAAATTTAAAGTCACAAAGTTATATCTAGAATTTTTTAAGTTCGAAGGGAAATCATAATTCTAAAAGTGCAAAAGTTAAAATCGAATTAGATAAACGTTAACTATCTACGACGAACACACACCCTACACACACACATGTATAATATCTTATCTGATTTTTCCTGAGTAGAAAAAAAAAACGAATTATATATAAAATATTTTTGGGAACTGTACATTCAACGATTGCATAATCAAATTTAAAACCATAATGTATTATCACATCAATATTTAATATTTGATTAATACATAATATAAGTATTAATTAATTCATAGTCATGACACGTCATCTTTCTGTGGGATACTATCAATAATAAATAATTAAATAAATAAAGGAGAAATGCTAATAATTAATTAGAGCTGTTGGGATCTGCTTTGTTCAATATCTAATTTTGCGTCAAGCATGCTTGTCCATTTTAACTTTGCATATTGTGTAATTAATAAAAATGATTCAAGTAATCTAATGTTTATTTTGATGTATAAATTCTAAATTTTTTAATTTTGAATTAATTTAATAATTTTATTCTTTAAATAGTCAATCATATATTTTATCAATCTAGCATATCACACAAAATAAACACTACCTTAAAGTTTATTGAATAAATTATATTTTATATTAATTAAATAATACGAGTTTAAAAAATTAAAAGAAAAAAAAATATAAGTATAATTATAATGATTTTCTAGTAATATGATAATTTTGTAACAATCGGTATTACCATATAAGGAGTGAGCAAATTAATAGAATGCATAATTGTACCAAATATTTTTAAGTTGGATGAAATATGAACAAACGGGTTAAGTGTCCATCGATTTACATCCCATTAATCTATAATTATTCGAAATTCATTATGTGGACCAGTCCAATCCTAATGGGCTTCATCCATTTTTATCCAAATTGATATCTAGCTATATAGCCTAATGGGCTTCACAAATTTTGAAACTCAATCTTAAATCTTTTTCAACGTTAATTTCAATCCTTATTCAATCCACAAAAAAGAAATATAGGAAATTAATATATATTTGCATATAAATAAGTACTATATATCAAGAAACATTAATTAATATATAAATATCAATTTAATATAGTCCCCATTTCCACCGACTTTTAACTAAATTATATCAAATGTAGCAGTTTATAAGGCAGTCTCGCGACACCCCATAATAAAGGGAACGATATTTGCCAGATTTTATTTTTGTTATAATTATTTGTTTTAATTTTGTTGGCCAACAATACATAGTGAAAATTAATGTCTGCCTATATAGCCAGACACTGCCTCTACTCTCATATTTGCTTAATTCTGTCAACTGTCCGTTTCTTGAAGAAATCGACTATTCAAGACATATTTAATCCCATGTTTAATACCGTGACAACTACAAAGATTTGCTATATTATAACTTGGATTCATCCCTATTTGCTACATTCTTTTATATTAGAGTCCATATATCCATTTCTTTACATAGCCTTCTAGGGTCAAACTCAAAATTAGTCGATTAATATACAGTAAATATTAAATAATAATCATTAATTTAATTTTAGATTAATTATAGCCATTTTTATAAATTTACTCTTAACACACCTCGAACAAATTACTTTTACGTGTATCGTTGGTTTAATGTTGAAAGAAAAATATATATTTTGAGACGAACAGTACTAAATCGAGTCTCTCATCCTATTTGTACTATTCAATTGTGAACCTTGTTTTTGTTACGGATAGTAGAATAGATGAAGTAAAATATAATTATAAAATCTATATATATTTTCTAATTTTATGTCTCAATTTACATTAAATACTCATTCAACATAGATATGTATAAATATATATATTTTGAGGTAGTTCGAATGAGATCCTTTATTATCTAATCATGTGACATTTTATATTGTATTAACACGAGACTCACACATGACATTAGTGGCAAAACTATCCTTTGCAATGGAGGGATGTTGCCGAACCTCAAATTTTGTTACTATCTATTAGTTGTGCTAAAATTTATCAATTTTGTGTATAAATTTATAAAATTATTAAAATTTTACCTCACCAAAAAATTTAAAATATTGAGACAACAATTTTTCCCCTTTTGTCTTCGTAGGCCTGACTTCGTCCGTGCGTGACATGATTATGGTTTAAGATTTATCATATATATATATATTAAATCTTAAACACAAAATATCACATATTAGACATTAAAAAATCAAATCGGAATATCCATGACTTATATTATTAGAAAGAAAATAGTATAATAATTAATCAATTAAGACCCCAAAGAAATCACGTAAGTACACGATCAACTTTTAATAATTAACAACTTTCACCCTCATTCCAAAAGAAACCTTGTCATTTTCTCATTAAAATCTCCACCCTGTTTTGGATAAAAAGCTATTAAACCTTTATTTTCTTTTTTCTTCAATATTGTTTAAATATACATAAATACATATCCAACAACTTTCATTTCTTGCTCCACACCACAAACACAACTACAGTAAACTATTGTTCTTCACTTCGATCGTCTCCTACAATATCTTCACGCACAATAACCAACACCAACCCTAGTCCAAATTTTTCATCAACAACAAATGAATAACTCCACCACCCTTCAAGATCAAGACACAAAGTCACTAAACAAACAAGAACATGAACATCAAGAACAAGAAGATGAAGAAGAAGCTCTCTCTCTCTGCGATTTCCCTCTAAACTCCCACGAGCCGGAGATAAACAACGTCTCTCATCATCGCCGCCGATCATCGTCGCAGCCATGGGGGTCCTTCGAGTTCTCCAACGTTCTCAACGCCGACAACATCTCTCATGCAGAAGAAATCATACACTGCGGCAAGCTCATGCCCTACAAGCAGCAGCAACAAAAGTCTCTTTTCGAAGAACGTATCCTCGTAGTGTCGGAAGACTACGACTCCTCGGATTTCTCGAGACGTTACTGCGAGTCGATGCCGTCAAGATCCAACAGCTACGACAACGCGAGGCTCACGCGCAGCAGCCGCTCCTTGGATCGGAAGAAGCTTCGTCGGAATTCGAGCCTCGTCATGAAGTCGGAGGCCTCCGATATTCACCGGAGCTTCTCCAAAGGGTTGCCGAGATCACTTGAGGCGCCCCCCGCCACGTGGAAGCCGAGGTGGTACGATATGATGTTCGGCTTAGCCAAATTCCCGCCGGAGATGGATCTCCGTGAATTGAAGAATAGGCAGGTTCGCCGGAATCCGGCCACCATGTTCCCGGCGGCGGAAGGCGGAGATGGGTCTCCGGCGAGCAGTAGTGACCGTTCGAGATCTTGGGGTTATGATCTGTTGAGGGTTTTGAGCTGCAAAAATCATCCTAGTAGTGTGGCGGTTACAGCCTCGGTAGGTCTAGTGCCACAACCTTGAATGTACCATTACTAATTATTAAATAACTTTATATGCATCTAATCTTCTTACAAGATTTTTTATATGTCTAAGATAATGAAGTTTCATATATGTGTTGCAATATTTTTTTATTTTAAAGTTAGATACGTATGTGCTTGAGATTTTACAGTATATATATATGTTTGGGGAATGAATTTTGATGAGTATTGTATTATATACTCCATGATCCTTACTTTTCCTATGGGGAAAGACATCCTTAATTAATGGCACATGTAGGACAATGAAGTTCTCTAGCTATCCTTGAGAATTAAGATGTTTGTCGTCCCGCGTGGCTGCTAAAAAGCTAAATTAAATAAATATATACTCACCTTTCAATGCTAATATATATAGTTGTTGAGATCGATAGGTATGACATCTATTCTTAATTAATTAATTGCACATCTTAATATTAACGTACCTATTATTTAGTATGTTAATGATTAATAAAAAGGGATTATTAGATATAAATGCATGTCTCTCTTAAGCATAAATCCGACATCTTCTTAATTAACCATTTTGATTTTGATTGCTGCAGTGTTTGCCTATCTATATCATATATATGATGGACACAAATAATTAGCATTATACGTAGAGATAATTAAGCGACATCATCATACATATAAATTGAGCGTAAGCTATTACAACAATTAATACCTTGATATAGAAATAGAAATACAACGAAAACAAGAAACCTGGTTTATTTGTCATCACTAGACCTACTTTTGCAATTATATATCTTACGTTTCATATTAGTATATTATGCTAGCGATATTAATTAAAATAATAAATTTATTTATATGCAATCACCAGACCTAATTCGCTAGGTGAAATGATTGTTTGGCTTTTGTGTATTACATTCTATATCTTACAAACAAGTTTATTATTTTCATTAATATTTATTAAAAGTAAAAAAAATCATAATATAATAAATATTAATTAACATTTATTTTAAAATTGTAAACTTATATACCTTACTTTAGAATTTATCAGTCCTAAAAATCAATTAAAAGTGACATTAGTAATAAATAATTATATACTCTATTTGAATGAGACAAACATGTCATACTATGCAAAATACAAAATTAAGCTAAAGTATATGAAATTGAAATTAATGTGCCTCAATTATTTTTAGAATAATGTATAAATTAAGAAGTGATGAATCCTAGTCCAAGATTACGTGCAGTATTAGTAATGTTCAATTACGAGTATTACACGAAATTCTTGAAACGCACACCAACAAGGCAAGAAATTAGAAAATCACTCTTTGTTGATTAGTAATTCCTCACATGTTAGTAATGTTTAATACAAGTATTACTAATAAGAATATTATTTATGGAAGTAAAAAATATATCTATCATATACCTGTCATGATATGAAATTCAACATTAATCAAGCAATTGAAAAGTTGTTCAAATTTCTCAATCTTAAGAGCCCACATAGATTCTCCAGATTAAAGCAAGACATATATAATATATATATTCATGCAAAAGTACAAATTCTAAATTGGTTTTTTGTTGTTATTATATATTATTTTGATGAGAAAAACAATGAAGTCAAGAATAAGACAACCTTTGGAAGCACCCTTAAGATGTAGTAACAATTTTCTTTTATAAATTCTCTTTTCAAACATTGTCTTAGTTACCTGTTCACAGCCCTGCTAATGTGGTAACTCAACATGCCCTTTCTCGAAATCAAAACTATTTTAGATGCAAGGGAAAATGGGGTCTTATATGATGATGTAAGAATTCTAGATGATTAGAGCATTCAATTTGCAATATCCTTTGGAATATTATAATCTTGATGAGTTTTAGAATAGCATAAGCCACAAAAGTTAAGCACAAATAAGCATCAATTTCCTCCTCACTTGCTTGCTTCACCTATCATATTTAGCACATTAAATTGAAAACAAAGACTTCATGAAGAAACAATGAATTCAACATACATGCAGCTGAAAATTACTGAGAAACTTTCTAAACAACAGAACTTATGAAAGCAAAAGAACAAATCAATCACACACACTCTGAACCTGACAGGCTAATTTTCTTGATTATCAGTTGAAAATATATTCATCACTAGCACACATGTGCTCAGACTCATAGAAACCAGTCCTGCTTTCAGAAGCAGAGTTGAACCATCGTTACTGAACTCAACCCTGCCATAATCGCCTTCTAGTCCTTATGCCCCTATGCAGTGTGTGGACTGGAGGCAATGCAGTTACACCGAGTCCTGCCAGCGCCTTGCTGAAGACGGACTCACCTATACCCTTGTACTTGTTGAATCCCTCCATAAGCATTTCATCCGGCTTATGAATCCTATCACTATCTGCGAAAGAATCTTTCTCTCCCTTAACTTTCTGATCAACTTTAGTTATTTTCTTTTCTTTTCCCTGCTGAGAGAGGCAGCCTCATCTCCGGCCTGCAAAGTCTTCGTAGGGAGCTCGAAAGAAATGTAGGAAAATGTGTGAGTGCTCACTTCGTCATGTGCACCATGCTAGACCAGCTACTGGTGCCTCTGATCTTGATCTCGGGAGTGGAACATGTTAGCATTGCTGCTGCCCTGGACAAAAATTGCGGAGATCTGAGTATGTTTTTCAAGATATTGCCGAAATCTGGGTTGGCTGTTGTGCTGACTACCAAGTGGTGGATGTGATGGAATCTTCCAATAATATAAAGATTGGGAATTCAGTGTCCTTGATCACATCTAAGAGGAAGAGAGGGTTTCTGGAGTTTGGTTTTGATGATTGACTCAAAACGTGATAGTGGAGGACTTGTGCTGTAAGAAAGACAGTTCATTCATCGTGAAGACATACTGATTCTTGAAGATGAAAAATGTTTTTCTCTATTATGACTTATGATACTTTCTATAGTTCCCTAAATTCAGGGACTAGACGTGTTATGATCAAAATATTGAGAAAACTTCTGCTGCATGAAATTTGAAATCAAATTGACAAAGTACATAAAGGAAGATTAATAGTTATGTCTTAATCTGATAATTTATTTTAGTTGCAGATTTTCATGTCAGCACTCTTTTATTTGAACAGTTTCCTGATATAACTGAAACCTGAGCTTTTGTTCCTCCACTGTTGATTGGGTGGTGATTAATACAATAATTGATCTAAAACAAGACAGAAGAGAATGAGGCGAGCTTCGATGACATGAACAAGACCTATATCTTGCAAGAAAAACAAGTATGATAATGATGAATTATACCCAGAAACACTTTCTTTACATACACACTAGAGGAAAATGCTCAACATGCATAGACCTTATAAATTCTCACAAGTCTTTTGCTTTCCCATTCAAAGGAAAACATACATTTTCTATGCCCTATGCTATCTGTACGCTTTACCTGCTTACATTCGACTTTAACTAAATCCCTCCATCATTAATTCTCATGCTGTTGGATTCAGCAATTGAAATAACAGATGTCTTTCAATGAAAAATAATAGTATCATAACTTGAACCTAAGAAGCAAAACCATTTCCAAGAACTCTCCATCAATCATCACCACAGCAAACTGAAAATGCAACACAACAGAACGATGGTAAAATATTAGCCCTCTCATTACATCAACTTCCAGGCCATATAAATAGTGACTCGAAACCATGTTTCAAATAGAAAAGCAGAAAAAATAGATACACACAAGCGTATTTGGTCTATGAGCTTCGAGATAAGTCTAAATATTGTATTTGTTGGTGATCTTGGATGTACATTTCTAGTCAGTATTCAGTCCTCTCCATCTCTTTAGTGTTTTACCTTAAAAAAAGTTGTAATTGGCGTTCGATCTATCCTAAGCACATTTTTTGCAATAAGATCGCTGCAACAGATGGTACATCAAATACTTCCGTCTCAAGTTATGCAAATACCTCCCACTAGCATTTACAACACCCATTACACACATTTTAACAACAAATACCTCTTTCCGTGCTTATTGGTCGAGGAAGTTCACCATGACTCAAGTTGAAAACACCAAGAAAGGTACTGCACAAACAAAAGAATAAAATTTAGAATAACTTTAACTAATAGATAATCAATACCCTAATAAGTGACAACTGCAGTGAGTGTACAGAAAAACCTGCTCTACTCATCAAGGGGATTTAACTTTAGGGTTGCATTTTCATTCTATCCCCCTAAAAGGGGGATAAAAAATTCACCCTTTAAATTTCTCCTTTCTTCTCGGTGTTCTCACTAATCCTCATTCCCACCTTTATTCTTCCTCATTTCACTCCAATAAGGGATATATTTTGTTATCATTCCTTTTAGTGGGACAAATTTATACCTAAAAACGAACACAATCTAGGAGTATTCAACTCTTACTATCATTTTTTAGGAGGAAATATTAATCACAAAAGCATCTCTTTATATTCCCAATTAATGTGTTACAACAATGAAAAGAACCATCAGCTGACTTCAGGAAGATGGCACCCCTTCCACACAGGAAAAACAAGTACAGGAAGTAAGGTAACAACATACATCTCCACCTTTAAAATAACCAACACTTTTCCTTGTTTTTGTCAAATTAATTATCAGATAAAGAACTTACCTACTAAAAAAATGGTTATCAGTAAAGCAAGCATGAAGCGCAGGGAATTGACAGGCAACACGTGCGACATCTGTGGTTGTCTCTGATTTCTATGACACCCTCTCAAGCGCTGCAAACCAGGTAATGATTTTCAGGATTTATTTAAAATGATTAGTATCTTAAAAACTACAGAAACGATGTTGAGATTGAATATTTGAGTTATGAAGAAGCCTGTAACATGCGTGTCAAATTGAAAAGAAAAAAACTGCCGATTTTAGAGTGTAAGGTAACATGTCTGCAGACTTTAGTCATCCATGCATATCGCTAAGCAAGTAAATTATAGTACTACCTTTGTCCACATTTCTCTATAGTATAAACTCATGCATATTTTTAACTACTTTTAAGAAAAAGATTCTCAAGATTGATCATTTATGGTATTAGAATGGTGGTGTTCACGAGCAAACAACTATAACCAGATCATTTGGGATAGTCTGTTATAGGTAGAAACTGATAAAGGCCAAAGCATGATAAAACGTAGCAATTCATGAAAGTTACAGGTGCATCTAGCTGTTATGGGAAGTTATTCAATCACTTGAACCATCACCAAAACTAACCTGATTTATCCAATTGATCATGTTAAACTGGGGAGGACTCGACACTCCTCCTTTAACTCCAGTACGATCTTCACCCCTCGAAGTCCAAAAGAAAGAAGGTTTTGTACCCTTCTCTTTAGGTGTTGCTTCAATTTCAGCATTCTTTTGTGTATCATCCTTATCAATTACAATTTCCAGAGCACTCATGTGTGGTGGATTCCACGTCCTACGATTACTAGCAATTTTATCAGCTTGAAAGTTAATAGGCCCCCCTATCTCGACAAATTTGCTATCTTCTTCCTCTATGAAGCATTTGGCATCCTCTTTGGTAGCAACAACGTCTAGAGGAGTCTTTGCCTCATCTGAGCTTTGGATTGTGGAACTAACTACAGAACCAAGATTGCTACCTTCCCTCCTACTATTTTTCTTCTTAAGTAAGCTAGTTCCGGCCTCTTCATCAGCAAACCTCTGTGGCGTTCCTGAACTTCCAGAAAGGAAAAGAGCTAAGTCATCACAATCTTCCTCATCCAAATTTACCCAGTGAAATGCTTTCTTCCCATCCACTTGAAACGATTCCTTCAATGCTGTCTCAACATGGGAAATTTGGTCTTCTAGAACAGAAACAAACTGGCTATGACGACTAACAGTAATATCATCTTGGTGACTTCTGTAGCTCATACGAATGGCACTTTCAAACTCCTCCAACTACATAAGGAATAAAACAAATTGAAACCAAGAAAATCTAAATTAGGAAACTAGAATCGGTTTAAAGACCTAACTTTCCAGGCACAACCAAAATAAGAGAAAATAAATGGTTTACAAGGTTTACGATTAAAGCAGACGAAGAATATGAAGCACAACGTATAATGAAATACTAACCTGCCATTTAGCAGTGCCTAAAGCCATTTGTAGCTCCCTACTCAGCTCATCCAAATCTTCCTGCTTCCAGCCTTCTCTCCTTGCTCTAAGCCATGTCCTGTAAGAGGATTCCATTCTGCACAAGAAAAAGGGTAAAGCAGAACGCTAGTGTTAGCAAATAATCTTGAAATAGCATTTTAAAAATTATACAAGTATGATTAACAATTCAACAATTCCTATCTGCTTGTAACAGCTCACAGTCAAGAATCGGGGGAAACAAAAATTAGTTAAACTACACCAATCCAATAAATAATACTATCACCAACAAATAACTTATTAAGAAAGAGCATCAAGAACAGAGGAACAAATCTTCGAGCTTCAAAAACATTTAAAAGAGCATAAGTACTATTTATTAAATTATGTGAAAGCTAGAAAGACCATCAAGTAGCAAACTTTTCCAAAAAAAACGCAATTCACTCGCAAATTAAAAAAGATCCCACTACAAAGAACCAAATCAATACAAAATTTGGGATAAAAAGAAATTGCAATAGAAAAATTCGACTGCGCAAATAAACACGCGCACACACACACACTCACATGTCGGCAGATTGCTGAACTTCCTCAGCTGCAGAAAAGAAAGTGTCTTTTTGCCATAAATCAAAGCTGTTCGCCACCAACATCCTTCCTTCTCTTTCTCTCAACACTCAACAGAAATCAGACAGCTTTAATACGATCGATTATATGCCTGTGCGTATATAGATAAAAGATAACACACAAGAATATGTGATTTGTGTCAAAGATTGTGTTGTTCTTTCTGTCAGAATTCGTTGAACCTTGTATTTTTTGCTGGGCAACAAAGAAGGAAGAGAGAGATTAATCCCGGGGGAAACAGAAAAGAGAAGAGAGCGACGTAAGAACGAATCTTGAGACTATTTCTTTTCTTTTATAACTGAAATTTTTTGTTATGGGTATATGTCTCTTTTAGTGATTCTCTTACCCCATTTTAGTATTTGTGTTTGCGTTGGATGCAATAATGAGTTTTGATTAGGTGTTGCAATCAACTGCTCATCACAGCTCCTACTCTGTATAGGACTACACCACCTTTAATGATTGGTCTAGTGTGCATTGGGGTTAATATAATCTAATAAGTTTGCGGGTTCAGTTTCGACGTAATTATTTAATTTAATGTATTTTTTTAAAAAAAAGTTTAATGATTGGTATATATCGATTTAGTGATAAAAAAAATATTAATGTTCAATATAACAAGTTTCGAGTTTTAGTGTTTTGTCTTTATAATTAAGTTAAATTTATTATAATAAGAAAAAGTTTAATGGTTTTTAAATAACGCTAGAAAATTAATATTTTTGTAACCGTAATCACTTTAATTAACTTAAATATGGAAAATTTTAATATCATGATAGTCATAAGTATCAAATATCATAATTTATGAACTATTTAGAATGACTAAAACCAACCAGCAACCATACAGATGGTGATATTATCATTCATTAAATTTAGCTTCTTAGTATTATAAATGCATACTGTCGCAAGAGCAATGTTTAATCATGGCACATTATTGTTTAAATAATTCATTAGCAATCAAAAGTCAACAAAATATTGTGGGGAATATTATTCTTGCATGAATTAGAAAATTACCACATTATTGGCACAAGGAGTTGCTGAGACTTGGAGTATTAGATATACCAAAAATTGACGAGAAAAATAAATTAGAAAATTAGAAGGGAAAATAGTTGGAATTTGTTACGACTTGGAATGCATTCAGTGAAAAACTGTCATATCATAAGACGAAATATGGAGGAGATAAATATTGTGGTAATTAGGTTATAAAGTTAATGTGTATAATTATTCATATTTATAAAAAAAATATAAAAAGATATATTGAAAGAAGAACTAAAAATATTGACGTATAATATGATAAATTTCTTCATAACTTATATAATTTAAAGTTTTTGTTAATGAAAATCTCACGCTATGTTGAACGTGAAACATTTTTTGAGACTCGTCACGCAGACAGTAACACAAATGAGCGAACACAAGGAGTTGTTAACACAATTCAATACTCACCACTTACGTCTGGGGGCTACTCCCAATAATGATCAATTCATCATTCAAGAACCTCGAGTTACGAATGACTTTTACTCTTTAAGGACTACTCACGCCTTAAGAAACTTCTTCACTTTCCAACTCTCTAATGATCCTGGAGGTTTGGTGGATAAATTCAGAGGCTTTAATTGCTACCTAAGTATACATCATCCAAGTATTCCTCTTCATCCTCGTAATATTATTCTTCTATTTCCTCAATTGTAACCTCCTCTCGATCGGATCCATGAATATATAGATATTTTCGCTAACCCATTAACATGATTTATACATCTCGATCGGAAAAGAATCAAGAGAAAAAGAAAGAATCAAAATTAATCAATAAATTTCTCGAAACAAACGAAAAAGAAACGAAATATGAAACATAAATCATTGATCACCTAATCCATATCGGGGACTTAGGAACCTCATGCAAATACCATGAAATAAGGTTTGATCTTGATCCTATGCCATTCCTAAAATGGAAAGTTCGACACAATTGAGATTTTTTTGGAAATTGGATGCAGTTACTAATTCACGATTTGAGATGTTTGGATTTTTCAAAATTCCATGGACATGCAGAAGAGAAATGCTATCCCCACTCGAACCAAGATAGAACTTTTACTTCGCGTTTCAGAGCCTTTTTTGCCCGTCGTCCAACTGCTTCCTTTCTCTCTTTCTTCTCCATCCTACGGGATGGGCCAGCATAGTGGCGGACCCAGGATTTTCCGTTCGGGGGTACGACGATAAACATTATATAACAGTTTATAAAAAAAAATACTAAAACAATACATCCCATAAAATTGATGAATATCAAAGTCATACAAT